>VYZP01015088.1:97393-403041 GCA_013400635.1 Hypocryptadius cinnamomeus | reverse complement strand
GGCGGCGGCGGCGCGGGCGCTCCTGCCCTTGGGTCGCCGTTCGCCCCGGCGGAGAGCGGGCGGCCCGTCCCGCCCCGGTGCCCGGCGGCTGCTAGCGGACGGACTGAGACATGGCTCCTTTTTTTTTTTTTTTTTTTTTTTTTTTTTCCCCCCCCCNTTTTTTTCCCCCCCTGCCTTTTTCTTTCTTTCTTCCTTCCCTCAAGCTTCGTCCCGAGGTACTTGCGCATCCCCGGGAACAGGAGTGCTCGCAGCCGGCAGCAGTAGGAAATGGTAGCTAATGTGCTCACACCCAAAACATTTTATTCTTTTTGTTTCATCCTTCATCTCCCTCCCAGGGCCGCTGCTTTTATTTCCCCTTCTGAATGACCTACTGGACCGCATTCTCCGCGGAACAAAGGAAGTGCCTTTTTAGCTGGAATCCTCGGAGACCACCAAGGACTCCAGCTCATGCACTGCAATTTCGCACTACTTTCAACAATAACAAAAATGCATGACTGAATGGCTCAAAAATGTGGAGTGTTGGAGGCATTCATTTCGGTCTGGGACACTGTCACAACACAGACAGACCCCAAGTAAATACCTTTAGACGGCTCAGATAGAAGCTGGGGGTAATCTTTACCATTGGTGTGCCCTCCAGATATGCATACATTATCCTTTTCACTGACAAAATTAAAATCATTTCAGTCGCTTGTGCTTTTGTATTGTCAGACTAATGATATGCATTTAGCCTACATCTGTTTGAATAAAATTGCAGGCCCGTTTACTTCTCCTAGAAATATTTTAATGAGAAACGTCTGACTGGTTGCAGTTAAAATACTCTTGCCCCTTCACTCTGCCTGCTTTGTAAAATGGTCTCTAATAAATAGTCTTGCATTTGAGTCCAGCCCTCATCAGTGTAGGATCAGAACGTGAGCAGACTTCCCCTTAAGTCTAGTATTGGGAAGGTTTGACCTAGTCCTTATTTTATATATTATTGTTTAAGATGACTTGGTGAGCTTTGGAGAATGTCAGGAGTAGATCATGCTGACAGGGCTTCCATTTGAAGCTGTAAAGCTGTTGTCTGTTTGAGAAAAGTGATGAGCAAGGTAAGATTATTTGACAAAAGAAGGGCTTTCTGCAATGACATGCTGAAAGCATGGCCTGGGTTATGTTGCTGTTCCAGGGGCGCAGGGAGTCAGTGTCTGGCCTTGCTTGGAAAGCAACAGGTCTTGCAAAGTTGTGTTCTAAATGTAATCCTGCTGTGTGGGGTATTCCAGAGAGGGTGGTGGAAGTCCTTAAAGGAGGCGTGCTGTGTACAGCTTTAAAGTGTGGTGTACCTCAAGTGTGACTGAATTTAAAATTAAACCTGGAGTGGGGTGCTACACCTGCTGCAGTTTCATGTTCCCCCTGTGAATTCATGTGGTTTTGGCGTGGGTTGTGTTTAGAGGCTCCAGATCTCCCCTCTTGCTGCTCAGCTGGTGTAGGCAGATGTAACCACCAGTCCCACTGCTGGTGTTGAACTTTTTCAGAGTGGAGAACTTCACCTGTGGGATCAGCACAGGGCACTGGAGTCCCATGGGCCAGGTGATAAAGCTGGAGGCTGAGGTCTGGCACCAGGGTAAGAGGTCTGTGGTGTGTATTGTGTCTCCAGAAAAGAGTCTTTGCCAAAGCTTTGATTTCAGATGGTGTTTCAGGTGATAAGTGGCGTGTTTTCCATCAGGAGAGTAAGTGGTTTGGACAGGCCGTTACCTGGGCGCCTGGCTATCGGTGGGAACAAGATAAATGTGTGTGAGGGAATGAGCCATGTGCTTGGCTGAGTATCCCACTGGGGTGATGGTGGAAACTGGTGATTTCTGCGTGGTGGCACCTCTCTGCTCACTAAACTGGTGGAGGACAGCTTGGGGAGGCTTCCTTGGGCTGAATGGAATCACGTGTGGACACATGAATGCTGGTGGAATGATGTGTGGACACATGGTTGTTCATGTCTGAAGCACATCAACTTCTTTGTTAGATTTTTGTACCGATTTGATAGATTATGCTTTATTCTCACATTCTCTTAGCAAGTGGCTTTAGATCACTGTGCAGACAGAAACTTCCTAGCATCTTTGTGAAAAGGTGTCCTAAAAGCTGTGGCAAATTTGTTTCTGTAAGTGTAGTGATTTCTTTGCTGTTGGGGATTACTGATCCTACAAAATGCTGGCCTTGAATTGTAAAGTGAAGCAGCTGTGTGGTGCAGGCAAATGTGTCCCTGCACTGGGCTATGTGACAGCAAGTGAAACTCATCCTCACTGGAAGGGCATGGGAGTCATTTGGGGTTTTATAGCATCTCACATGGATTTTTTGGCCACATTTATTTTTTTTTCTGGAGCAGCAGATATGCAAACTTTTTTCTTTCAAGGAAATGCCCATTCCAGCAGGCATTTTATCTGTATCATTGCTATTTCAGTGGCATTAAACGGCTGCTCCTTCACCATAATTACCCAGGAGTCCACTTTAATATTTATTTAGACAAGGTTTAGGACCTAATTAGAGTATGCATAAATAGCAGGTTATATCTTGCTGAAGTACCTAGGCATTTCTGAAAGAAGCACACAGCTGGTCAACTCACTGCTTGCTTGATAAGAGGTGTAAAATGGGTTATTTGTGGTGTGGGACATAGAGAAGTTGTTTCCTTTTATGTTTCTTTGGTGTTAGAGGTATAAACACAGACTACTGCTATAAACCTGTGTGGAAGCTTTTCATAATCGTGGCCCTTTGGTGCTGCTTTGTACCTGAGTGTTCCTCAGTGGCTGCTGGCCCTCTAGCCCTGTTTGTGATGTGTGTGTGGCAAAGCTCCTGGCAGTGCAGATGCAGTCTTGCTGTTGCTGGAGAGGTCAATGCTTTCGTAGACCTGATGTCTGCATAGTTGGTTTGTGAAACCTGACTCTTGATAGCATGTAGATAGTAGGTGGTGTGGGCAGAGCACCAGCCTCTAACTGCTTTTAAGATGACTTTGACAGTTTCCCAAGGACGGGTCACATCTTGGGAAGTTCTGGGTCCCAGAGCCACTGACTTTGTTCAAACTCTACCCAGAATGTGTTGTTCCTTATGGATTCCATGCGTCTTCGAGCTGTCCTGATAGGGCTAAACTCCCCAAAGTGACCCTCTGAAGGGGCTGCTTACCCTGGTTGGTCTGGTGGGGCTGCAGAATGAAATGCAAAGTGAGCTGATGCGGTGGCATCTGGAGAACCACAGTAGGTGGCTGTGATTTAAAAAACAAAAAACCCCCACCCAACCTTTCTTTCAAAAGGCTGCTTCTTGCCCTCAGGTGTTAAACAGACGGAAATTCCTTCCCTTTTCCTGCTAATTGGAAGAACTAGATGTTTCTTTTCCTGGATTGAAAAGGAGAAAAAAAAACCCCAAACCATCTTGCCTATTCGTGGAAAATGTAGCCAGTTAACTGGCAAAATTCCTTCAGCAGTGTCATCCCTGCTCTCACTGGCACTGCACTCCTGACAGTGGTGGAGAGCACAGATCAAACCTGGAGCCTGCCTTTGCAGGGAGGTGGGTGCAAGCAGCACTCTGTTCAGTCTTAGTGAAGTGTTCAGTATAATTAATCTCTGTTTAAACCAAATTAATTGAATAGCTGCATTTATTTGTGAGAGCAGTTCTTTCTCCATGGGAGTGGAAATCGGTTGACCCTTGATTTTTAGACTTCTGGGACTTTGCCCAAAGTAACTGTGGGTGGGTGTGCCTTGATGTCCTGCTGCTCACTTGTCCCCAGTGTATTTATGGCTGTCAGTAGGTGCTCTGTCCTCTTGTCCTGCCTTTGGTCAGTCAGGATGGCTGCTTTGTTTGCATTGCTGTGTGTTGGGGTTTAACCCCAGCCAGCAGCCAAGCCTCACACAGGCACTTGTTCACTTCCCTATCAGAAGGATTAGGGAGAGGACCAAAATGTAAATGGTAGGAAACTTGTGGGTTGAGAAGAATCCAGTTCAACAGGGAAAGCAAAAGTTGAGCATGCAAGCAAAGCGAGGAATTCACTGTTTCCTTGGGCAGGCAGGTGTTCAGCCATCTCAGGAAAGCAGGGCCCCATCACATGTAACAGTGACTTGGGAAGACAAACACCATCACTCCAAATGTCCTCCCCTTTCTCCTTCTTCCCCCCACTTTATACACTGACCATGATGTCATTTGGTCTGGAATTTCTCTTCGGTCAGTTGGGGTCACCTGTCCCAGCTGTGTCTCTTCCTCCAAGTTCCTTGCCAGCATATCAGTACAAGAAGCAGAAAATACTTTGGCTGTGTGTAAACCCTGCTCAGCAGTAACAAAAACTTTTCTGTATTATCAACCCTATGCTCAGCACAGACCCAGAACACAGTCCCATACTAACCACTGTGAAGAAAATTAACTCTACTCCAGCCAAAAGCAGCTCATTGTTTTACATGTCAAGTTCAGCAAATGCTTCTTTAGTTTTTCACATGCTTCTCTTCCATGTGGCCTCTTCCAACTGAGAAAGGGTTTCTGGATCCCCTCCAGGCCAGTGTTACTCGTGCTGTCTGGCACTGCTGAGCCTGTTGCAGTCGGTTTGCAGGAGGCAGCTCTGGACTTGCTGTGTTAGGAGAAGTACCAGATAACACCTGGTCATCCTTGAGGTCTGTTTGAAGGAGTGGAGTGTCCTGGCCACCAGCTGTACCTACTTGCCATGATTCTTGTCCAATGAAGGCAGTGGTCCTTGGCGGGCCAGGAGGTTTTCTCCTGCCTGGCACGGATTAATTAATGGACTGATTACCTGGCCCACCCGTGGGTGGGGAAGTGACCACTGGAGAACATCCCCGCGGCCAACACAAGTGCTGGCACGGAAAACTAAACGGAGAGAACCGCTTGAAGTATTTTTAGCTGCTTCTAATGCCATTTAGCAACTGGCAGCAGCGGGAGGGGGGAGCTGGCAGTGTGCGAGTTGCCCGCAGGCCACCGAGGAGCGCTGGCGGCCGCGCGGCTCGGCGGTGCCGGCAGGAGCTGGCGGCGGCTCCCGGCTGAGTCACGGCTCCGGCCGCCGCTCGCCGGGACGCGCCTTTCTCTCGGCAAATGTGCAGCGCAGGGTTTTGTTCGGCTGCAGCGGCGCACCGTGTCCTAGCAGCCGGCAGCCCGAAGCATGTGGTTAGCAGCAACTGCTTGCAGTGGTCCGGGCTGAGTGGGAGTATCGTTTTCCTTGGCAGACGCTTCACAGAAAGTTCTGTTTTTTCTGCCAGAATAAGCAGTCATTACATTCCATACAATTCATAGTCAAATTATTATCTATTGTTAAAATTGCCTTAATTATCAGATGTTTCCTTAGACATGTAGCTGTTTTTTAAGAGGCTGAATAGGCGTGTGTACATTGTGCAGGAGGCCGGAGCTGCACAATGTTTTCAGTACTGTTTTGTAGTTTCAGGGAGATTTTCTGTGGCTTTCGTATGTCAACAGGCTTTTTATTCATACTGAAACAGCAGCAGAACAAGGCCAACACGACAGCAAGGCGCTGTTTTAGGTCTCTGCATCTCCCCTCTGCCATGGTATTTCCTTGGTACCTGTGGAGCCAAGGAAGTTCAGGATGAAGCATCACTGCTGTGTGTCTGAGATGGCTCTGATGGGAGAAGGTTCCAGATGAGCATTTTCTGTCTTGGAGGTGCAGGCAGCATCTGCCCAATAGGGCTGGGACCTCTGTCAGCAGGCTGGAAGGGTCCCAGTTCCTTGAGGTGGTGATGTCTGTGGTGAGGTCTGTGATGTGTTAGCCTGCTCTTGGTGTTGGATGGTGGCTTGTGCAGACCCCACTGTCCAGGCTCTGTGCAATGGATTGCCAACCCTGGAACCTGCATGGGTGGGGAAGGACTGCCAGTGCTTCTCAAGAGGTGTCAGATGTGTGGTTCTCATCTCCTGTCCCCTTCACACACAGCCATTCCCATGGACTCACCAGGGACTTGTGTGGATGTGCATGTGTGAAGAGTTGCACAGGCACAGTCCCTGACATCTCCCGCAGGTGTGGGCAGCACCAGGATAGAGCATCAGGATTATTCAGTCTGCTGCAAAATTCTTTATTACTTGCTTTTGTTCTGCTTTTTTTTTTTTTGTGGTGGTGGGGGGGATGGACATTCTTGTTAGCCAGAGAGGTCAGGATGTGTCTCCTCGCCGGCGGCCAGGCTGAGAGTGAGCTGCCAGTCCCAGTCTCCCGGGCAATAACCTCCTTGCATTCCTCACATTCCTCCTGCTTTCTCTTTCTTTTGAGATTATGAAGATAACTTCCTTCTCCCATTGCTAAGCAATGCAAAGACCCAGTAAGTTTCCCTCTTGTTCCGTAAATTACCTTGTGTGCTCCAAGATGCCCCATGGCAAACCCCTCTGGTGCCCTGGAAGGTGCAGTTTGTGCTCTTCACTGGGGTTTGTGCATCTCAGGAAGAAAGCTGCTGTGTGTATTCTTTTTTTCTAATTGCCAAGTGTTTTAATTAAAAGAGATTACTACTTTGTTGTAGCCCGTCTTACCTGCTTCCTGGTTTGTTGAAGAAGTGTTTCATGAAACTATTTTGCTTTTCTAGGAGAGATTTTTGTGTTTTTCTTTGCCTGTGCAGTCTGCAGAGGCTGTGGCCAAAGCACCATGTTTGTGCCAGAGAATTTTCTTCTTGTTTACATCCTTCTGGTCCGGGAAAGGTGCTCAGATAAAAATAGCATGTTGGGAAGAGGGAACCTGGTGAGAAAGTGTTGGAGGCTTTATGTGTGCAGAGCTGGTGGCAGTCGTGTGGGCTGTTGGCAGGCTTTGCCCCGTAAGGATGTAGCTGTGGTAGTTTTCTTAGGCTGGTGTTTTCTGTTTGAAAATGGCCATAGTTGGCACAATCATCTTCCCTGCTAGTTCATGCCTTGCTGTCTGTCACCTCTCATGTCTCTGTGGGTCCTGGGAGAGAAGGGAGGTGGGATGGGGTGATGTTCCTCAAGGGCAGCAGTGTATCACCTCACTGGCAAAGTGCTTGAAAGGATGGAGATGGTGCTTAAGAAGTGTGTGTGGGGATACCAGCTGGTGGGATCAATCTCAATTAAGGGCTACTCAGTGTTGATTTTAATGTGAAATTAGAACTATAGGAACCTCTTTCCTGATGTAAAAAGCATTGCCAGATTCCCCACCTCCCAGAAAACATTCTTAGAAATACTGTCTTTGTTGTTCATCTTCTAAGCAGAGAAATAAAATCTGTTAGTTTCCTGTCTTTCTACTCATATTTTCTGTGGCTTACACAACCAGTGGCTGATGGCCTTGGATTTGTGGGAGCTCCCTGTGAGGCACTTCTCTCTCCAAGCTTTGGTGTTGGAAAGGTACGTGGATGGCGGAGAGGGGCTACCCTGAGCAAAGGGTTTTGAAGGAGTATTTCTCTTAGTGTTTCCAATTTAGAAGCTGAGAATTGTCTGGATTTTAAGCAAATTCAGATGGGAGCAAACAATGATGAAATGTTTAAAATATGTTTGAACATTTTTGTGGGAATAGGAGCAGTTCTTATACAGGCGAGGCTGCAGCTTTCGGGAGGTGAAAATATGTGGCCCTTACACATTGTCAGCATTGTTGCTGCCTTTTTTTTTTCCCTTTTTTTTTTTTTCCTTTTTTAAAAATGCTCATAGGAAATTGGCTTTGGTAATTGAGTTTCTACAGAACCACAACATCCAATAGCTGTTCCTTTCCAGGGGTCACCCCTAGGTTAGTTTAAGTAATGTGCGTCAGTTTAACCTCTTGTGGTCTGTATTGCTATTCTCGAAATTACTGGTGATTTGGGGTGTGTTAGAGTAACAACTTCACAGGAAAACCCCAAATGTCCGGTTGTCTGGTTTTCAGAGAACTCTGACCACTTGCCTTGTGAAAACCAGGCACCTCAAGGTACGTCCCTTCTTGCATTGGGAAATGCAGTTAAAGCCTTTATGACCCGTTGACTTTCCTTTTGAAAGAAGCTGAAATAACCCTGGGTAATTTGTTTACCTACACTGCCTTACAACATCCTCCTGCTCGGAAGCACAGTGCAGAACCTGTGCTGGATGCTCTGTGTTGGGTCACATCGCTCTGCATGGCACTGAAGGAGGAGCACCAGTGCTCTGGACCCCCAAATCCCGGGGTTTAGGGGATTTGCTGGCAGCAGAGGGCCAGCTTTAAGAAATTATGAGCTGGGGCTTTAGCTTTGTAGCATTGACAGTTTGGTATAAAAAGCTCTGTGTTGCAGGCTGTGATGACAGGGGGTGATAAATCACTCTTGGCTGGTACTACAGGTTCTAATAATGGTGTTTAAAAAAGATTACATGGGTTTTAATACAAACTTTTTGCTTCTTTGTACTTTCCTCTTTTTAAAGAGTTGAGCCTGTTTCGATTCAGCATTCTTGGAACATAAAGATGGAGACAGGAATTTTACTGGGCTGAAATACAGTTTTTTGCTTCTCCTACAAACATGAGGATCTTGTTTGAGTGTCTTTATAGCCAGCTGGCTGGCAGTGTCCTCTATATAAGGGAGCTGTCTTGTTTGTTTTAAAGGTAACTTTGCCCTATGGAAGATTAAAGAGCAAGCAGCTTCACCCAGTTGTGGTGAGTGCTGCTATTGGAAAAAAGTTAGTGATAGTGAGAGCCATGCAGTAAGGGGGATAAATAACCTCCTGCATGTTCCATGACTTTCCTTGGCCCATTCCCATGGGAGGGACAGAGCATTTATGTGATCAAAGAAACGGGCACAATTACAAGCCTGATGGAAAATCAATCCCTTGCCAGCTATGTATGGGCACTCAGGCAGGCTTTGCCTTTGCTCTGAATAGTGTGGGCTGGATTTTTTTTTGTGTACCTGCCAACTTTAGGGTTTCTAAAGTGTGGTGGCCAGCAGTCCTGGGGGAGCACAGGATGCCTGGTGAGCCAAGGCAGTGAGGCAGTAGTGCCCGTGCCCCTTTGCCTGGGCAGAGGCACTGGGAGCAGCTGGCAAACACCCGGCATTCAGATCAGGGGTCAGAGTGGTGCTGCTGGTTTAGTTTGGACTGGAGGAAAACAAACAGGCTTCCTCCTGAGTTTTGGCTCACTTTAGAGACAGAACTGAGGGTGCCATAGGGCAATATGCTTCTCTTCTCGGTGGGGGGAAAAATGGCTTTAATAGCGTCTGCTAATGATTCAGCGCTGTTTACATAATAATTGTGGTTCGCTTTCATTAGCTCTCATAATGAGATTGCTTTCTTCCAGTGCACTGCTCACTGGTTTGGTTTTACATGCTCCTGCCTCGCTGCTCCCCGAGCGTGGCAGTGGGATGAGGAGGGAGTGCAAGGGCTCTGTGCCTGGCCTGGCCTCCCTTCCCCGGCTCCCGGCATGGAAGAAAGCTCACAACTGCGCACTGGAAAGGAGAGGACGTGAAGAGGTTTTGTACTGCTGGGACCCAGGTGGTGGTTTGGAGCATCATCACAGTGGTTTGGAGCATCCTGGCATCTTAGCTGAGTAGGGTTTAAATCCGTTTTGCTTGAGGTTCTCTCATCTTCATACCGAAAACCCTTGGGCTTACCTGTTTCCAAGGGAGGGAGTACAGTGACCTGCTTCCACCCAGAGGAAGAATCCAGGTCCTTTTGTCTCCCAGTTCCACCATATCAGAAGCACTGATCTGTGGCAGTGGATGTGCATCATGGATGTTGTTGGTCTGTCGCTGCTGCAGCCTAACCTTGTTTGAGTTCCATGTCTGGGTGACTGTGAATGGTGGTGATGCTCCCAGGCTGCAGGTGCCTGCCTCCTGCAGCACCCAGCTGCTGTGCCCAGGAGCTGCTGTGGGGGATAACACCCACTGCTGAGCTCTTCTGAATTAATAATGTCACCCGGAGGAAAATACAATAGCGTGAGTGCTGCCTTTGAAAAGGTAAGGCTGGCTGTTGTTTGGTTGGGTGGGTTTTTCCTTTGTAGCATGGGAGTGGGTGCATGAGGGTCTCAGAGCTGGAGGACGTGGCTGGCCCTGGCACAGCACTGGGCTGGAGCAGAATAGGTCCCCATGGAGCAGTGGGTGCTCACCCAGGGGTGCCATGGGGAGCACGGGGTCTGTATGTGTGGCTTTGCAGATGTCCTGGGGGATGTATGCCCTTTGGCTGCAAGTGACTGTTTCTTTAGAAATATGTCTCAATTTGTTGCCACTGGTAGATTAAGGTGTGGACTGCTGGAGGGTCCTGAGCAGAGGATGAGTTGGCCTTCTTTGCCTTTGCAAAACAAAACACTTTTATGGGGGGCTGGGAAAGGTGTGACTGCTTTTGGCCATGTGGCTTCTGCTAATCAACGTGAGTTAATTGGAGCTGGTTGAAGAGCTGTGGCTTGGTGGGTAGAGGAGGCTGGAAGAGATGGGGCTCAGCCCTGTTGAATCCAGCCCACCAAGGGGATCCTGGTGCAGGCGCCTCGCTAGTGAAAACTCCACATAATTCAGCCCTCTGCATTACTAAAGGCTCTTTTATACCTCTTCTTGCTGTAACTCCTGCGAGAACAGCCAGTCTTTTCAGCAGCCTTCCTTATGGGGAAAGTTCTGTGAGGGGAGCAGCCTGGCTGGCACGGTGCTGCTCCAAACCAGCCCTGAAGCTGCTGTTGAAGCAGTCTGGGAGCAGGCAAGGGTGCCAGGAGAGCCTGGTGCTCCTGTCCAGCCTTGCCAAAACAAGGGCTGTGGGTCTGCTTGCTGCCCAACTGGCTAAGTAGGATCCTGGAAAATAGTTATGGAAAGTAGGGGTTAATTTCTAGGTATCAAAATATGCACAAAAGGTTAAATGAGACTTCCTCCTTGTCAATGAATTACGGCTTGAAAATATTTGCATTCTTTCCTGAAAGATTTAGGAATAATTATACAGCACTCAGGGGCAAGGCATTCCCAGATAAACTTAACAACTCTATAATTTGTACTCGAGGCAGGGTTTCCTGTAAATGATAGCTTTGTTTAATTTTACAATACTGCTTCCAAATGTTTGCTGACTATGAATTGCCAGCAAAACTGGACTTGTGAATCTGGAAGAGTATTTATTTGTTTGTTATTGCAGACACTAAGAGCTGCTGTGTTAGGGTAAAACTTGGCATCTCCTCTACAAGCTGTAGGCATCTCTCCCCAGGCGGGTTTGGTGCAGTGGGCAGCTGATGTAGGGTGTGAACAGCTTTCCAACTTCTCTGTACAAAATTCCTCAGCTTCTCTAGGATCTCCTCCTGCTCTGCCTTTCTTTTCCTGGGGTTGGGAAAGGAACGCTGCAGTCCCAATGCACATACTTTATTTCCATTACTCAAAGCTGGAGTCATGCATAGTTACAGCCAAAGACACTTCAGCAGCTCTGGGGATAACAAGATAGCTGACAGACTGGAATGCGGATTTATCAGGGGTAAAAACTGGCAAAATTCCTTATTTCTGGTTCTTCTTTTTAAATAGGCCCTTCATGCTCCTGCTGCAAGAGCCTGCCACATGTTTAACCCCTTGTGTTCTCCCAGCTGGATCCAGGGATGAGCACTGGCATTGCCCATGTTTCTTTTGGGATTAAATTGCTCAGTCCCACATAGTTCCTAGGTGTTGCTCTTAAACTGCAAAGCTCTTTAAGAAGTGCTTTCAATGCGTTTTTATTTTAAAGTGCAAGCCTTTGCACCAGATGTCTGTCTGAGTGACCACAGAATGTAAATTTTACTGTGTGTTGCCTTTGGACTGGCAGTTCGGGAGACTACTGGGCAGTTAACACAGGCAGATTGTGCCATGAAATCCGCTGCTTTGGATTTGATTCATATTAATTTCTTTCAAAGCAAATCTCTTTATTGGCTTCAGTTTCATTTTGCTGTAGAGCTACTTTTACTGTGCCTTTGCTAGGACCTGGAAATACTTATATTGCTATGAGAAATAGGTCATATTCAGCTCCATGGATTTTCAGTTATATATATATTAATATTGCAAGACATGAAGCAATTTCTTTTTGGGGAAACAAGTTATGGCAGAAGGAGCACACTTGGAAGTTAAATAGATTAAGTGAAATCCTCAATTACAGGAGGGAGGTTCAGAAGACAAGTCAGGCAGTTTAGTTAAGGAGTTTCAAGTTAAATTTTAACCTTTCCCAGTCTTCTGTGAGCAGGGGTGCAGCAGGACCTGCCTGCCTGGGCTGAGGGCTCTGTCGTGGCCATCTGCAGGGTGGATGGATTTGGAGCTGGTGGTTGTGCCTGTGGTTGAGAGTCTCAACTGGCTGAGAATGAAGAGAATTTCACTTTTTATTGGAAAAGGAAAAAATTGCTCAAGGATTGCAAAACACTTTGTTTTGGAAGAAATGTCATTGTTTGAAAATAGCACAAGAGCAGGAGGGGAGCTGTCCCTAAGCCTGTGGCAGTCTTGGAAATCTTCTTCTTACTGGGGGCTCAAGTGAAGCTTCAAGGCTTAAGTGTTAGCTTGGACTTCTGTCCAAGGGTGTCCAGGCTGGAGGGCTACACTTCTCTCATTCCTGCCTCTTCCTTTGGTGGTGTAAGGACGAGGAACTTTATTTTTATTGTTTTTTATTTTCTATTTTAAGCAGGAGGGGTAGTATTTAGAAAAAAAAGTAAGTCTTGGCTTTTGGACAGAAACACTGACGGGGTGGTGGCCAGCACTTTGTCTCTCATGGGATAGTTTCTGGCTCCTGGTTTTCTGCCCTCTGTGTCCTTTCTGCTCCCTGCATTTATCTCCTTGGCAGAGCCCCAGGCACATGGCTTTGAACCAGCATGGCCATCAGAGCTTTGCTGCAGGCCCTTGTCTGGTGCTGCCTGGCCTGTTTTGTCTGGGTGCATCCCCAGGACAGGTCCATCCCCGCAGCAGGAAGCTGCTCTGGTCACAGCACAGTGTCATCCCCTGGGGACACCCAGCCCACGTGGATTTGCCACAGAGGGCAGCCCTCCTGCCACAGCCTTGTCTCAGCCCTGCCAGGATCTCCCCACATAGCTGGCGGGTTGCTCAGTGCCTCCCCACTGCAGGGGCTGCCCATTGCTCCTCCAGGCTTTTTTTAGCTGCAAACTTTATTTCATAGAGTGTTTCTGCTGATGGAGGGGGAGCCAGGACACAGCAGTGGCTATGGGGAGGGAGGGGAGCTCCTCTTCCTGCTTCAGAAAAGACTAACACAACTGGTAAATCCATCCCATCCTTCTAATCAGCCATCCCCTCCCTGCGGCTCACAGTGCCAGGGCTGTTTACCTTCCTGCTGCTGGATGTCAATGGTCCCACCTGGGAGGTGGATGGCAAAGGTCCTGTTTGCACTCTGTGCTCCCCCATGGTTGCTCAGGGCTGTGCTTAAGGAGACAAAATAAACCCCTTCACTGCCTGCCAGTAAAACCTCATTGCAATTGTTCCCTGGTGCAGTTGGGTGCTGTCAGCCCACTGTGTTGTTTTCCCATCCCACCAAAGCTGTTTGCACATATCCAGCTGCTGTTCAAGAGAGTGGATCGAAGTTGGGGTCTGCCGGTGGACAGTCTGTGCGACACCAGGGCTGTGGTGTCTCCCAAACTTGATTCTTCCAAAATACCTAAGAAAATGTGACCCTGTGCCGTGTTCCCATGTGGAGCAGCAATGAAAAGGCACATGCTTACACTGTGAAATGTGTTTGGGAGGAGGGTAGGGAGTTCAAAAAGCTTTAATTTTCAAAGGTTGAAGTGGCCTCCTGCATTCTCCTGTTGTCATCTGAGATGCTGCTGTCCCTCCTGGGAGGGATTTGCTCAAACAAAGGTGGCAGCACAGAAATTGGCTTGGGAATTGTTGCAGAGATGTTGGGATTTATCTGTGCTGTGGTGAGGAGGAGGAGTGCCTGTGTGAAGCTGGTGGCAGATAAGGCTGGTGTTCACAGCTGCACCAAGGAGAGCAGGCAAGATAGGGCATTCTGGAGAGGGGGAGAAGGAGGAATTCTTAATTTTGTGATATCCTTATCTTAATCCTTTCTCCCCTCTCTTCCTCCCCACTTCTCGCCTCGTCCGGGGTAGGTTAAACTACTCAGCCTCGCCTTTTCCACAAACACTGGCAGGCTGGTGGTTCCAGACCCGGGAATACATTGGGAGTCTGTTTCAGCAGCGGGATGGGTTTTTGGACGTAGGTGGTGTTGTGCTAGCAGAGCACAGTGCAGTGCTTGTGTGAGCTGGGTGGCTTCTGCAACGGATACCTGGCTGTTGGAAAAGTAACACTTGGTGGGAGTAGCAGTCAAGGGCTTAAAAGCACGTTTTGCAGGTCAGAAAATCTTATTTACAAACTCAGCTGTGGTCTTAGCTCTGAGGTGTTTTGTCCAAGGGGAGATAAAATAGGGAGGTGGGAGATGTGGGAGATGGTTCTGAACATCACTGGAGCACAGGCTGTGCTCCCGTCCCAGTGCTGCTGCTCCCTGGGTGAGGAGGCAGTGACTCCACTATTGGGATCTCTGGGCAAATGTCCTGCCCTGTGCTTGGGGTTGGTGCCTCTTGCCTCTCCAGGCACCATCCCCTTTTTTGTTCTTTCAGGGGGATTGAATCTGGAGCTGTGCCTCTAGCTGGAGGAAGGGTTTTCACTAATACCCTCCCTCTGTATGGTGGCCCAGTTTTAGGGAATTTCAAAGATCCTGGGCAAGTAGCACCTTGGTTTTTTGGCCCTGGATGTCCCCTGCCTCCTGTTGTGCTGCTTATTTGCCTTTCTCCATGTGTTGCTTCAGCCTTGACCATGTGCATTTCTGGAGGTTTGTCTTATTTACATGAACAGTTCTCGGAAAGTTCAGCTGAAAAGCAGCTTTTTTTTCCCTGGGAACAGCCAGGAACCACTAGTGTGTGATCTTTGTGTATAAAGTTGCCTTTCTCTGATTATAAACAGTGGCCCTAGGATGGATGTGCGGTGGGCCTGTTTAGATTTAAACCTGACCCACCTAGTTTTCAGTGCTGGCATCCTCTTTGAGCTACGTGTTCTTTCCTGCCTTTTGCAGTAACACGTAGTGTGAGTTTTTTAACCTTTAAATTGGAAGTCCTGTTAAATTGTGGTGTCCTGCTCTAGGCAGCAGTNCCTGCATCCTCCTCTTCCCCCTCTGTTTTTTTTTTTTTTTTTTTTTTTTGCTAGTGCAATATCAGATTCACAGATTGCTCATTAATTTCCCATGCTTTTCTTCTGATGGCCTGGCGAGCCAAGATAGCCTGATAGCCACAGAGAGCCTATTGCATGTCCCAGTTAGCCCCTGGGAACTCTGAATGAGGGAAGGGATGAGCTGGGAAGCACAGATCTGTGCCTTGGTCCTGCATCTGCAGTGGAAGAGCTGCTGCAAGATCAAGTTCTGCTGGCTATCCCTTCCAGAGCCCTTCATCTGAGCTTGTTTCCCCAACCCTGCTTTGCATCAGATTGATGTGAGCTAATTATTTCTGAAACCCCTTTAATTGGTGGCTCTTTCTGGTCCAGCTGTTTGTACAGTCATGAGCAGCAGAGTGAAGACCTGGGGCAGAGCAGCATCACCTTTCTTCCCAGGAAGGCAGGCTGGATCAAGGGGTTGACAGCAATCCCTGGGGTCACTGATGAAGCAAGAAAGGCCTTTGTGTGGCTTTGTGGGCAAGGCTGGAAAATGCAGCATTCCAGAAGCTTGCTGCTTTACTGGGTGTTCATAGTGTGCAGCTGTGTACTGAGATGTAGCAAGGGTTCCTCAAAATTGAGTTGTGGCTCTGGAGAGGCATTTCTGGGGTGATGGCAGTGGTTCTTCCAGACTTCTGGAAAGCTGCTCTGCAGTGGAGTTGCTCAGCTGGAATATTTGGCCCCAAACTGCTCATTGTGGAAGGGACATTGCCTATGTCTGGGCTGAGAAAGTCATCCTGTGCTGAGCTAAACTGGGGAGACAGCCGGGGAGCTGGAATTGTGGAGCAGCACAAGCACTCTGCCTTCCCTCTGGTGCCAAAACAGTCTCCGTGTTGCTATGAAATGTCTTGTGGAAAACTTTCCACTTAGAACTGAAGTCTCATTTATGTCTGCCCAGGACCTGCTCTTGGACTGAATTTTATTTTCTAAGCAAATGAGACTTTCTGGTCCTTGAGGCGGTGGAAATAACTGCTCCACCAACTTGCAGCCCACCTGGCCTCGGGGGCCTGGGATCCAGTGGGGGGTTTTGGCAGAGGAGATGGTTTGTTCAGCAGGAGCAGTGCAGGGCCTGAGTGGGGCAGTGGCCAGCACAGCTCTCTCAAACTTACTTTGTGAGCTCAAACTTGGTTTTCAGGGAACCACGGCTCCCCATATTGCAGCCTTCACAGTACTGCTGTGCTCCCACAGACCCCTCCAGTTGCCCCCAGAGTGCAGACTACAAACTGAATGTGAAATACTTAATAGGAGCCAAACTGCCTTGAAAATGTGTGGATGCAAAATTAATTTGAAAAATCTGGCCTTTTGTGTATTTTCTTTCTGGAGTCTCTTAACCTGCTCTAAGTTCTTATGTTATCTGCACTGTTACTCTGCTTGGAATGCTCTGCAGGCAAAAGGGCTTATTAATGTGGGTTTTTACATAGATAAATGTGGTTGTGAAGTACTATTGACACATGGAAATGTTGGTGGATGCGCAGAGAAGGATCAGCTGCTTTGTGATAGCTCTGTGCCAGCTCCCTCGTTCGAATATAGTTATGAAACCCAGTTGTAGCAAAGCATGTTGTAAAAAAAAAAAAAGGGCATATTTCTGTGGCTTAAAAAGAAGAAAAATCAAACCCAAAACCACACACACCCCTCCTTAGTAAAAGTTTTGCGCACATAGGAAACAAAGGCATGGGCATTTGCTTGTCAGAGCTAATAAAGTTTGCTTGGATCTTAATTTTTCTGCTTGATTTCACAAAGTAATTGAAACTTCCTTTTTGCTGCAAGCCCTTTTTCCCCCTTCTTTTCCTTCTTTTTTTTTTAAATATTCTTAAAAGAACATCTTTTGGTCAGTGAGTTGATGGAATTTTGCTCAGGAGGCAGGCGCAGTTTGACCATACTTTGCAACTGGTCAGTCAAAGCTTATAGGACAAATTACTTGTGTCTGCAAGTCATTCCTCCAAGTTGAAAACCACCTAGACCAAATAAACCTTGAACTACAGGTTTTATAGGAGCTTTTGAGCATGTAAGTGAGGCTTTTTCTAATCGCAGTGATCTGATAAAACCTTAAAAACCAGGGTTCCCATAAAGAAAATAGTTCCACTTGAGGTGATAAAAGCCACATCTGGTAAGCTTTGCTTGCTACCTCCTGATGACCTGTGAAACAGCAAATAGTCCCCACTGCAGAGGAGCAGTCGCCAAACTACTGGTGCCATACCCTTGCCATGGAGGGGATGCACCGAAAAAAAGCTTATTTGAGAGCAAAACCACCAGCCTTTGAAGAAGGAGCCTCTTCTGTCTCATCCTCTAGCTGGCATTTGATATTCCAGGATTTGATATTCCGCGGTGCCTTGCTGCTTGCCTCCCGGCCGGCACGGCACAGGGAGACGCAGAGGTTAGGATAAGGAGGGGCCTGTGTAATTGAAAGCAAACAAACAGCTAAGACAAAGAAAGAAACATGAAACAGCAAACCCAAAGCCACAAATAGAAAGCAGACTTCCCAGATTGATTAGTTCAAATTTGTTTATTTGAAGTCCCAAAAGTTCGCGTTGTCACTCTTTTGAGGTGTCTCTCCAATTTGGCAATATGTTGACCATGTGTTTGCAGATCAGTTTTTCACAAGAAAGACCCTGGTTTTTGGTTTGTTGGTGTTGCCTTAAACTTTGAATTGAAAGGAGGGTTGCAAGCTTCGAAGACTGATTTTTAATTGTGACATTCAGGTGCTGCTTTTGAGGTAATTACATTCTGTTAAACTTTTGTTTCATGGAGAATTTTCCTTGGGCACATACTTAGTGCTATGATGTGCTGCTGATTTCCCGGTTTTTTTCCCAGGTTTAGGAAGACTGATGCACTTACTGGCTTTGGAAATCAGTGGAGACCTGAAAAAGTCTTTGTTTACTTTTGTTTTTCAGAGTGTTTTGGACAGAGAGGTGCTTCCTGTCTTCAGTAACAGATCAGCAGTGCAGCTGTAATATATGTATATATTTTATGTATTTGGCTTAAACACCCTCAAGTCCCCAGACAGAGGAATTACAGCTCCAGCCTATTAACTGTTGGCCATTAATGAGTCAGGTCTAAATGCCTTGATTGTGCCTGAGATTTCTAAGCTGATCTTTGCATAACATTAGCATGGCAGGAATGCCTCCCAAGGACAAACAAGAATTTCCCAGGCCTTCCCATGCCTCTCCAGGAAGGAATAAGTACATTTTGGGTTGTACTGATACCATCTCTTGCCTCGGTGCTATCAAAGGGGGTGGAAGCTCCCCGCTGCTGTGGTAGCCTGGCTCTGATGTTCTTTCACATCCAGGCACATTGCTTATCTTTAACCAAGGCTTGGATAAACTTCCAAAATAAATGACTGTAGTAGTCCAACTCGGTCTGCTTTGGCGTAGGTTTTCTGGAGTGACTCAAGCGTTATAAATATGAAAGTAGCTAGACTTCAAACGCCGCTTTTGGACCGGGTTTTCAGAGCTGCCTCCTAAAGCAGCAAAGGGGAGCCTTTCCTTGAAGAAAATCTTTGGGGTTTTTCCTCCTATTTAAACCCCCTCCCTCCCCGCTTCTCTTTTCATCCGCACCCTTTGTTCACGTCTGCCTCCCTGATTAAGAACTAATCAGCGAAGATAGATTAGTCCGGGAGCAGGGCGGCCCTTGGGAGCCGCGCAGCTCCGGCGGGTCAGGAGCGGGGAGGCACCGCGGGGTCACCGGCACCGCCGCGGAGGAGGCCGGAGGAGGCCGCTGGGCCGCGCTCCAGTGCACGGAGGAATGCGGTAACAGGATTTAAAGGAAACGTACAGAACTAACGAGGATTAAGGCTAATTGTCCTACGAGGGGCGGCAGGATGTGGCCGTGCGGGGAGCGGCTCTGTTCTGCGAGGGGGGAAGTCTGGGAGTTAGGAGGGCTCAGGTAGGTTTTTGGTTGGTTTAGTTGGTGCGTGGAGAAATTGGAAAATAAGTGGATTGGAAATGAAAATAAAGTTGAGTTCTCCCTTAAAGACTTCAAGGCTGTTGGGGCAAATATTTCTGCAGTTGGTGGGAAGCATCCTCTAAATGGCTGGTTCTGGCCGGCCTCGCTGTTTTTGCTGACTTTGCTCAGCTGTTGCTCTGTGCAGGGAGCTGATGTCCCCTGAGTGTCCCCCTGGGCTGGCAGGAGGCTCCTGCTGAAGGACTCTGCCTGCTATGAGTTTGTTTTGAATGCTGTTGGAGGTGTTTAGAGGACCTTGCCTCCCCTCTAGGTCAGGCTGGTTATCAGGTCTTGCAGAAAGGCCATGGGTATCTCTGAGCTTGAATAAGGGGGGATTTAAGAAGCAAAAGCCCTCAGGCTTGGTCCTTAGCAAGCCACAGTGTGTGAAATACTGTCTGGAGCCAGCCATCCATCATCAAGTGGTACCAGAGGGCAGCCAGACCAAAAAGAGTTATTCACATTGTACTTCTGTGCTTTGGGGAAGATCTGTCCCTGTCTGGAAGAAAGTGAAATTTGCATTCGTCCCAGCCAGAGGATGGAGAGATGATGGCCTTCAAGGCTGCAGGACCCTCTGGGCAACCCCCTGTTTATTTGCCTTGTGTTAAGGGAGGGGATCAGAGTGGGGTCTGCTGGACAGGGTCTGGGGGCACCAGGGGCCTGTGATTCTCAGTGGATGTGGATGGACAAGTTGCCCAAACAAACGCGTTCGTCCTTGGGTTTTAGCTGTTCCTGATTGAAGCGGTCCAAAGCTCAGTTTTCTGTCCTGTACAGAGGTGCCTTGGGTGACACTGGGGGTGTGCAGAGACAAGGGAGGTGCCTGATTTCCCAACTGTTAGATTACAGCTGGACTTTGCCACACCTGAACCCTTAAAGCTTGTCATCTTTTTGTTTATACTTCCAGTTACAAGTACTAAGTCCTGACTCCAAAAGCCCTAAGCAGGCAGTACTTTGCAAATGGACAAGATAGGTTTTCCCTCCAAAGGGAGGAAAAAATGTCTGTCTCTGGGGTACACTGCCACCCTCAAAGCAGCCTCTTCACCTCCTCCTTGGCTGTCACACACACGCACACACGCTGCTTCAAGATATGCTTTCTTCCTGGCAGAAGCAGCAAACTTGAATTTTTAGTTGATGGCTCTTATCAGAGCTCTCCTTTTTCCCTGGGTGGGCAGTGTTCTCTGCTTGCTTTAAAGCTGTGCTGCTGTCAGCCTTGTGTTTATTTTACTGGGGAGAACACTCCTGTGGAGATGGTCGCGTGCCAGGAAGGAAGGGATGTAAAACAGCATTGAGGTCCTGCTAACAGTGGTGACACATCCACGAAGGGCAGCAGAGTTAGAATCCTATGCTCCGATCCTGCAAATGATGCAGAGCTGCTGGCACCCTCTGATCAGAGCAGGGCAAACCAGGCTGGCACATCTGGGGCTGTACTTCCCCCAGTGCTCCTGAGTGCATGGTGTCAGAACCATCCCAAACCCTTACTTGAACTACACACTTCTAGGAGAAGCACTCTGTGCAGCAGCCTCCCTACATCTATCACCAGACACAAAATAACATACCCCATTTTCCAATGTGAATTGTTTCCCATTCCCATTCTAAAGGCTCGTGCAACCAGAGTCAGCTTTCCTTTCTTCCCTCCTCAAAGCATTAGTAACTCTGCTGGGATCTCACAACTAAAAAGCACCAGAAGAGTGAGCACACCCCGTATTCCCTAACTCAGGTCCTCACCGTGAAGGTCAACAGCCAGCACCACTCTCCATCCAAGCATGAGGCTCCAGCCCTTTCAGAGTCACAGAAGATCTTGGTCCTGGATTCAGCCATCATGGATTCTCATACCCACCTGAACCTTTTTTTCCAACCACACAGAATTTTTTAAGCAAGAAGATGTCTTCATCGTGTAGTCAGCTTCCAAAGCTGACTGCTAGGGTTATGGAAGTACCACAGTTTAGCACCATGTGGCAGCATGCAGCATATTTAACATCCCACCCAATTAGCAACCGTTTTATATAAATGGTTTATTTGCCTTATTAATGTTAAAGCCACTTGTTTCCCCTGCACTTCCACTTAGGTTATTAATCAACGTGCATTTCAGCTTTTTGCTGATTACTCTAATGGCACAAAAAAATTCCCCAGACTCACAGAGAAAGCTTATAATAGTGAAATGATTTTTTTTTTTTTGCAAACTTGTCAAGCAGTCAAAATACACTCTTTGATACCCAAACCAAAGCCCTTTCACCTACGCTTAACAACAGTGAACTATTTTCAGTTGAGCTTTACTGCATCTGTTAACTCAGCTGCTAATCCATCTTGCAGGCACGGGAATGGCAGTGCACACAATACCTCAGTGACATACCTCCCTTCAACACAACAAATAATCCTAATTATTTCCATAGCGCGTACCTACAGTTACTTAAAATATCGTATACAACCCAGGTCTGTCTGGCTTCTATTTTTCCATTTTGCTTTGTTGACAGCTTTGGGTTCCCAAATTTACTGCCAAGAGGGTCAGGGAGTGCAGAGAACAAGAGAGATTTATATCCATGTGTGTACATTAAGCCAAATGCACATTAAGAAACTTAATTTTCTACTGGAAAGAGCAACTTAGGACACAAAGAGGGCTCTTGCATCCACTCACCCAGGTCCAAATAACCACTGCAAAGCTCATCCTGGACCTGATGACAGAGGCAGTCCCTGAAGGACCAAGTCTGGGTAAATGCTGTCTGCTGAGGTCAACCAGAGTGATTTTGGAACATCCCTCCTGGGCAGGCATGGACCAGCAGAGCCGTTCCCACACTCCTAACCCAGCTCTTCAGCCCCAAACAAAAGACAAAGATCTGTCTCTGCTCTCCACAGCAGCCCAGAGAAGCATCATTGGTCAACTGAGATCCCCTCCTGCCCAGCTCTCAAATTGAGGCTGGGGCAATGGGAGAAGTTCAGGTGGAAGACCCCAAGGACCAAACCCAAAAACTCTCTACAGCACATCTGGGCTGGGGGCTCTGCCCTTTGCAGGTGATTTCTAAGCAAGGAGTATGCAGATCTTGCCTTCAGTGAGGTTTAAAAAGTTCATTAGAAGCTAAAACCCAGCTCACCTGAGGAAAAATACCATCACTGCTTCACTTCCCCAGCACAGCCAACAATTTCCTACCCGACAGGGTGGCCCGAATACTGCAAGGTTTTACACCCTGGAAAAATATGCCATGATAGAGCCTGCTTTCATTCCAACAAACAGGATATTGAGTCAATTAGTGGCATACCAAACACTAACCAGACAGATGAAGATAATACATTTCTGCAAACATCAAAAGAGAGAGAAACCGCACAAAGACCTAAATATACAAATAAGGTGAGGGGGAAAAAAGAATATTAAAATATTACATAATTAAACTTATTATTTAAGCAAATCTGAAAAGGAAATAACTCTGGCTAACTAGAGGATTCTTCCTGGCTCTAGCTAAGACAGAAACCTTCAGTGAAAACAAGAGTTGTTATTTAATTAAAAAAACAAAACCAAAAAACCCTCCATGGTGTCTCTGAGTGAGAACTTAGGAGATGCAAATTCTCTTTATTATCACTAAATTCTTTAGGCATGAAATAGTTTTCTCATAACATGTCTGCCTACACATAGTAAGTGAGTGGTGTTATATGAGGGACAATGTATGCTGAAAATGATTGTTCTTTTTTTCTCACTTCTCTGGTGAGTTGGTTGGATACAGATAATAGATCAACCCACCTCCAGGATGACTGAGCCCCTCTACCAGCTACCAAAGAGCATGTAAGAAACCCAATACCTGCAGTCAGTAGCTCTTACCTTTACCTAAGGGTAAAAGTCACAGGAAAAAGAAGTTGCATAAAGCCAGCAGACTTCAAAATTCAACAGAGATTGGTAGGCAGATTTTACTGGGTTAATAAAAAAAAAAAACTAAGTATAATTTCATGCAATTAAAGGGGGCAGAAGAGGTGGCAGGGAAGAGAATCCATTTGGAACAGCAAATACACAGAATTACCGAAGTCTCAGGCACAAGGAACAGCAAATAGAAGAGATCTGGCTGGGAGACAGTCACTTTCGTTGTGAGACTTCTTTTATTTTTTTTCCTCAAATTTCCTACTACGAAGGCAGAACAAAGCCAAAAAACCTGCTTGCTCGTATTTATTTTTCCCCTAAAGATTTCGGCTACTTGCAAAAAAAAAGCAGCCTCTGACCAAAACTGATCCCATCATAACCAATGTCATTTAAATTGGAATATTTTTCCTTCTAAACATTTTCTCCCTCTACTTTTAGCCCCTCTCCTTCTGCATGCCCCAGACCCTCCACCAGGCTGGGTGGCACCACTCGTGGGCAGGCTGGAAAAAGCAGGAATATGCCACTGGCCACCACTTTTGCAGTAATTTTTTCCTTTTCAGACACAGCTGATTCCAGTGTCAATGCACAAAAACACATTTCAGAGCCACACAGTAGGCTCTTGTGAGATGCACCCAGGCTCACCTATTTGTGCCAGCAGACTTGTCATCCACTGACAAGTCCCACATCTGGCAGTGGATAACCCTGGTGATTCTGAGGAGCATACCTTATGTGGAAAAATACCCCTAAAAATTACAAAGGCAACTCAGAAGGATGTTAGAGATCCTCAGAAGGATGTACGGTTTTGTGGAGGCACTTGGTAAGACAGATCTCCTCAGCCAAGAACTGCACCACCATGGGAAGCCACTGTTCTCCCAACTGGTGGCACTGGCACATTTCAAGGCAAGCAGCGCTGTCCCAAGGCACTGGAACTGTGGCTGTGTGGCCAAACCCCCTGAACATCCATCCTCCCTTTCCAATGTTATCAGGTATGCAGGAGCTCAACAGAAGTGAAGCTTTCCTGCTTGCACAAGCAAACCATGACACAAAGCAGAGCTACCATTTCCATGAGTTCCACAGCAGTAAGAGCACTAAAGGCATGCAAACTGGCAGCTGTGACCCAAGCAAAATTTTTTTTTAAAACCCCAAAAGCTAAAGATGTTTTTAATTCCTCAAATAAGAAACAAAGCTCATGGAATTCAGCCACAATTTCCTGTTTTCGACTTAAAATAAAATTTGAAAAAATATCCCAGGCTTTATACAAACAATAATATAATCTATAAATTAGAACACAAGAGACATGTTAATTAACTTCCAGAGAGATTAATTCCCTATTGCAGGATCCAAAAATAGGCACTGCGGAACCTGCTGCAATTCTGAGACCAACTTTACACAGAAGAGAAGGGGAAAAAAGAAAACAAGAAAGAAACAAACAAACCCAAACAAAAACACAAGACTATCTGCAAACAATTATATTAAAGGGCATGTATGAATAAATACACAGATATCTGGAAAGCAGCAGAGCGGTGTTTTCCACTTGTAAGGACATGCTCTTTCACCCTGCCTTGGGTAGTTTTGGGCAGGGAGAAGAATAAGCTGGATGCAGGGGCTCAGCAAAGAGACAGGACCAGGCAGGGCCACCCAAAAGTCTAAAGTGGCATGGACAGGAGGACTGCTTTTACTTCCCTTGCTTTGATAGCAAAAGCTATGTGAGTTCCTTGTCCCACGCAGCTGCCAATATCAGGGCTCCCTTCCCAACAGCACGGGCAGCCTGGACTTTGGAGCAGAGCCCCAACTCCATATCTCCTTCCTCTGGTGCCCTGCATGCCACCAGCCACCCGCACCACAGCACGCACTGATCCCAGGAGTCTCACTCAGGGAGGGGGCAAAAGTGAGCCCAGGCTCTGCACCAAGGAGAAACACACAGCTTAGTGTAATTTCACCTGGAAATATTGAAATACCAAGACTCTGTGCATTTTGGTAGTGCTCTTTGTTAGCAGGTACCTAACAGCAGTGTGAGCAGTGATTATGCTGTGGCTGTGCAAACGTCCTGTTGGGATTATGGCAGTGTTGCTGAAGATGGACAGGAGCTCATGGTCCATTCCCAGAGGTGCTGAGCATCCCCAGATCATTTTGTAGCCAGGAAAGCTGGGCATTTTTGGTATTTTGGGTAAATCGAATGTGATTGGATTGAGTGGACAGTTCGGTAGCTGTGTCTGTCTCGATGACTCCGCTGGAGTCAATCACAAGCTCGTGCTTTTCTTTCTTCTTCTTGGCCCTTGCTAATGCGGGGCTGGAGCAGTGGAGCTGTGCTCAGGGGTGATGCTAGTGTTTCTTGTCATCTTTGTTGGGGGTTTTGTAAAGCCTCGGTAGCATGTCAATTATATATGATGGGTGGAAGCCTAATATTCTGTGATAATTAGAAGGCAAGTCTAGTGTGAAATTGGATTAGGGTCCGGCATTACAGTCCGGGATTCCTTTGGTAGTTGGTTCAGAGGAAGTCATAAAACTCCTTTAAAGATGACACAGACCCATGTGTGCTAGAGGGGAGGGGCAGAGCACAAGGCTGAAATGCTGGCCCTGCTCTCAGATCCTCAGCAGTGTTTGCCTCCTGTTCCTCTGCCACCCAACCTTACCTCAGCCTGATTTCTCTCATGGGAGCAAAGTCCAGCAGTAACGTCTCAGACCATAAACCACTTCTGGTTTGTTTGCTGAGCTCCAGTGAGGGGCTGGGCTGTGTGAGGAACCTTTTAAAGAAATATCCACTCCTCGCCTCCCAGTAAACTGCTCCTGAAGCTTTAGCTAGTTTTGCAGTTAGCTGTCCTTGAAATAGAAACTTGGTTGAGGTGAGGGGAAGCAGGCTGAGAAGGCATGCTAGACATCCAGAAACAGCATTTTGAAAAGGTCTTGGAAAATTGTTTGATAAAGAGAACTGCTTTTCAGTATCTTGTAGCCCTTTAGTTTGCACTGCTCACTTACTCATTTGATGAAAACTTGTTTTTCAACACATTGCTAAATAGTTACTTGATTTGGAAGAAACTTGTTGTGCCTGGAGTCTGCTAAATGTTTCTGTAATAGCTTAAATCATAAGTTTGCAAGATCACCTTTCTGAGTGCATTTGCTTGGATGTACAGATGGTAATGTCATGTACCATCACATTTGTCTTTGAACAACCACCTCCATTCCCCAGAGGTGTGCTGTTAACCAGCCAAGGAGCAAGTATCTTCCCTAATTTTTGGTCCCTCATTTCTCTCTCTGTACTCATACGTATCATAAAATAAGGAAAAGTCTTGCTGCCACAGGCCATGAGAAAGATCTGCTGCAAATCCATGTCAAGCTGTGGTGATGGTGTGCATATGCAGTAGATATTTGGAGTCAATCTCTGCTACTTGTGCTCTTTTTGCCATGCAGCCCCTGATGTGATGATTGCACACCCTGCCAAACAATTCAATAAAAAACCTGAATTGAAAGGAGGCTGTGGCAGAGTTATGTTTTTGCTGTGCTCACATGGTGATAAATTACAAAAGCTGCCGAGGTTTTCACACTCAACAGTAGATGAAGAGTTGCCTTGTATGGGCATTATTTGATGAGTTTTAACTTGGGAAATAATTATTGCCGAATGTGTCCTTGACAGTGAGTGCACACCATGAGCGTTCTCTACATAATATACATAAACATTAGATCTCTACTAAGTATGCCTAAATACACATATTTTTCACTTATTTTCCTTAGAGGAGTTCACTGCCAGTTTGACGAAGGGTGTTGGCTTTGATCTTGGCTCCAGGTCGGTGTTTGTGTGTTCATAACTGCTCTGTACTCACTTGGAGCTCTCCAGCCTTCATCCTTTCCATTCCCCTGCTTGTAGCACCGTGGTGTTTAAAGCTGTTTGATGATGTCTTGCATCAGGGTCTGTCTGAGTGGGATGAGTCCCGTGGATGGATCCTGAATGGATCAGCTCTGCTAGCAGATTTAAAAGGCCAGACATGAGATTTCTCTCACACCGTGACGGTGTTGTTTGGATGTATTCTTAGGGATACGGTTGTGCTAAGGACAAACCTCTGTGTGGGAAAGCTGTGGCCCCCAGTGTCTTCCAGTGACTTTCCAGTGGCATCTCCCACATAAGAGAACTGCAAGAAAAACAGCCCACAGACCTAAACTTTCTTTTTTAAATGCTGGGTAGCAGCGTGCATCCTCCTATGATTAGCACTGAGTAGCCAGAGCTCTTCAGCTCCAGACAGAGCTAATTCTTGATCATGAGCCAAGACCACATAGTGCTGACATGACTGAGAAATATCTTCCATAATTAGATTGCTTGGTCATTCATTTTTGAATGTCTGAGTTACATTTTGGAGCATTATTTCTTAATGATCAACCAAATGGGATCTGTGCAAGCTTGATTTACTGTCAGTAGTGCTCTTGCTTGGCTTTGCACGTGTGTCCTGGGGAGGCACTGTCAAATCTAGGACAAAGGGGATTAGAGGAAATGATTTTGCTTTGTAACATTAGGTTGGATGGTAACTGTAGTTCAATAATGTTAATAGATTTGAAACAGATACCTGTATTTGTGAAATACTGGGCCTTTAATTGGAGAAGTTGTTAAAACCACTGTATTAGAGACCACAGGGCATCTGTGGACAACTTCAGAAGTGTCTGTGAAGTGTGACTAGGAAAAGAAATCCTGCTATCAGTAGGTCTGAATTAGCTTTGCTGGTATTCATGGTTTATGTTGTGTCAGTCCTTAGTCCTATATTGGAATTGGAGCAGAGATTCAAGGTGAAATAAAGCAGTGATGCTTGGGCACTTTCTTATTTTGATGCTTGCTGGTGAGGTGGGCTCAGAGAGAAGTGCCCAGGCGTGTTCCAGGATGGACTTAGTGGGCAGGATCTGAAAATCTGGGTGAACCCCTTCCTGTTTTTTAAATGACTTAGGAAGCTACCTGGAGCTGCCTCTCTTGGAGCTGTGTATTTGCTGCTGGAGGTACTCCTCTGAGACAGAAAGAACTAGTCTGGGAAAAAAAGATATATCTGTAAGGAGTCAGTGACATTTTTCTGTGTTTTCCAAAAGCTGTGCTTAAGCAGTGCTGCTTCCCGTAGCAGACTTTGAGCTTTCCGTAATTGAAGAGCAGTGGATGGTCTTGTGCAATAAATTAGCTGTGTCAGAATTATCTGCCGGTCAAGGTCTCTCTGTAATGCCACAGAAAACAAACAAACCCTGTAGCACAACAGAGAAATAGATTTTAGGAGGAGACGTTCCTAGGAACTATATATAGAGGGAGATATAAAAATATTTGTGTAGTTTTTTTAAGATGGCCCTGAACTGTCTGTAAGGAGAGACACTAACCTTTCTGGGCTAGCACTACCTGGGCAAAAGACGTTGTTGAGAAATCTTGCACAAGGCAGGGAGAGCATCAACCTGTTGTGTTAACCATGGGCAGGCTTTGAACTGTCCAAAACCTGCTTTTGTTTCTCTAAACCCAATTTTGATGCTCTAGCAGGTAGGATGGATGGCTCTCCCTTAAACGTGTGGTGCACTGCCTGTCAGGAAGATGTTATTTTCTGCGTGGGGGCTGACAAGTCCTTTGCAGCTCTGACAGTGTGTCTCTGAACCTCCACGGTGGTTGGAGGTCCTTAGTGACTTCCAGGGTGGGAGCAGGCAGGGAAGAGCTTTCCCTTCTCCATCTGTTTTCTCAGAATGAAGGATAAGGTCTGGCAGCAGGGTGTGAAATGGGAGAGAAGGCAGCAGCTTACGTGTTGGCTGTGTCTTTTAAAATACCATCTTACTTGGAAACATGAGTTTCTCATCCTGACTGCTTGTTTTGATCGTATCTTCTGTGTTGACAAAGATTTGCACAGTTTGCCCAAATTTGAACCACTTAGGCATCAGCCCACCTGCTTTGTGTTGGTGCTGCGTTGTGGGGCCTGTCAGAGGGCTGGAGCTGAGGACTGCTGTGCCAAGGGTTTATCTTGGCCCATAAAACTTGACAGTGGGATTTTATGGGTGGTGCTGGAAGGGGACAGCTTCATCCCACACTGCTGCAAGGCATCGAAAAGCAAATTATATGGGTCCAGATCCTATGTCCAGATTCTCTGAGAGATTTTGAAATGGAGCTGTTGCAGATACTGAAACACTTGGTGA
Source organism: Hypocryptadius cinnamomeus (assembly GCA_013400635.1). Lineage (NCBI taxonomy): Eukaryota > Metazoa > Chordata > Aves > Passeriformes > Zosteropidae > Hypocryptadius > Hypocryptadius cinnamomeus. The sequence goes on along the minus strand of VYZP01015088.1, from coordinate 374,136 downwards.
TGATTCCTCTGACCAAGTCAGCCAGATGAGTGATGACCAGATGACTCTTAGGAAAGAATTATCTTAAGGAAAAAAAATCTGTTTGAAGTCTCCAAAAACAAACCCCCTATTTCCTCCAGGATGATGACAGAAGACTGCAGAATTAGGAGCTAGGAAATATGAAGCATTTTCATGAGCCATTGAATAAAGCAAGTATAATTTAGTGTCAGTGACAACTGTGCTTCTGAGAGAGACTACTTCTCTTCTGATGATTGGACTGGAGAGGGGTGAAGAAAAAAGCACTTATCTGGACAAAAAGGGCCATTGCCACTGATGTTGTGTATTAACTGAATGAACTGTGGAAGTATTTAAAATACTCAGCAAAACTTCATGCAAGTTACCATATACAATATATCTATATACAGGTCAATTTTCTGGTTCTTCAAATTATATTGTACAGAATGAGTACTTGTTTATTCTGTTTATTAACTGAATAAGTAAGAAGACACTTTTTAATGTTCTTGCAGAAAGACAAGGTTTTTACAAGCATTGCTATAAAGTTTCTCTAAATAATCAGGTTTTGATGTGCTTGGCCCAGTGCTCGCAGCGAGGGTTCTCCTTGCAAGTAAATGGTGCTGCAAATCTTCACACACCCTGCCTCATGAGACCTCTTTTCTCTGGCATAGAGAGTCCTTTTAACTTGGGATATTTTCTTCTCTGCTTTTCAGGTGACCACTTGAAAGTCTGCTCGCAAGGCTACACATGCTGCTCTCAAGAAATGGAAGAGAAGTACAGTCAGCAGAGTAAACACGACTTCAGAAACGCCGTCGTAGAGCTTAGCAATCACCTACAAAACATGTTTAGTTCCCGATACAAGAAGTTTGATGGTAAGTGCAGAGACCTTGAACTTGCTCTCCTTGGGATAAAAATGTGAAAAATCTCCATCCTGTTGTTTCTGTGCAGTTTTTCTGCTCTGTCTCCCCCTTTGCTGGGAAAGTTCATGACTCAGCTCAGAGGGCAGAGCATGCCTTGTTTTGCAATCCTGTGAGAGAGAAGTATTTGCTGATTATGGCTGCTTGTTTCCCAAAGAGAGAGATCTTTCTTTCTGATTAATCTTTTGAAAAGCCATTTTGCTCTAATGTAAGATTGCAGTTGGTTTTGTTGGTACATCCCCGCAGCGTGCGTAATTGTAACGTGCACGTCTCGCAGCCCCGATTCATAACAATGCTGCTCTTTCCCAGCACGTTGTGAGCCCACAGGATTTGTATCCATCTCACTTTTAGCCTTTGGGGCTAAGCAGAGCAGCAGATAAACACAGTGGTTTTGTGTGGAGGCCAAGGGTTCAAGTGTGATGCAGGGTCAGAATCATAATGAACAAGTCTCGGCTGAGTTCCCATCGCTGGAGTGATGCTAACTGCTGACAGATAAGCAAATGACTGGTCTTGGTATTGCCCTTGGGTCCACATGTGTCCTGTCAGACTGGCTCTCCATAGGGCATGCCAGGCTCATGGGAGCTGTAGGAAGAAGCTCCCTTTGGAGGTAGCTGGCACACAGCCAGCACTGCTCACCTTGTAGCCTGGTGATTTTCCTTTGAGAGCACTTCTGCAAACAGCTGAAGTTGATGCCTAGACACTGGGCACAACACCTGGCTGAGGTTCCAGGGCATTTCTTGGTTTGCTTCTGAGCTCTTGGTTGGTTCCTGTGGGGCTTTGTAGGTGCCTCAGTGCTCCTACAAAGGAGCCCCCTCCTACACTGCAGCCCCCTGTTGCCTGGGCATCTGGGGAGGAGGAGCAGGATGTCAGGCTGCTGCTTGGGTTGTCCTTGTTGGCTAGGGAAGTGAAGTGACAGCCAGCTGCATATGGAAGTATTTGACAACTCAAATGGACTGGATTGCTCACACAGTTCTGCTTGTACATCACCAACACACTCTGTGGTAAAGGACAGTTCCCCCATGCAGCTCCTCTGGACATTTGTTCCCTTGTTTGGTCATTGGTTCAATGTGAGTTTTCTATGAATATCCCAAAGTGTATGCCTTGAACCTCCCAGCAGCTTCCTGCACTACTACAGCAGGTAGCAGACCTCTTGCTTTCAAAAGAGATTGGCACTAGGGTGAGAGAAAAAAATCCCTGGGTATGAAATTGCAGTGAGTCAAAATAGAATTATGCAATCATCTTGATAGCATCTAAATCTGCTGGCTAAATATTTCCCTCTTAACCTCTGTTGTCTCTACCTGCTGGTACACCAAAGGGGTGATAGAGGGAGAACCAAAGTGTCTAGACTTGCAAGCTTATTAAATGCAGAACAAGACACTTAATGAAATCCAGCCCATAGATAAACCCGTTCAAAGAGACCAGAGGAGCAGCATCTGCTTCACCTTAAATGAACGAGGAGGCTTTTTGAAATGCTGCATTGGAAACAAAGAGCATGCACGGGTCGCTGCATTAGCATCCCTGACATGGAGCAGACATCCTGAGAGGTGCATCTGCCCCTTTGTTGGGGAGGGATGGCTGCAGGGCCTGTGTGAGGGCAGGGGGACATTAAGCCTAGCTGAAATGGATGCCTGTCAAAGCACAGGTCTTCAAAATAGTTGAGCTTTGGAAGGAAGCCTGCACAGGCTATTCTGCCTGTGCTCTGTGGTTCTCCTGTCAGCCCCTCAGAGCATATTCTGTGCTGGTCTCACTCTCACTTTAGCCTGGGAAGTCCTTGACTGGCAAGTCTGGAAGGGGATGGTGTTGTTCAGCTGTTCCTGAAAGCTGGGTTTAGTGTGCCTGGCCTGTCCCTCAGGGGTGTGTCTCTGCCTCATCTGAAACTAATGAAGGAGAATTGGCAACCTCCTCAGCCTGTCCCAAAGCCTAATGACTCTGTCTTTGAGTGCTAATATCAGAGCTAAATCTTCATTTGCTGCAGACAAAGCTGATTTAGGGATTTTTTTAATCTTACCTGGGGTGGAAGTAGAGATGAACTGATTACCACCCTCCATCATTTACCTCTTGGGAGGCTTTTAATCATGACTGCCTCTCTCCCTCCAGCCCAGTCACCTCGAGGCTGAAGGTACACCTTCCTCCTGGTTCCTGGACAGGTTGAGGAGTCTCCTCACTGAGGTCCTCAGGCTCTTCTGCAAAAATGTTGGAGTTCCATGCCCTAGACTGCTGTGTTTTGTTTGTTTAAGAGTCTGCTGTTGAATGTTTGACTTCTTGTGGGATGGCATTTCCTTCCTTTGGTCTTGCTGCTTGGTCATCAGATCAGCTGTGGTCAGTTGTGTCTTGCACATTTGAGTTCCTCTTGCCCAGCATTATTTATCCCATACTTTTTGATGTAATGGACCCAAACTACAGGAAAGAGAGGCAATTGAGACCCGTATATTTTTCCTGATCCTTAGGGATGAGACTGGGAAAGGACACAATCCGTTCCAGAGCTGCTCTTCTGCATGGACCCAAGCTCTGATTTTACTATTTGCAGCTCTTCGGGGCTTTTTTATCACTTGTAGCAAAATCCATTCAAATGGAAATAAAACTGGCAAAAATGAGCTGTACACCTCCCTTAGTTTAACATTAAATCCTCTGTGCTACAGCTGTGCAGAGTGACTGAGTGGGCAGGATGAGTTCTTACAGTGACCCAATTCACTTCAAGTGGAGAGGACAGTTCTCTTGTGGGGTGACACATCCCCAGGCTGCGATTGGCCACTCCAGGGTGCAGCCCAAACAGCAAACCCTGTCCTCCAGCCCTTTGGAAATCTTTGTTGTGGGTTCTCTGGCTGCTGATCTCCCAGCCTTGACATTCAGGTCTTGGAGGAGAGGCAAACCTGTCCTGCCGCCGTTATGTGCTTGACCTTTGCAGCAGTTGCTGCTCAGAAGGACAGTCCAAGTGGCGGCACATCCTTTGGACGGAGGCTGGGATGCCCTGTGGCTTCTGGAGCGTTTGCATCAGCTGTTGCTGGAGCACTGTGTGCTGTTGGAACTGTTGCCAGAATTGCTGTGGTCTGACACCAAAGCCGTACAGAAATGGATTATCTCCTCTTTAATCAGGAGCATGGAACAATCTGCTGATTATCCATCCCCAAAGGGCTGACCAGGAGTAATTTCAGCTCCCAGTGCATAGTGTGACAGCATCAGATCCTCCTGTGCGTATTTGGTTTGCAGGCACTGGGAGAACTTGTGAGCTCAGGAGTCCCATATCTTACATATCCTGTCCAAATATTTGCTTGCAGTACAGGTATGTATGCCCCTGGAGGTCTCTCCTGTTGTAATTTAAACCACTAGCCTGATGCCAGCGTTGCAGTAAGAGATGTATTTTCAGCAGCAAGGGAAATGCTTTTTTGTTAAAATAAAAAATACTTTGTGAGTTGTTGATTCACCATTGCTAAATTATTTTAGAGGTGAAAATTTGCTGGTTAATCTCAAATATGTTTATGGGCTTCGCTGAGAAATTAGTGGGTAAAATTTTCTCGCCATGTAAGTGTCTCCCTCCGTGACAATGACATTCATGGGAAAGCTGGAACTGACTGTGGTGACATTTCATGCCATAGTAGCATCTATAGCAGTCAGAGATTTAAACACACCCTCCCTTTTTTAAAAATAAAATCCCTTGTGCCTTATCTTCACAACTTAGTGCCCTCCCCTTCACTCTCTTGGGGATTAATAACATTATTAGAATTAATGGTGACATTAAGACTGCATAAATGCTCAGTTCCATGTATTAAATTCAAACTTTCACCTCTTTTGCCCTTTGAGGCAGAAGTTTTCCACGCCAGGGTCTGTGCTAGCCAACAGTGCTTTGGGGAAACAGCTCAGCTGTTTTGAGGAATTGGAGCCAGGACAGGACATAGCCCATAACTCTTCTGCAGTGTTTCCGCTGTTCCGTTGCTTCCTAGATAAGATGTTCTTACTTTTCACTTTTTAAAGACACATCCTGAATCTCTTGCAAGATATAACTGTTGTGCTAAGCCCTTTTCTGGGGGGAAAAAACAGAGGGGCTGCTGAGTCCCACAAGCTCCTTGTTTCTCCTGCCCCTGTATTTCACAAGCCCTTCTGTTGTTGCACTTAAACCAAGTTGTGTCCCTTTCTTTTGTGCACTCCAGACTTAGGCAAGGCAGCAAACTTCTGCAGCCCTCATTGTACAGGAGAGCTGTACAATGTGTGTAGGGGTCTGTCTCTGGGCTGGGCTGGCAGCAGGTTTGGTGTTCCCAATGCCCAGATGACAGAAGGAGTTGTATCAAATGGTACAGCCCACGCCAGCATCTGGGAAGTGATTAAATGCCAGGAGTTCCATTTCTGATCCAATCTCTCTGGATTTTCCATTAGCATTTAAGATAAAACAAATACAGAAGTGTAAAAGGAAACCCTTTGGGGACAATAAGTGGAAAGAAACCAAATCCAAGAAGAAAGAGCTGGCCAGGGGTCCCCAAGTCTGTGGTGCACACAACCCCTCTGCTGTACAAGGAGCAGGCAGAGGGGCTGGAGAGGGATTCCTGTTTGTGGGCTCCATGTTTGTATTGGGCAGGGTAGCTACAGGTACAAAGTGTGATCATGATGAGTATCTTTGAAGCATCCCAGGGTGCCCTTGACCAAAGTGTGAGCCCTGTGTTACTTCTGGGTACACGAATTTCTTCCTATAACTGTCATGTGGCTGAATCTAAGAGACTGATCAGAAGAACATTGGCCAAATAGCTTCCAAGCTCTGCTGAAACGGAAGGAAAAAGCCTGTAATAACTTCAGAATTTAGTTTTTGTTGTTCAGATAACCCTTTGCTTCCAGCTGCTATCTCCAGGTATGAGTTATCCGGGAGGTGTGCTGGTGCAGTGGGATGCATAGCTGGGATGTATTAATAACTGGGAAGGACACAGAGGGGACAAGAGAAAGCTTTTGGTGGTCTCCTTTCTGCTGCTTCAGGCAGTGTGGAGGCAAACAGTGAAAGATGAGCCCCACAGGTGCCCGGCCTGCTGCTCCTATAGTTAGAATTTGGCAGCCCATCGGGGTGCTCTGCCTTACCAAAATAACTGCCCTTTGGGGACCTTCATCTCACATTAACTCTTTTACTGGAAACTGCCTGTGGGAGCAGAGACCTGGGCCCTCGTCCTGCTCCTTTGGCAGGGTCCCCCATGTCTGTGGCACCCAGAGCCATGGGGTCAGTATTGGCTGCCAGCACGTTCGTATCTGCAGGAGGCAGCTCCAGGTGTGTTGGCACAACTGGAGCACTGAGTGGTGGACCTCTGCTGTGCCAGAGCTGCATGGAGTTTGAGCTTCTGAACAAACCTGTGTGGTGGGAAGAGCTCTCCCCTTGCCACCCACCTTCAGGTGAGTGCACTGAAAGCCATGGCATCGTTAAGGCACAAATAATAAATAGGGTGGTTTGGTCTTTGCATCCTCTCACAGTGAGTGAAGGTGCAGCCTTGTTCTCTCCTCCCCAGAAATGGATGGCACCAAACCTCACGCCAACCAGGGCAGAAAATGTTGGGAAAATTTACCTCGAAGCTGTTGTGGAGAGGCAATCCTTTGGACTTGGTTTCAGATTGCTGCTTCCTGAGGATAGGGAGGGAGGGAGTCGCTGAGGAGGAGCTGGAAGGAGCAACCACCAACACGCTTCCTTTAGAAAATCCCACTTGTGGGCTTTTTGTTTGTGCTTTCCCATTCAGTGCAACAGCAGTGAAACAAATTGTCTGCTGTCTGTGCTTTGGAAGTTTGTTTATTCTTTGTTTTTGTTCAACTGGCTCTTCTCCATCTGGAGGTTTTTAAGGAGGTGCATACCACCACCATGATTTTTAGTCTTGTTCATTCAGAAGGGTGATGTTTGTCTGACAGTGGTGAGAGCCAGACCTCTCTTTTGGGAGGCTTGGAAAGATCCTAAGGTCAAGTTCAAGTTACCACAGAAGTAGGAAATCTCATGGGGTGAGGTGAAGGGGGTTCCTGCCCTCTTGGTTAGGAGAGGAAAGAAAATATACTAGATCTTGTGACTTAGCAAAGACTTCAGCAAGGGGAAAAAGCAGTTAATATGTGAGCTTGGGGGGATGAAACACTCTTATGTGATCTCAGGTCAAAGCTGTTCTGCTCTTAAGGTCACAGGTAAACTGTTCTTATCCTTTTGGCTTTTTTTCCCAAAAGCAAAGATGCAGGCAACAGGCTTTGTAGCTGGCTACAGGAAACGTGCCTGGTGCTCTCTGGTTACTAATTGCTGTCAACCAGTCAATGAGCTATTGTTTGTCTGTTTAAAATTAACTCTCTCTTCCTCCTTCCTGCACAAAGGAGCTACCAAGCCTATGTGCATAGTCCTGGTAGCTGCTGCCCTGGATACCCATTTTGGTGGTGGTGGTTTGGCGTGGGGGTGTGATAACCCACTGGTGCAGGGCTGGAGCTATTTTATTAGTGTTTAATGTACTGTAATGTCTTAGTGTCCTGCCACTTACATGCTGACTGAACAAATAAGAGGCAGCCCCAGCTGGAAGAGCTCTCTGTTCAAGTGTAATGAGATGAGGGTAACTGAGGTAATGGGAGCAGGAAAGACATCCCTACTGTTCAGTAGTGCAGGCCCTCCTCACACTCTGACAGCAGTAGGAAGGGAGGCTTGGGAAAGTATGTACCTGTGAAATACCTTAGTGAGTGTCCCAGAAAGCTCAGCATAGCTGGCCAAAAATGGGGTGTGTGAGCAGTGACAGTTCCTGAAACCAGGAATGAGGAGGCTACGGAGTCTGGGCTCATCCTGCTGCATGGATGTGGTAGAGCAGGATGGACTAAGAAGGGACCAAGGGCATTTCTCACTGTTTTCCGAGTTCATGGGATGCTGATGCACAGCAGGATACAATGTGCTGCTGTTTCTTTCTTGGATCACAGACAGCAATCTCCACATTGTCCTCCTCCTTCATTGTTCCTTAATCTCTAACAAGCTCAGTGTCAGTGTGATGGTGCTACCCAGTGCTGTGTGTTGTCTTCTGCCCTGCTCTTCTGGACTCCACTAGCCCCACAGTGCTCCAGAAACCAGAACTTATAGAAATCTTGTTTTTTGGTGGTTTTGGTTTTTTTTTTTAACCTATCAGACTGTGACCTAGTTGTTTATGTTGTCTTGACTTTCACTAATCAAGCAAAGTTCAGGGAGATGTTGTTCCTCCCAGCTCTGCAGTGTTCACATATTGTGGCTGCTGCTGTGACCCTGGCAGGATTTAAGCCTGTACTTCTTCAAGCCCCGTGAAAGAGTTCTTCCCATGTCAATAAGTGCTAACACATGTTTGAAAACAGGACAGATAAACAGCTTGTGGATCTGCCCTGCCCTTCTGAGTTCATATTCAATAAATGTGTTAACACTATGTGTTCATCGGTTTCTCACCACTTCCGGAAAAAGGTTGTTAAGCTAGGATTTGTTTTTCCCTGGTGGAAATTACAAATGCTGTATATGCAATAAAGGAAGTGAAGGCATATTAAAAATAATGAAGCACATTCAGAGAAAAATAATTGCTTTTCTCCCTTTGGACTAGGTGGCATGGCTGTGGATGGCTTCAGCCTCCAGGTGAAGAGAGCTGTGAAACATTTGTCTCTTTTCTCCCAAATTCCATTTATCTGTCTGGATTGAATTTTGCTTTAGACGGTAGGAGCAGCTGCAGGGTGGAGTTTGCATCTGCACCTCTGGAAAACCCAGGGATGGAGCCAGCCCGTCCACGGCACAGCCCATGGGGCCGTGGCTTGGGCAGGAGCATTGTGTGGGAATCTATCTTGCTGTTGTGGACATTTTATGAGTAAACATTTTAAGGAGAAAATATAATTAATCTCTTTGTGGCAGTGTTCTCTTGTACACACTAGAAAGCATAATTGTCTATACAGACAAGCAAATTAAAGGTTTTGCTAAGACAGACGGTCCTTAATTAATCATAATCTGGACAATATATTAAGAGTATGCTCAAAATGTTGGGTGGCAAATTATCTGAAACTAATTAATTGTGCCCATAAAAATTCAGCATGTTCCATATGCGTGCTTGAACCTGGTTTTATTTGTTTTTTAAGGTGGTTGAGTAATTGCACGTCTACCTGGGATGTGTTTGTGTAGTAGATTTGCAAACCTCAAACAGAATAAGGCCAATTGAAAACTCAGATCTTAACTAAGGAAACCTAGTGCATGGGAAATGCAGCATGTCTGGTGGCTTTTGGGAGCAGAAAGGTTTTGGGGAGCAGAAAGGCAGCCCTGGTGTCCTTTTGGAAGGGCCCCAGCACACCTGAACATGGCCAACAGATGGGCGTCTGTAGCAAGCACATTGGCTCAGCAGCCTTGCTGAACTCTTGGATAAGACTTGACCTTTTTTTGCACTCAGTTAAGGCTTCCTTTGTTCTATAAAACGTGGGGTTTTTAGGTGAGCTGAGCCCTGGGTCACTGATGATTTGACTCTTGGCAGTGGCTACAAGAGCAGTAAGTGTGGTGCTGTGGAGCACTGTGCCTCTCTGTGTGAAAGTATTCCCTGGAATAAATGTCTTTTGCTCCTGAAGATAAAGAAATTGAAAGCACAGCTTTGCACTCCTGCCGTGGTCAGCTCTGGATTCAGCCCTGAGGACTCTGCCTGGGGCAGGGCTGGGGAGGCTGAGGACACCAGTGCTGGGGTCCTGTCACAGGGCAGGTGGTGGCAGCTCAGACCAGGCAGTTTTTTCTGCTCTTTCCTTTGTTGCCAGCGCATGGAAGTGCCAAACCTGTTTGTGGGTGAAGGGGAATGTGCCCCTTTGATGTGCTCATCTCATTTCCAGGAGCTGCTTTTGATTTAGGTAGGACTGTGCCCTGCAGCACTGGACTCTCCTCAGCAAAAGCCTTCTTGTATGAAAATCCCACTCTTGAAATATCTGAAAATGTTACACAGGGAATAGGAAAACATTGCATCCCTTCTTTTAAAAAACCAAAACAAACAAACAAACAATAATATTTTCAGGTGGCACCTATGCATCCAAGATCAAAAATATATTGGGTCTGAAGGTCAAAAGAAGTAGATGTGTTGTCTGGAGGTGGAATTTACTCTGTCTTGCAGTGGGTGGAGTGAGTGTGTTTCTTCAATTAGCTCATGTATCTGCAATTTGGAAGAAAGATTGTTTTGAATTATTCTGGCAGTGGAATCTGATGTCATGTGAAAGCACCTTGTGGAGATGCCGTGCTCTCCTGCACTGGGTTATTGGCAGGGCTGGTCTGCCCTCAAGCTGCAAAGAGGTAATACATCTTATTATCTGAAAAAAAGGAAATTGCCAAGTAACTATGGTTATGTTTCTCAATGTGCTGTTTGAAAGAAGGATTTGTTCAAAAGCAGAGACTTTTTCCCCAGGATTTTTATTGCAGAGATGGCACATATGTCACATCCTGACTTTCTTGCCATTTCCTGACATCTCTAGGCTTTCACAAAGTGGTGGGCATTGAAATTCTACCCTGAAATTAAAACATGTTAAAAGAATAAACAGAGCCCAGAGTTAGTAGATTGCCTGAGTGCAGATTGCTGCCTTTTCTGCCTCTAAAAGTTAATTGCATTGGAAATGTCATCTTCCTTTGAGCATCAAAGCTCATAGCATGCACAGCATTCATTCTGCGATACAGACAAATTTTAAAATTGTTTCTTGACATTAAGAAAGGTTTTGTGGCTCTGGTCCCATAGTGCTGGTTCCCTCAGCCTGGAGCTCGTCCTCCTGAGCATCACCTTGAGTGAGAAGGTGACTTTGCACCAGCAGGACTTGGCTGAGGTTTGTTGAAGCAGTACAGCGTGGCCTTGCTCCTCGGTCAGGTTGGACCAGAGCTGGCTGTGCCATGTTATCCGAAAGCCTTGTCTGTGGTTCATCCTCTTTGTGTCAGCCTCTCTGCAGGCTCTGCTCTTAGTAAGGAGAGCCAGGGAGACCTTGGAGCCACGTGCTGTTCTTGCAGGTCAGTTTGTGAAACCCTTCCCAACCGTGTGTGTGCCTGTTTGTAGACAAGAGGGGCCAGCCCTTGTCCAGGGAGTTTAAACAAGATAACTGGAGGGAAGAGAGAGCCTGCCATCCCTCCAGATAGCAGTGTCTGAGGGAGCACTGGCAAAGTATGATTTGTCGTCTGTGAAAAATGTTTGCATTTGACAGCTTTTCACAGGAAGCCTGTCAGAGTGATAATTTAATGAGTACAGATTGCTTGCAACACAGCTGTAAAACGTGCTTTTACAGTGCTGTAAAATAAGCAACCGAGGCCTTTGTGTGTTTGCTTTGTTTGAGAACAAGTCAACTTCTAATACAAATGAAAGGTGGTCATTTATTTTACCCAGCAAACAGTCAAGACGTAGGAGAGGAACCTGCCATTTTTCTTCTTGTGGTGGCAAGGTTAATGCTGGGTTATGTTGGTGTTTGCTAATCAGCTCATTTCTGTGAAGGGGAGAATTAGTATCTAATTAGATATAGCGAGTTACTAGTCAGATTAGCATTTAACTCATAAAAAGGACTTTCAGGCTTTTTTCTTTTCCTTGCAGGCATCTGTGCCCGTAGTTTGCACAGAGAAAAGATTAATGTTCCTTGTGGCACCCAAGCTGATTTCTTGATGTGGAGATAGAAACTGAGGATGCAGACTTACACTGTGCCAATAGCTACACTAAAATGCATTATAGATACAATTTAATTGCTGCTGCTGACCAGGTTAAGAGTGCTGTGCATTGCATGGAGGAAGATGCCACTCACATCCCACTGCTGGGTCCATCCCTGCTTGCTGTGTTGAGTGGCCCTTCATCCTCAATGCCATGCTTGACATCACTGCTCCCCTCCATCCAGCCCCACCTCCCTCCGCCCAGGAGCCTTGGGGTGCCAGCAATGGCACCCAGTGGCCAAGCCACAGGCACTGGTCACCTGGGCATCCTGTCTGGCATGTTCAGGGATACAGGCATGTGCTGGCAGGGGTGGATGCTGACTCCAGGCTGCAGACACAGCCTCCTCTGCCCTCCTTCCCTTCTTCTTTGGGAAGTGGCACTTGAGAACGGGAGTTTTCTGTCCATGAAAATGATGGTTGAAGCTTGAGCCAGAGACAGCAGCGCTGTGCATGCATGCTGCCTCCTTCAGCAGTGCTGTGTTGGCTTTTTGGAAGTGCCTAGTTGTGGTGGGAAGTTTTCATTTCCTTTCATTACCTTCCTTTTGGGCAAGGAAAAGCTGCTGGCTGGAAAGCTGCAGGTGTGCAGGTATTTGCTTGCTAATTAGATTGCAGGATTTTCTTCATGATAATTAATGAACTTACCTGGTTCTAGCCCACATGAAAAATTGCTAAGAGAAGAAGAGCTCTAAAGCCTGTATACAGTTTATTCAACTTCCACTTTGGAGTGTAACGAATAAAATTAGTTTGGTCAGGAGAATAAATAGGTTATGGTAATATGGATGTATTACTTAAGATAACTTTCTTGGCTTAAAGCATTGCTTTGGGTTTTCATGGTTGGAACTATCTGGTAGATCTGCGATCAATATAATTTAAAAATCTAAATATTTGTGAAGAGTTTGCTGATGCATCTAGCAGGTTTTGTGCCTGGTACAGAAGTATTTAAATAAACAACTTATTTGGTGTTACTAAAAGGTCTGAGCAAAGGAAGGAAGTGAGCCTTCAAAATGATTAAGTGAATTAGAAATTAATATACACCAAGCTAATCTCTATAGTATAAACTCAACAGAAAAAAAATCTTCCTGGAGAGGAAATGCCAGTCATGGGAACGAAAGTGGAGGTTCCTGCTGATATTGGACAGAGGACGTGTTGGGTGTTTGAAATCAATCTCCTCTTCCCTGGATCATTTCTCTTGTGCTCCTAAGAGGCTGCATTATATACAGCCATGTCAGGCATTGAACCCCATGACTTTGTTCATCAGGAACTCATGGAATGTTTCAGTTTTTCCAGAAAATGTTTTCTGTGTTAGGCTTTGTTTGTACTGGAGCACTTTGAAGACGAAAATCTGAACTTCAGCATACTTTTAATGTCTTTTAACAAGGTTTAAATTCACACTGGGCCAAAATATTTCTCCCCCCTCTCTTATAACAACTTCTAGCTCTAAGCATTGCTCCTTTGAGGATTTAGAAAACCACAGAGGCATGTTTTATTAAAAAATATTTATTGAATATGAGTCACAGAAAAGCAGAGGTCAGAATCCTCAATTGCTGGTGGCATGTATAAAATAATCTGCTTCCTCACCCAGCTGCACCCACTCCCCGGGGTGCTGGTGCTCCCTGTGGGGCTGGAGCAAACAGGCATGGGAGGCTTTGTCCCTGTGGCACCTACCTTGCTCTCCTTAGCTGCCCCTAAAGCCATAGAGCAGGGAGTTTTTTTTCCAAAATTGCCGAAATGCTTTTGGCCTGCTGGACTCCTCCCCTATTTTTTATTTTATTATATCTCATCTATGCCAAATCTCCAAGGCAAAGGCTTTTTGGCAGGGTAGTTTGTGCTTAGACACACGTGTTGAGGTTGTGGTGATGTGTTCTTGGAGGACAAGTTCTTTAAACTGCTTCTGCAGTGGTGTCATCATCAGGTCAACTTGTTTTCAGTGTTGGAGACACATGTGGCACTGCCAAGACATGGCAGCAGCCACTCTGGGCTGTCCAGTGCTCCCAAAGAGTGAACCAGAGTGGGGATTTGCTTTTAGAAAATTATGAAGCTCATAACCCCTATCTGTCCTTTGTCATTTGAAAAATCTCTTGTTATTGTGCCAAGTGTTTAGGCCTTAGATTTTAAGCAAATTCTGGTATATTTGTGGGGGTTTTCACACTGGCAGAAACATCTGAAGCCCCTTCTGTAATCAGGACCAATTGGGTAATTGCCAGGCCTCGGCCTGAGAGATGAACTTGCAGGATGGGAGAAAGAACCTGCAGGTAGATTCTTTAATTTGTTTTTTAAATATGTTAATTTTGTTTCATTTTTGAGGCTGGTTTATGATAATTTTGGAAAATGAATTGTCAAGAACTGGAAGGAAGGACTCATTTGTGCAAAACATCTGTTTCACAAAACCACCTTTTTTCTTTCCAATATGTTGTTCTTTGAAATTACATCTTTTAAGATGCCTGAATGGAAACACCAGAAACTTTTGCGCTTTTTTTGTCTCTTTTGCTGACTCTTAATCATGATAATCATATTTGTATCAAGAGAGATTTCACTCATAAAAGTCTTCCAGTCTATAGAGAGTTTTGGGGATTGGTTTATGGAGAGTAATCAAAAATTTTGAGATATAGTCATGGTTTTGAGGTATAGACATGGAAAATTTCAGGGGGGAGTCCTTTAATTTTCCATTTCAGTTTGATGATGGTCTCGTTGTGCTAATCCTCCAGTTAAGCAGCGCCTGTAAGAGTATGTGAGCACACAACCCAGTGTCCGTGTTTACCATCTCTCCTCTCCCTCTTTCCTAGAGTTCTTCAAAGAGCTCCTGGAGAACGCAGAGAAGTCTCTGAACGACATGTTTGTGCGGACGTACGGCCGGCTGTACATGCAGAACTCGGAGCTGTTCAAGGACCTCTTCGTGGAGCTGAAGCGCTACTACGTGGGCGGCAACGTCAACCTGGAGGAGATGCTCAACGAGTTCTGGGCGCGCCTGCTGGAGCGCATGTTCCGGCTGGTGAACCCCCAGTACCACTTCACGGATGAGTACCTGGAGTGTGTCAGCAAGTACACGGAGCAGCTGAAGCCCTTCGGGGACGTGCCGCGGAAGCTCAAGCTGCAAGTGACGCGAGCCTTCGTGGCCGCCCGCACCTTCGCGCAGGGCCTGGCCGTCGCCAGGGACGTCATCAGCAAAGTGTCTGCGGTGAGCTCTGCCCTCTGAGTGTTTGTCCCCGTGTCCCTTGGAGCCATGGTGGGCAGCATCTCTCCCTGTTGTCCTGTACCCAGAGGTGGTGGCGGTAGCTGAGCGAGGGTGGGACCCAGCTCTATCTGTGTAAGGCTGTGCTGTTGCGTGGTAGAGTCACGGTCTGAGGACACCACAGCCCAGTTCCCCAGGTGGATGCTTTCCTCCTGTCTAGGGAACAACAACAGCAGGAAATTAAATGCTTTCTGCTGTGGAAATAACCATGTTTGCTTGTGTAATGGCCGTATCTTCTTAATATTGCCTTTGAATTACAGTGAGTCAGGGATGCTACAGGCGTCTATTATGGAGCAGCTGATGATTTGCTCCTTGCTCCAGGGCATGGGGAGAGGCAGTTCACATGAGCAAGTTTGTGACAACAGTAAACTTGAGCCACCTGCACAGGGCAGAAGCTGCTTGTACTTGGTGCCACACATGCAGCACAAGTTAGACCTCAGACAAGTCACTTTTTGGGGGGAATAAAACAGCTGTGATGTGTTGGTCACTTAAATGTTTACCTCCCTCTTTGTATAAATCACTTTGGAGTTGTTTAAGTGGGGTGACTGCTTTTTTGACATGAGATTTGTCTTTAATTTTAGTCTGGATTGTATGGTATAGGGAACAGTCAATAATCCCCTTGAAGTGATTATGTAAGATAACAAATATTAGCGATTTCCTTTAACAAACTCAGCTCATTTCCTGTGGGCTGTGGAAGATTTATTGTAATCATTTAATTGGGCAGAGAGACGTTTACTTTCTCTCTACCTGGTTATGGAGTAATAAAACGTGAGGCTGAAAGAGGGGGCTGGAGTTTAAATCACCTCAAGTGCCAGTAAAAAAAAAAAAAAAAAGCTGTACAAATACTATTAGAAGCAGAATGCAGTTCTGTAGGCAGCACAAACAGCATCCTTAAATGAGATAATCATTCAAATTTCCTTGACTTATGGGGATAATATTAAAATACTGTCTCTGAGGATAGGGGAAAAAAGAAAGTCTGCTTCCATGTTAATTTTTCTTGAAGAGAAATGAGGCAAACAGCTGGCAATAGGCCAGAACATGTATGGAAGGGCAGGGAATATTAGCAAGGAAGGAGTTGCTTAACTAAAATACCCATACTCCAGGAGTGAGTTGCAAGTTAGCAGTGACAGGTATAGGTCCTTGGACACCTTGGCTCCCACCTCATAGAGATGACTCTTAAGGTAGACTAATGTGCTGCTGGTTGAGGATGGGTGTGTGGAGGTTTATGTGTGACATGTGGGATCGCTCTTACGAGATCACAAAACCTTTCAGCCTCAGGGATGCTGTCCTGGTGGGAGGGAGGGGTGGTGGCAGATGAAGTGTGATGTCTCTGTGCCAGGCCACTGGCCAAGCCTGCTGACTCTTGGTTGGGGTTTCAGATTTGGTGGCCCTTGTTTTGTGGCTATGTGGCAGCTCTTGTGGTCAGGGGATGGCGTTTTCACTGCTGTAGAGTGGATGAACTATTTGGGTGGGAGGTCTGGCCATTAAGCCCCTGTACAGTGCAATTACTTGATGGGCAGTAAACGTGCATGGGTGAGGGATCGTGTTTATGCTCCATCTGCTCAGAATTCATCAAAACGTCTCCAGACTTGACACGGAACCACAAGGGCTGCGGTCCCTGCATCTGTTACGAATCAGTTGTGAACCCGAGGTGGCATTGAGATTTCTCTTTCCCTTTTGAAGATCCTTGAGTGTAGAGTTGCCTTCAACCCTGGAATTAATTGCTTGAGTGTGGAAAGCTACCCAGAGTCCCACGCAGCTGCAAAAATAGCTCACGTGCCGTGGACAATCACAGTTGCTCTACTTTCCACTTCAATTTCACAAGTTGCAGTGGAAATCCTGCAACAGATTGACTTTTCCAAGCAGTAACAAAAGTCCCTGCTGTTGAATACCTAAGCTTTAGCTGCAGCAGTAGAAGGAATAATAATCTTTCCTGTAGTGTTTTAATCTCATTCAGTGGGAATCTAACATCATGTTTCTGCAAGACACAATAGGAAATCCTAGACGTGAGTTTAAAAGCTGATGTTTTTATGCCTGCTGCTCGTGGTTGTGTTTTGGGGCTTCCCACATTACATATAGATTAGCCTGGCTTTGCTGAGCTCTATGTAATGACTCCATTGACTTTTCTTCCTTATTTTTTTTACTCAGGAGTTGTAGTGGAATGATTGCTTATATCAGGGATTAACTTGGGGGATAAATCTTCATTCTTCTTTATGAAAAAATGTCTGAAGGAATGCAAATTAGTTTTGCTTTTAATGTGCTTTGTGACAAGTAAGTTAAAAATGTTTAATTGAAAATCTTCAGGAGGAGAAATACAAACTAGTGCAAGGGCCAGCTGTGTACTTTCCCGGGATACTATCAGGAGATCTATCAGGAGAGCAAAGAGCACTCTACAGTGCAATGGCCTTGATGGTTTTTTAATGGTCCCAGATATTTTTACATCTTCACTAGGGAGTTGCATTTAGAAGGATATTGTTCTTGTGTGAGTTTGGGAATAAAGGGGTAAAGCAAGAGAATATTGAAAAGCTGCAAGTATGCTTGATTTCTGAGCCAGAATGCTAGAAAATAACTTTAAATTCAGCCTTGAGTAGATCAAAACCTGTACCACTGTGCCGAAATACACAACAGAGAGAAAGCTATATGGTTTTGAGAGAAAGCACAGACTTTTTTCAAACTGTCTAAACCCTACAGTTTTGATGCTCAAGTCTTCACCCCTCAAATTCCCTTCTTTGGACCCAAAAAGTACAATATTTTCTAGATCTGTTCTGAACAGCAGATCTGTACAGGACGCTGTTTCTGCCTTAGAGATGTGCCCTGCCTCTGAGGTTGGCTGCAAGGGGCTGGGGGCCTCCAGTGCTTCTCTCTGTTCTGTGCTGGTGCTGGGTGCTTTCTCCCTGACCTCCCTGCCCCTGCCTTTGGGAGATGGAAATCTGCCTGTCCCCTAATCACTCTCCTGCTACCTAGCCCTGGACAAGCACTGAAGTCAGCCAGGTTAAATTGCTGCCAGAAGTAACATTTCCTGCCCTGGCCAGGGCTGGAAAAAAGGAGCAAATACAAGGCGGAGCCATGAGTGACTGAAAAAGGATGAGAACCTGCCACTGGGCAGTTCTCAGGCTGCTGAGATGTTCCCATAATTGCATGCCATTAAACCCACAGCCTGGTCAAGGGTCATGGCACTGGGGCTTGTAGGGTGCAGGTCAACTACAGGTATGGGGTGAAGGTCCTTGTTTGTGAGGGAAGAAGTGGAATCAAGGGCTAGGCTCCCTGACAGCATTTTGTAGGATCAGGAGGAGCTGGAAGGGGAGGTCTGGCTGGAGGTCAGCAGCAGAGGCACATGAAGACTGAAGCATGCAGCCACCCAGCATTGAACCCCTGGCTCTGTGTCACCATCTCTCTGCAGACCAGGATGTGTGGATGTGACATTCTGCACTTGGCAGTGGTGGTGAGAGTTCTCTGGAGCCCCCCAGGAAATTTATCCTGATAAACTGTTGTTTTGGAATTATTTTACCACTTTTCCCTCTTGTGTCCCATAATTTGAGGCAGAACTGCTGGGAGCTCAGGAGGCTCTCAAATTACCTCCTCAACAAGCATTTGTGTGCTGAAAGCCACATGAGATATAACTGCCACCAAAGCATCTGGGCTGCTGGAAAGGGTATTCCAGCCTATCCTTGGGAACCCTGAGAAAGGCAGCAGCTTGAAAGTTGTATAGAAGAAAGGGTGTTTAGTTTGGAAGCACAGTTATGAGCTGTATGAAATAATGCAGTTTCATGTGAGGGTTACACCTACTTCCTCCTCTGGTGACATTAGCAACCAAGAGAAGGCTGCTGGAGATGTCCCAGTGGGTGGAGGAGGTCAGCTTTCTTTGTATTGGCATTTCTGCCCTAATGAGGTGTAATGGTAGCAGCCAAGGAGGGAATTATCTTCAAACTGTTAATGAAGAGAGTTGTAGAGGGGGACAGGTGATTGCTTTCCCACAGGTGCTCCAAAACTGGAATGGGAGCCCAGTGGCTTTTTACCCTTATCTTGAATAAAGCACCTGTGGAACACAAGTTGAGCTGTTGCTTGACCTGCTGGTCTGCATGAGTAAAACTGAGCTGTGGCTTGTGTCATTTTTGGTATGGGTGCTGAATGTGGACCAGCTATTGGCTTATGAGAAGCAGTGATGAAAATAATAAAACAATGAATGAATAAGAATTAAGGCCTGTGTCATCACAAATAGGGCACCGAGATCTGGTTTTGGTGAAAGTTGTACTCCCTAGTAATTACCATTTGAGGATCTAAAAGTTTAGTCAGAGATCCGACCTCCCTCTGTGCAGTTTTTGCCCTTGGTTTGACTTTAGGGGAATGTGACTGTAATCCTCTTCCAGAAAGAATTTCATGTTCCTGTATTGAAGGGCTGCAATATCTTGCTCAGGCAAGAGCCAGCCTTGCCAGGGAAGTGACAGAAATGGAATATGCTGCTGCATGCATTGGGAAGGGACAGGAGGGCAGCACTTCTGCTATGTGGGTGACTAAGAAACAGCCAGAGGAGCTAAGGAGCCCTTTTGGTGTGTAGCAGAGGGACCTCCAAAGGGGCAGTGCTCTCCAGGCAGCAGGTTGCAAGCTATGAGGCCAGACCAAGGGGCTGCCGTGCACAAGGACATTTCCTTCCACATACCAGGGGCAAACATCAATGCAGAAAACAATACCAAGCACTTCTCCACATCAAAGATGACCCTGAGAAGACCTGCCAAGAATGTGACTGCATCTGCCTCAGTTCCAGCCATCTGAGGGCCTGTGCTAGGCCTTCAAAGCACGCTGGAGCAGCAGTCAGCTCAGATTTAGGGCTGGGAGTGCCTGGATAGGACTGTGGATTTGGAGTAGATGGTGTCATGCAGGAGTACTTCAGTCCACTTGCATGGTTTTGGCTTTTTCTTTCTCTGCCCTGCACTGTGGTTCTGCTGCTATTTTTGAAAACAACGTGAAGGATAATTAAGGATGGTTTTGGTTGTAGATGCCTGGATAAATATCCCTGCTGCTTTACTCATTAAAGCAAACGGAACACTCCTCATGATCCGTGGTGTCTGAGGCAGGGAGAGGCTTATTCCTACAGAGAACAAGCTTGATGTGAAAGGCCCTTTGGTCCCAAGGGCACCATTAGCAGGAGATGCTGAGCCTGGCATCGCTGTGCAAGTGTTCAGAGGGAGAGGCATCCACTTGGCTGGCACCTTAGGTCCCCCGTGCCGCTTGTGGGCTGGGGCTGCTGTTGGGGAAGACAAGCATGTGAATGTTAAGACAGCAGCTCGAGTGCCTGGTGCTGTGACTCTCAGGAGCTCTGCTTTTCCTCTTGGCACTGTCACTTCTGGAGTGGGGGGAGCACACTGCAAGTAGGGAATTGAGCAGAAATGTACTCTTGAACTTCTCCTCGCACGAGATAACGCTGCAGCAGACACTGCCATGGGTAGCAAGTGTCGAGACACAGAGTCATGCAGTTCCCAAGATCACTCCTAAATGTATTCCCTTATGTAAGACCTTAGGGGCCTAAATCTGTGGTTGAACCAGATGCTGTCTAAATTATTAATGTTCTAGCACCAGGCCAGCAAAATTGATTAAACGCGTAGTTAATTCCAAAACACTTTCATTGGAATATTTGGGGTGGGGAAGCAAACCAGGAGCCTCCCAAGTGATGTTCTGCCTCACAGTGAGCTGAACATCAGGACCAGCGTGTGCCAAGATGATGTTCTTGTGGACTCTTGCACAACACTGAGAGAAGGAAAAAATGATGCAAGTATGGTTGTGTTGGTCCCAAAAATCGATGACAACTCACTTGTCTAAGATGACTGTTCACCTAGAGCATCTCACAGGCAGCTCCAGAGTATGTTTTTGAAATCATCTTTCCGTGTCACTGGGAAGTTACTCTTTCAGTCTTTTGGTCGGTATTGCTGTCATTCTTTTTCTTTTTCTTTTTTTTTTTTTTTTTGCGAATAAAACACAGTATAAAACAAAAGTAATTTCACCACATTTATTTTCAAATTGTTGGATTTTTTGTTTTCTGGCAGCTGTGCTGCTGGCATGGCAACGCTGTTGTTGTGCAAGCATGGAAAATAAGAATGCCTGAGTTATCAGTGTTATTATAAATAGTTATTAAAGCTGACAGGATTTTAAATGTTATTATTAACATTCTTAATGTTAACTTGAGGGTAGAATGAGAGAATGTAATGTAGCTCTGGCTGTCTGACAGCTGTGGGAGCTCCCTGCAGGACTGTCCATGGTTGGAGCTCTGTCATCCTTCTTCAGCTATTCCTTGCCTTGGGAAGGAGGTGAAAAAGAATCTGGTTGCTTCTCTGAATTTTATCTGCTTGCACAGATCAGTTTATCTTGAGTTTTGTTGGTTTTGTGGTAGCCTGTGAATAAGGCATTTCACTCCATAGGTGTGTACTTCAGTGATGATGTTTCTACCAGAGGAATGCATCCAGCTGCAATTGCCAGCAAGTTGGAAAAGGCTAAGGGTGTAACAGTTTCCCTCATGTGAAATTCTGAAATGGGATGGGTATGACAAGGTACCAAGAAAAAACAGATTTTATTATGCCAAGAGCATGTCATTTTTACAGGAACATGATTTTACCTTTACCAGTCAGTGTAAGTTGGGACGTTACCCCAACAAATGCCATAGGAAATGTTTGCATTAAGCCCTGAGTTGTTTGCTTTTCACTTAATTTTTATGAATTGTGTGCAAATCTGTGTTTTTAAGGAGCAAGTTTGATGGGAAGATTGGTGCCAAAACACATCTGTTAGCAGCTTTTAATCTTCACGTTTGACAAAGCGTATAGATATGGACAAATTGTAATTTACATGATGAAACCGCAGGGTGATGGATTGCTGCAGTGGCGTGGAACGCCATGGAAAGGAAATAAATTTTACAAGATAAAAGGAAGGGACTGGAGTGCATTTACTTCTATCAGAAGCTTTTACAGGGTATGTGCACTGCAGCTACTACTACCTGGGTTCAAATCTACCAGAGTAAATCCCCTCCAGCAAATAAAGCTTTCTTTGGTACTTTGCTTTATTAGAAAGGAGATTACTTGGTTTTGAGGGTCATTCTAGAGTACAGTTTGAATGAACTTGAGTTGCTTTCCAAGATAAACACGACCCCAGAACAAAGCATATCTGGGTTTACTGTTACATACAATGGCGTTTTAAGAGCTTGCACCTGGCGTGGCAGGGCCAACATTAAAAGCTTGTGAAGAATTGCCAATGCAACATATGGCACACCCCACTGACAGAGCCAGGGCTGGTCTGGACTGGGTACAGGCCCCGTGCCAGGGGTTAAGGTTCTCCTTGCAGTGATACTCAAGCAGTTAAGCATTTATCACTGTTGTAACGAGGTGTAATTGCTCATGGTCTTCCCCACAACTCTCTCTTAGAGTGATCTCTGATTGTGCCTTCCTGTTGCTTTTTGAGATGATAAAATGCCAATTCTAGACTGATGAATTTGCCCATTGTCTTCCTCTTTACCTGCAACTGTATTGCACACTAACAGCTTCCCTGTGGCTTACATCCATCCCTAGCAGGGCTCAATTTGGCAGTCACTGCAGGCTGGGATTTGTCTTTTCCATCATGCCTTTGTGATCACCCTCTGCTCAGCTCTGTGCAGGACTCAAACCTGTGTGGGGAAGGAAGCAAAACCTTGCTTGCTTTTAAAGTCATCCCGTGTCTTTGCTCAAAGGACCTGATCCAAGTGACCACTGCATATTGCCTGCTGTGGAATGCAGGAAAGCAGCTTCAGTTTCCCCCGCATCTGCTGGGGTCTGTAAAGATCTACCCCTATGGAATATCAAAGAGGGGGATGCTGCAGGGCTGCAGCCGCTCGGCGCTCGTGGGACGAGGTGGGAACCTAAGATGGGAAGGGGCCTCCTGGGTCACAGCTCTGCTGGTGGGTTTTTGCTGCATGCTGCCATGCAATCCCTTTCATAAAGCTGCAGCCTTCCACAATAGGGTTGGAGAATCCTCCCGCTCCTCATTCCACTTCAAACTGCTCTAGCACCTGGCTCGTGCTGTCAACATTTTCCTAACTTTTCTTCCCGAGGAGGATGCAGAGCACTCCTTTGAGGGCTAACAGTGCTAGGATGGCCAGGATCAACTGATAAGCCTCTGGACTTAGCATGGAGGTCCTGTCACCCACGGCTAAGTGACACAGGAAGGGATTTTTATCAGAGAGACAGCTAAACTGCTGAACTTGAGCGTCCTTCAGAGCTCTCATCTCTGGGTGCGAGATGTTATTTAGTTCCCCCGCCACTTTTTTTGTTGTGCAAGGACTGCACCATCTGGATAGCAGATGATACCTTTACATTTGTCTGTTTCCAGTTTTCCAACTATAAATCATCTGATTTAGCTGGTTTCTGTTGCTTAAGCTCTTAGTATTTGATCCAGCTCTCCTTTAAAGCCATGCTGTCCCAATAGGGAGCCTTCTGCTGGGGCTCCTGCTCCCACTGTGCCTTCCAAATATATATATAATATAGAATGTGTATATGCTCTGGAGCATCTGAATCAGATTCCACAGCCACCACAAACAGCTTTCTACATGGATTCTCCTCTTCCTCAGCCATAGAGGCTCTTTGTGGACAAAAGAAGGGTGAAGTGCTGTCTGATGAACATTGCTGCCCAGCCAAAATCTAGTGCTGAGCTACATCAGCTGCAGAAAACTTTCTGTCTCCAGCCAGTTCACTTGCCTGCTGAAGAGAAACCGTGGGTTTGAGTTGTCAGAAACACAGCAGATCTTTATCTGTCATCTCTTTCCATAAGAAAAGAGGGTTTAAAATTTTGCTGATGTTATTAACAAAGCCAGCTTGATTATGTAATGCTTTTTCTTTTCTGGTTTGTTTTTGTTAAAATCTGTTGCCTCCTAGTTTCATGGCCTGTCAACAAGGTGTTGCACCAGAAGATTAGGCTTAGTTTCTCCATAGTCCTCGCACTGAGATGGGCAGTAATAAGGTCCTCAGCATATGTGTGATACCAGAACTTCCTCATGTACGTTCATCTCCACTTAGTCCTATTGTCCTCTGCCATGAAGTCAGTTCCCAGACCTCCAGCACGTGAAGGCCATCCACATCTGCACCTGTTTGTGTTGAGGGACTTTGCTCTTTCTCAGGGATGTTGTGTGTCTCCTCCAGCACAGTCTTGGATCACAGCCTCTTTAGAGCACTTCCCTAAATGCCTTACAAGGAGTCTCAGGTGCATTGTTTAAAACACCAGACACCACTCCTGTTTTGTCAGTGAATCTCTGATTGCATCTTAATTTTCTATTTTCATATGTGTCTAATTAACACCTAAACCTGCTCTTGAGGGAGCTTCTCCGTTCAGCGCTTCAGACGGACCCACCATGTGGTCGGGATGGAGCTAATGCTCCTTGAACTGGCTGGATGGAGATGGTTTCAATGAATGTTTTGAAGCTGGGCCAGAGAGTGAATCAAACATGAATGATCATGAGTCACTTTGGACAACAGCCCTGTTGAGGGCTCAGGGGTGACGTGCCTGCTGCAGACAGCTCCGCTCGCACGCCCAGCGGCTGCACCGTGGCTTTGAGGGTCCTCCCAGCTTGTCCTCAGCTGCAGGGTTGTAGCTGCCACCTCCTTCGAGTGTGGGGAATGGTGTTACTGACCGTGATGAGTGCTGAGTGTAAATGAACCCGGTATCTGTCATGTAAATGCTGTGTTGAGGGACTTGAATGTGATATAAAGGAGCTGGTCTCTGTGCTGGAGAGCCCTGCTGGGCGATTGTCCAGGAAGAGCCACAGCCCCGCTGAGGAGGAGGGCATGCTCCCAGTGGGTTTGGTGCTGGGGTCGTGTCAGACATCCCATCCTGACGTCCCACTTTTTCCTGAAAAATCCCAGCATCATCATCTTCAGCATGTGTTTGCAGCAGGGCTCGGAGCCTTGTGTGACATCTTTTGATTTGGGTGCATTTTACTGCCTTCCCTGAGCTTGAGTGCTGCCTGTCCCCTTGGAGCGCCTGTCCTTGCAGCCCTGGGAGGGGTCCCACATCATACAGAGTGTACTACATGTTGCATATAATGTTTTGCAGAGATAGGGGCTGTCTATGTCCCCTGGAGTGGCAGATAGACCCAAGAAGGTGAGCCAGACCCCTTCATCTGTTCCCCAGATCTCTGGACCCCATAAGCAGGGACCAGCCACAATGCCTGACCCCGCTGTGTCTTTTCTGCACAGCTCTGTCCCGTGCACCTTGGGGTAAATGTGTGGGGTTTTATGCTTTAGTGACTGAGGGCTAATTTTCTTGTCCTTTTTTCTTTTTCTCTGGTAAAGGTGAACCCCACGCCGCAGGGTACGCGGGCGCTGCTGAAAATGATGTACTGCCCACACTGCCGAGGTCTGGTGTCGGTGAAGCCCTGCTACAACTACTGCTTTAATGTCATGAGGGGCTGCTTGGCCAACCAAGGGGACTTGGATGCCGAGTGGAATATCTTTATGGGTAAGGCAATATGGGTTAAAACTGCATGTAAGTCTGCACTGGTACTGTGTCCCTCACCTGAATAGCATTGTGAGTGGCTGTGCTGAGCTGTAGCAGGTTTTTCAGGTATCTGTGATGGGTATCTTTTCCTTCCACACCTCTGTGTACAGCACACCTTTTGCCATTCACATTAACCTCCAAATAAATGAGAGTGTTTTGCCAGTGGCTTTTGTTGCAGCAAGCTTTAGGAGGATGGAAGTGGCATGGGATCGTAGGCTCAGAATGTTTCTTCTTGCTGGATCAAGCATGTGTGCAAGCTGGTTTTTCTATGCTACTTATACCTTGTTGTCACCATACAGCTGTCCTTCCTGAAGTCAGTTTTCTCCTTCACTAGCCTGGGAGTCTCCTTGCCAGCCATGAAGAGCTTTGGGAAAAGCTGTAGGCCTGGATTTTACACTAAAAAATTGAATAGGACATGTCTGAATCTGTTTTTAAACAGCTCATTTGGTGCTTGGCCACCATCCTTTTGCAATGTCAGTAGGTTTTGTATGAAACTGTGCTAGTGCTTTTGCCATCCTCTTCCTCCTGTTTTTCTCTTCTGTGCTTATACACAGTATCATTCAATACATAAAATTTAGACTGAAAGGTTAAATTCTACCTTGGGTCAAGGCTCATCAGAACTGGCAGAGCATCACATTATGGGGCACAGGCAATAGATAATGTTAAATGTTTTCATTTGTGCTGCTTTTCTAGGTTTGGTTTATCTGTGATTGAGCATCCTTTGGGAGCAGTCACTTCACTCTAGTTAATGTGAGATAAAGTGTACATGTAAAGTATCTGCTGCTACTGAAAAGGCTGTGGTGCTCTTCCCATTCCACTCATGGAAAAAAAAAGATCGTTAGAAAGAAAAGATTTCACTAAGTTGCGAGATTAAAAGAAAAGGAAATTGCTGCTAGCTGACATTTCAGGCTACATTTATGTCTTAGAACTTGTTTTCCTCTGTTTTGTGCACTGGATTTTCACTTTGCTGCCCATGCCAACTGAATGTGTGCAGGGTGTTATTTTCAGAAGGCATTTTTTTGTGTGTGTATTCCATATAGGGAGCTAAATGTGACACCAAGTTGGGTTTCCAAGTCATTCTCTGGGAGACTGACACCCCAGCCCCCCAGTCCTCACAGCATTCTTTCTCATGAGAATATTAAGTATTTCAACTACAATTGTTGCTGAAATAGCTCAAAGCCAGGAGACTTGCAAACATCTAGTCCAAGTAGAAAAGGAGAATCCCATGAAAGGGAAGGGCATAATGCCAGAAAACAGACAAAAGCACAAGCAGCTAATTGCTGTAGGTGGTATGCGGCTAAAAACGAACCTCGGGGGAAGCCGGCAAGCCCTGTCACACGAGACTGATCAGGGACTGCATACAATAATTAAGATTATTAAACAAGACAAAATAAATACATGTGATTCCAGGTTGGAAGCAAAACTTTCTTCTTGCAGTGCTTCCTCCCCAAAGGGCTTCTTGCCCAGTCATTACTTAAGTGTGGTATTAAGCTTTGTTACATTTATTGTCAGTATTTCCTTGGTTCTTGCACTCTCAGCTGATGGTTGCAGTGAAGTACAGATACAGAAAACTTAAGCTGTGCTTTCTTTAGACAGTTTAATAAGTGAACAGGTGCTGGTTATGTTCCAGACTTTGGTTTCTCTCTCAGTTTGCCACTCAAGACAAATTAAATTAAATATATCTGGTGTTTAGGGCAGGGTGTATGCCACAAATATCTTCTGTGTTTGTTTAAAGGTTTAAATAATTAGAGAAATAACACCCCAAAAAATTTTCCCCAAACCACCTCACAAAATTCCAAAATCCCACCTCCATGGTCTCAATGAGATTTTGCATTGTGGGTTTAAGTGCCAGGTTATGGCAATGATTTATTACGAGTCAAAAGCAGATTTTGAACCTATCAAATCAATTTAAAAATAGTTAAATTAGAGAACTTGTAGCAAGTGCTGCAAGTCAATATGAATGTGGGTGCATGTGAAATATGCATTTGTGTGTGCTTGTGGGTCTATGAGTAAGTCAATTATGTAAAGCTGGGATGTAAAGTTTGTAGGTTTTTTGAGACAAGAAGACTTGGTAATTCCTTATTTCTCCAAAGTAGCATTTAAAGCTGAGGAGTATGAAATAATGACCGAATTGTACTCTTTTCTCTCCTTTAACTATCTAAATTATTTCTCCCTCTATTCCTGACACAATTGTACACCAATTAGACAGGGGTATACTTTGTTTCAAACAGGCTGTTGGGGGGTTGGAGCCTTCCTGAATGAACAGTGTTAATCTCCAGTGCCTTTTCATGATTTTTTTTTCTCCACAAAGGTTTACTCTGCTCAAAGATGTCGAATTCAGGCTCCATATACATATCTGGAGTACTACTTTGTGTGCAAAGAATTTTTTCCCCCACCCCGCTTAAAAAAAAAAAAAAAGATTGTTGTTAATGAATGGTCAAGGTCTTCCCCCTCCTTCCTTCCCCTTTTAAATCAGATCTTGGGGTTAAGACTGAAAACTGCCTTTTGTTCTTCAAGTCAGACAGTGAGGCTGAAGATGTGGGTTTCTGATTATTGGTGGCACAATGAGAAAGAATTGCTTTCCTTCATGAGAGCGAGGTGCTTTGTTGCCAAGGATTGTCTCAATGCCAGTAGCAAGGACAAATGTATGCAAGAGGAAAAGGGTCTTTAAGGGATGGTGCTAGATGGTGTGTCTTGGTTGATTTTTTTTTCACCTAAATCCACTTCTATCTCCCCATCACAGGGAGGAGAGAGTCTTTGTCATGCTGTGTGTTTGTAGTACATGGCCCGGGTACATTTTTCACTCTGACAGAGTTGGGGATTTTGGTGAGGCAAAGCTGAGCCATCTCACCGTGGCTTATAAATATCATTTACTTTACATGAGAGCTGGGACAAATAACTGTTATTTGTAATCAACCCCTCTCTGCTCCCTATAATGGATAATCTTTTTCTGGGAGCTGAGTTGCTCGGAAGGTTGGCTCCTGGGGCTGGGGCAGGAGCCTCCCCTCCTGCCCTGAGCCCCAGCCAGCCTTGGCATCGTCAGACAGGGCTGCCAGAGGGAACCACTGCTGGCCACCACTGCTCTGGGGACACCAGCCAGCTCCTCCTGGGAGGTAAAAGTTTGCAGGATGCCTCCAAAATCAAAACTGTGGGTGAGGCAGAGCCCCCCCACCCTCATCTCTTGCTCCTCCCCACCCCTTTCTAATGAAAGTTTATTTCATTTAGCGTTCCTTGCCAGTATCAATCCCAACTCCAATTACTACTTTCCTTATCTTTTCTCGCCAGCTTTGGCAGCTCTGCTGGAGGCCGAATGCATTTTCTCTCTCGGCAGTCAAAGCAGAGGCTGCATTCCTGGGCTGTGATACATGGAACGCCATGGCACCCCTGCTAACAAAGGACCCAATTCGCTCTACATTCCCATGGTCTTGTGGATGGCCTGCCCGGCTCAAAGTTTACAAAGATGCCAAACAGCCAGAAGAATTGGGGTTTATGTTTCCTTTCAGTCTTTCACAAACACTTTATTGATCTGTGGCCTTTCCTGGCCACTCAGAGAATTAAGTAGTTACAAAATTGAATGATTTTTCTTTTTTTTTTTCAAAAAAAGAAAAACCTGTGCATTTTGTGTGTTTTATTATCTATCTACTCATAATATTTTTATTTGAAATGAGCAGCTTCCTGCACACTGCACTGGGATGTTCTTTATGCGCGTGAAAAACCCCAAAAGCTTTGACAATGATGAACACATTTAAGTTGTGCTCCACTTGTTTACAAAAGTCTCCATTTGGTAGCACATCAAAAGCATTTTTCTCTCCTCCGGCACAATGGTATATTCATGCTAGCAGTCATTACTCAGAGATTTGAAGCATCACTTTATTGGAGCCCACCACAATACAGTCTAAGACTCTTTGTTTCATTTGTTATTACCGTCTCCTTTTTTTTTGCCTTTTTTTTTTTTTTTTTTTTTTTTTTAAATGCATGTAGTTCAGACCTGTTTGTCGTCCCTGATGGTGAAATTCCAGCCATGCCCTGCAAGAGCTCTGTCATTGATGCTGGTGGTGTGTGCCTGCAGAGTGAGGGCCTTTCCTGGGGCCTCCAGATCCTCTGGAGCTCACTTCCTAAACACCCACACCTTGGTGGAGCTGAGTGGGGGAGCGGGGGTTAATTGAATGATAGTCCTTTAACTAACACC
Source organism: Hypocryptadius cinnamomeus (assembly GCA_013400635.1). NCBI lineage: Eukaryota > Metazoa > Chordata > Aves > Passeriformes > Zosteropidae > Hypocryptadius > Hypocryptadius cinnamomeus. Next base: position 344,692 of record VYZP01015088.1, on the reverse strand, counting down.
CAGCAAATCTTTAGAATATTGAGTTTTCTTTAAAAGGTGGATTTACAGGCCAGGAAGGCATCTGCAATTCATGTTGGTCATTATGGTGTTGGATTATTATTATAATTGTTGTGTTGTTGTTTTTAATAATAATGATAATAACTTTACATACTCAAATAGCTTTGTTTTATATTTTTCATTGATTGTGGTTTTTTTAATGTATTTTATTTAACATGACTTGTGCACTCAGGCAGAGCTATTACTAAATTGTTCAGTATGTAGAGTTTCTTTAAAGGGATTTAACAGATAGCTGGAGCCTACAGAAGTTTTCTGTTTGTGCAAAGTACCTTCTGCACTTAGGAGGAGGATGAATGTCATGAGAAAGATTAATAGACTGAGTGTGAAACGCCCATTTCTCCTTAATGGAGGGGACCAGGCATATCTTAGGAGCAGGGAGGAGCTCCTTGGGGCCAGAGGGGCTGTTCTGCTCTTGTCACTCTGGCTAGGAAAAATTGAGGAATTACATGCAACTGGAAAAAGATGAGTTTGTGGCAGAGCATCATGAAGTGATGCAGGAGAGGAGACCAGCAAATGTTTTGGGGTTGAGGGACCACAGTGAAAGCTAACAGTAAATTAAGGTTGTGATGGGTGAGAAGAGACAAGAGCTTAGTGCCAGGTGTATTCCTGGAGGCACCTTGTAGGGGAGAACCAGAGAGAGGGCTTAAATGCAGTCAGGGTGACAGCCTTAATGCCTATAGTAATTTCCCAGAGGAAGTAGTGGATGGTCCAGTAGCTGCTGTGTTTAATGATGCATTTGATGAGGACGTGCATGTCGGCACAGGAGGAGTGACCCGGTGTTGGCTGAGAGACTTTCCATCTCCCCTTGCTTAGAGATGTGCCAAATACATCATGAGTGCTCTCACACAGACTCCCTCCCTTGTGCAAATTGTCCATGTGGTGCTAGGAGTTGCAATCCCTTGGCGTCCCCGGGCAGGAAAAAGCCTGTAGCTCTCCATAAGGGAAAGATGGTATCAAGGATTGTCTTGGACCCTTGCATGTTGGTGCCTTGTGCTCAAGACCAGCATGAGGAAGCTGATGGCTTTGAAAGCAGTCTTGAAAAACAAATGACACAAGGCAACCTTTAATAAACGAGCATGGAAAGGAGAGTGTTAGTAATGCTTGTTCTGATGGGAGGAGCTGATTACAGGCTGCTGTTGGCAGGCTCTGATGGCTTTTGATGTACATGAGCCTGTGGTTTGGTGCTGGCAGCCTCTAAGTGCCTGGTGGAGGTGTAGGCTCTGGGAACTGAGCAAAATGTTTCCTGGAGATGTGTGCTGGTCAGAGGTGAGACTGCAGTGGTTAATGTCCATGTGCTCAAACTGTTATCCTTCTTAACTCTTATTCCTGAAGCTCCTCCATGAAAAACCTTCGTTTTTCTCTCTGTGTGGTAGATTCTTCTCCATTACAAACCTTTGGTTTTCTCTCTGTGTTAGATTCGATGCTGCTGGTAGCAGAGAGGCTGGAGGGACCTTTCAATATTGAGTCTGTCATGGACCCCATTGATGTGAAAATTTCAGATGCAATCATGAACATGCAGGAGAACAGCATGCAGGTGTCTCAGAAGGTAAATGGGCCAAGAGGACACTTGGGATTTTTTTTATTTAATGTGTTTTATTTCCCTATTCTTGTCAATATGTTTTTTCTCGAATGTCCTTTCAAGTATATATAAAGCTAATGTATTATTTTGGGCGGGGGCTGCGTTGGAGCCTGGAAAAGGGAGGCTTTTCTGACCTCTTACTTCATAAAATCCTTTCCTTCTCTCACACAGGTTTTCCAGGGATGTGGCCAGCCAAAAACACTTGCCCAGGGCCGGACTGCTCGCTCTGTCTCTGAAGGTGGTTTCACTGCTCGTTTCAGACCCTACAACCCAGAGGAGCGACCAACAACAGCTGCTGGCACGAGCCTGGACCGACTGGTGAGTGCCTGGTCCTGCTGGTGCTGCACAGGTGCTTCATACTCGGGTACCACAGTGTATAATTTACCATTTTTAATTGATAGGCTTTCTTAATATTCCTTGGCTGTCTTAAAACTCTCTAAGGGGTGTAATCTGCCCATAGCTCTAGACATTAATTACCTCAGCGCTTCTATGTCAGAGAAGTGCCTGTGTTAAAAGCTTGGCTTATGAATAATATGTGTTTGAGGAGCAGTGTTTAATTTTGTATTAAAAAAGTAAATCAACCATCAAAAGTCACAGCCTGAAGATCTGGCCTGTACATGTCTGTTGTGATGAAAAAAACCTTCTCAACTTCACTTTTACTGAGCATTTGGTATTCTGGATTATGTCTTGTGCTCCTTTTTTTATTTTATTTAATAGGTTACTGATGTGAAAGAGAAGCTGAAACAAGCCAAAAAATTTTGGTCATCTCTCCCTGGCAACATTTGCAATGATGAAAAGATGTCTGTAGGCACTGTCAATGAGAATGAATGCTGGAATGGAAGCGCCAAGAGCAGGTTTGGTGATGCTGCTGCCCCTGGTTAACCCTTTCCCTCTCACCCCAGACTTTCCCTGTGTCCTGATCCCTCTCCCTGAGTCCTTTTCTCCTACAGGAGTGATCCCAGCTCGCCCAAGACAGGCTGCTGCCATTACCCCTTTTGTTTTTGTAGATGGGAGAGCTGGAATGTAACACCAAAGTGTTGTCCAGGCTCTACATGGGGGTTTCTTTTAGAGAAGGGAACAGAGTGTAGATACTCAAATAGGCCATCTCTCCTTGGACCTAAGCCCCTTACTAGTTGTTCATGGAACTGGGGAGATGATCTGTACCAAATCCTGTATCCCAGCCACAGAGCAGAGGTGCTTGTGTTGTCTGACAGCACTGTTGCCCCAGTGCCCCCAGCTGGTGTTTCCACCAGGAAATGGTTTCTTTGTTGAGCAAGGGCAGGGGTGATGGAGGGTGGAGACTTCTCCACTACTGAGGTCAGTGGTACAAGGGGGCCAATGGTTCCATTCACACTTTCTATGGAAAAAAGAGTTACAAAAGTGGTTTTTTTGCTTGTAAGGAAGAAATTGCCAACACATGAGTAAGCCAGAGTTTTTCTGTCATATGGTTTATGTAACTGTTTAACTTTTATTTTGGAAATAAAATTTTTCTCTTTTTTTTTTTCTCTTTGCTTACTGAGGAAATAAGCACAATCCAAGATGTTCCATTAAAAAAAAAAAAAAAAAAAAAAAGGCAAAAAAGCAGTTGTCTGGGGTTTTCCAGCAGCTTTTCTAAGTAAAACCAGGTTCTGCCCTTGATAGTTTTGGGCCACAGCACTAAGCCAGACCTCATAACTTTTGCACTGTTTTGTGTGTGCCTAAAACTCTGCCATACTTTGTTAGGGCAATGTTTTGGGTGTATGTGACAAGAAATGGCTCTGCCTCCTGAAATATTGCTTATCAGCAGCTTCTAGGGGCTTTTCATAGCAGATACCCCCAGTGTGTGCAGGGGCACCAGTATTGAGGGGAGATGGAGACTTGGCAGCACTTGGAACAGAGACAGGGCATGCTGGATATTCTGTGTGGGTTGGGCAAGATAATTTGCTTTACTATTTTCTCCATGGCTCCAATAAGGCAGAAGTTTGGCAGTCTTCTACACTTTGATCTCAGACTTCTTTAAAACATATAATATTGATCACAAATAATAACAAAACTGTCACCACCAATTATCATTGTCATTGTCACTCCCATATATAGGACAGGGTTTGAGCATGCTTTTCAGAGTATGATAACATCCTGATGTCCAGGATCAGTAGACTGTGCTAAAGGCTTTTCTCTCTTGTGATACTGATATTGGCATCATAACTAAGAAAAGTAATGTTTTCTTCTGTTAAACTGATCTTTCTAGCAGGTCAGGTAATTGGAGGAAAGGGGAATGTGTCCTATCCCTGCTGTATAAGATGATATTCCAATTACCTGTGTCAGGAAATGTATTCTGTTGGGTTTTGTTGCTCGGCCTCTCTTTTAAACCAGGAGGCTGTACATGTGTTCAGACCTGAGCATGTACACCTTGTGAAGCTGAGCATCTTGGCTCTCCACAGATCTGATGTATGGGGCTGCAGGATCTCATCTTCAGCATCACAGATGTTTCTCCTGCTGGAGTTATTAGGAAAATTGCATCTCACGTCTGCGTGGTGAGAAGCACACATTCAATATCCCAGCTTGATGATTAAGGTTCATTACTTAAAGCCAGAATGACAGTCTTGCCTCCAACAGTTACTATAGGTTTCTGTAGGATAACTATGGTCTTGAAGGTTGTGTTCCCAAAAGTGTCATCTAACTGGCATCAAGGCATCTCAGCACCTTGTATTGCTCTGCAGCGAGCTGATTTATGCTGTTGAAAGCCGTTATTAATATAAACCCCAGATCTTCCTTTCCTTTTCATGTTGGGGAGAAAATTGTAATTCCCCTGCCCATGTGGCACAGTGTGAATGAAAACAGTGCTTCATTCCACATGCTGCAGAGATTGCAGGGAAGGGAGATGGGCTAAGGAGGGTTGTGTGAGGTGTAGCATATGGGAAGATGCTCTTGGGCTCAGAATGTCACCCGGACTGAAAGCAGGGATGGCATTGCAGAGTTCCCATGGTGTCATCAGGACCCTGCCAAGCTGCAGCTCTGGTACCAGCAGGAATGGTTTCTTTTCAGGTATGACTTTGCAGTGACTGGAAATGGCTTAGCAAGTCAAGTGAATAACCCAGAGGTTGAAGTGGACATTACCAAGCCAGACATGGTGATTCGCCGGCAAATCATGGCTCTGCGGGTGATGACCAACAAGCTGAAGAATGCCTACAGTGGGAACGACGTCGACTTCATTGACATAAGTATGTTTGCTGTTGTTTGCCTTTTGCTTTTTCTTTCTTCCCTTTTAATTGGATTTCATGCTAACACGGCTAGCTGGTTAAGCTTCAGCCGTGGGTAAGCGTGTTAGTGAGGAGGGTGGGAAGCGGCCTCTCCGACAGGCTGTGTGAGGAAGGGTGTTCCCACAAAGCCATAGAGTTGTTTGGGTTAGAAGGGGCCTTTAAAGGTCATCTATTCCAACACCCCTGCAATGATCTGGGACATCACCTACTACATCAAGCTGCTCAGAGCCCCATCCGACCAGCCTGACCTTGAGTCTTTCCAGGGATGGGGAACCTACCACCCCTCTGAGCAGCCTGTGCCACAGTGTTTCACCACCCTCATCATAAAACCATTTCTTCCTTATATCAAATCTAAATCTACTTTATTTTAGTTTAAAACCATTACCCCTTTTCTTAATGCAACAATTCCAGCTCTCTGAGTCTGTTCTCCTAGAAAAGGTGTTCCAGCCTCTGAGTATTTCTGTGTCTTCCTCTGGACTCCCTCCAGCAGACCCTTCCTATGCTGGGGGCCTCAGAGCTGGATGCAGAACACCATGTGGGGTCTCATGAGTAGAATAAAGAGGGTGAATCCCCTCCCTCACCCTGCTGCTCACAGTGCTTTGGGTGCAGCCCAGGATGTGTTTGACTTTCTGGGCTGCACCCATCGCCCAGACATGAGCGACTGCACACAGAAATCACATTAACCAGGGGACCCACGCTTACCTCTCACAAACACCAGAACAGCCACACTTTCCTTTTCCCCCTGCTGTCTTGTGCAGGCAGCAGAGGAGGACAGCAGGTGTGTTTGTTTCCCCAGGTGAGGAGAGCAGCGGGGAGGAGAGCGGCAGTGGCTGCGAGCTCCAGCAGTGCTCCCCGGAGTTCGAGTTCAACGCCACCGAGGTCACTGGGAGCTCCAACAAGAGCGACAAGACCGTGAACACTTCTGCTGCCACGAGAAGCGGTCTATCACAAGCAGCCTTGCTCCTTAGCATTTTGTTCTTGGCCATGCAAAGACAATGGAGATAATTGTGCAGCATAGGGGGAGGGGAAAAGACTTTTATTATCAAAGGTAGAAGGCACCTGCTTTCACTTTTATACCATCTAGAGACTTTGCTTTTTAAGTTAATGGACAACAGTGTACAGTTTTTACTATGTTGCCACTGGTTTTAAGATACTGATTTATTTTTTTTCCCTTGCTATCCTGGGAATAACAGGAATGGGAGGTACCAGTCTATCCCGTTCACCAAGAGTCCATGTTAGAGGTGGATAACAAAAATGTATATACAAGCCTGTAGTTAGCTCTGCATTTGTGTCTTTATCACTTCTTTTTTTTTTTTCTTTTACTGTATTTCTTATGAAAACAAAAACTCCAGGGTCTTCTCTTGGCCTGTAACAAGTATGTGTTTCTGAAATGAGAAATATCTGTACAGAAGCAGGTTTTATTTATCATGTTATCTTATGAGGAAAAAAAAATTGCCCAACAAGCAGAAAATGTTTCATGTAGTTAACTTCCCATTTATCCACATTATGTTAGTTGCCTTATCTGGAGAGAAGTGGAAGTCATTTGTCTTTATTATGCGGTAAAACAGAAGGTGAAGGCAGAACTGGTCATGGTGCCAAGGGCCCCGTTTGCTTAGGGCATCCATGCCAGGAGCGGGTTGTTCTTGCTTTACAGGAAGGTTAAATTGGAAGGGACTACAGAGAATTCCCATTCTGCAGACACTGAGAAGAGTTGTCGTTTGTTGCCCGGGATCCTTGCAATCAGCTGTAACTCCTGTGGGTCAGTTCCCAACGTGCATCCCCGTGGGAATGAGGCATTAAACTTGTTCGGTTGGAAACAGCTTGTCGTCTCACAGCTCCAAATGCCAACATGTGTCTTGTCTGCACGTTTGTTAGCTGAATGCTGGATTGATTTTCTAATGGTTTTGGTTCTGGTTCTAAGGAATCCTGTGTGGGAGGGCAGGTGGGGACGGGTTGGGTTTGTTTTTGCAAGAGTTCTGTTTCCTCTCTGATGGTGGCAAAAGAGAAGGAGCAGGCACTGTTGCAGGTACATGGAAGCGGGAGCTGGCCGGGCTGAAGATGCCTCATTTTGGGTGTGTTTGGTCTCCTGGGATCTGATGCCCAGCACACCTTCCTCTCTCTACCTGTGCTGTTGGAGTTGGAACAATGTTGTGGTGAACAGCAACTCGTGAATAAAAGAAATGTATATTTTTGAGAAAAGAGATGAAATAATTTTTAAAAGAGTTTAGCAAAAGCAACGTCTTTGGAAAGACTCAAAATCATCCTGCATGTCTCTTCCTGCTTTGGATAGCCTTTAGGTCTGGCTGGATGCCTGGATCTGGGCAGGAAAGCAATCCAGAGAGAAAAGGTTTGCTCTATTCCACCCTTGTGTCATAAAGGATAATTTTCTATTTTTATATTGAAGCAGTAATTACTTGTTAGCTCAGGGTCAGCATTATACTCAACTTTATTTTCACACCAAATTTCTGCAAAGCTATAAAGACAGAGTATTCTTGGCTGGTATAAATAATCCTGGAGGCTTAATTTTACTAGAAGTAGCCAGTTATTTATTAAAACATGATGTTAGTAGAGTTAGGGATATTCTAGTTAGATTATTTTTCTTTAGAAAATAAATCATGGAACCATAAAATTGAAAAAATTATAAATTTATGTGTGGGAAAAAATGGATTGTAAATAGCTAAGTTGCCTTGCGAGGAATTGGAAAATGTGCTGATACTTAGAAACTACCTCAGTTCTGAGGAATTTCCTTTCTAGCTTTGAGTGCTATTGCTTTTACTTGGTAGAAGTGAATCTGGTCTCCAATATGTAGCTGAAAGAGTTATCCCTATAGACCTTGTTAGATTGTTTTTAATTTAGAGGGTTGAACTACATCCAGCTGTTTTCTTTCAGCAAAGTTCCCTAACAAAGAGAATTTCTGAATTAAATATTGCTGATGGTTTCCATGACTTTTCCTGATTTGTTTGGTTTCATGGCATTTTCTGATTGCCCTTTAATTATTTAAATGGTTCTAGCCATTTGAATTTTAATCCCGAAATAAACAAACCTTAGATGCACTACCATTGTAAATATATCGCAGTAGGGTCTGACTGGATAACCCTTCTGGCTCATACCCAGCTGGCAGGCCAGCAGAGTTAAATGAAGAAAAAAAGAATAAAAAAAATAAAACTTTTTCAGAGCTCTGAGATTGGTGGAACAAAAGCCCTTATGTTCAGAGCTGCTGCCTGCTCCAACATCTCCCTTCTTGGCCTGAGTGTTCATATGTAAGAAAATTGCTTGGAAATTCTCCTGGTTTTGAGCATTTCTGCTCAGAAAACAAAAACACTTCTGAATTTATATTTATCATTTTGCAACTAATTGCTCACTAATTATTTTTCCTTAGTTTGGTACACGCCACCAATGCAGAGACCTCCCGTCAGTTTTAAGCGTGTCCAGCTGATTTTCTTAATAGCACACGAGACTTCCAGTATGTAAAGGACAGATTTGTCACCTGGGGCTGCAGGAAACAAGAGAAAACATCAATGTAGGATGATCAAAAGTTGTGTTCCTGCTTTTATTTTGTGTTTGTGTGTGAAGTTGGCTCTCTGACATGAGCTTGTAAACTAAACCATACGGGTAAGGATGAGACATGCTGCTCATTTCAGGGAAGGCATGTGCTCCCCTCTTTCAGATATTTTTTTTTCCCATATAACCAGTGCCATCATGAGCATGATTTAAAGAAAAATTTCCATATATAGAATTAATTATTAAAGTTAATGGAGCTGGTAAGTGCGCTTCAAATGCAAAATGAAGCAGAAAGGTGGTGTCCTTGGCAGCGTGGGAGGTGCTGTCTCCCAAAGCACTGGAATAAAAAGATCCAGCTCTTAATAGGACATGTTTTAACAGCTCAGTGCCTGTCCTGAAATGGCTTCACAGGTGACACGTGGAGAGGGAAAAGGAGAGCATGTAATGGGACTGTGAGCAGAGTCTCTCATTTTGTGTTGTGTTGGTTCTCCCCAAGTCAGGACAAATGGCCGGAGCAACAAGAGGAGTCTTTCCACACCCCAGGGCAGGGTCCTGCTCTTGTCCTGCCTCAGCCAACCTGGGTTTGTCCTCACAGGCAAGGTGGTGTATTGATTCTGGAGAGTGCAACCTCTCAGCACAGTGGCCATTTCTTAGACCAGATGGTGCTATTGTTCCCATCACCATCCTGTAATTGCTTTGATGCCTGGCTGGACCAGGCAAGCCCTCTGGTTTGGTCCTGGCTCCTTCCTCATCGTAGCATCTGGTGTTGGGCATCTCAGAGTATGGCACATAAAAATCCCTTCTATCTTTTGGATGCTTTTACTTATCATATGTCCTACAGTAGCTGCCAGCCCTGTTTGTCACCTTTTTCACAATGTCACCCTCTTCCCTCCTGTGTGCAGCCCACGGTGTGAATGTGGCAGTGTCCCCCATGGCTGACAGCAGTAACCAGATCAGTGGCAGCTGCTGCTTATGCCCCTCACTTGCCAGCACAAAACCACAGCATTTTCTCTTGTCCCTGGGGAAGTTCATGCCACTGGCACATCTCCACAGTCTGGAGAGGCAGACACCCAGGTCTTGCCAGTGCAGACAAGCCTGGAGCATCCTGGGGACCCTGAGAACCAAGGATTGGGGGGATGTGTGTAAGCTGGAGGGCATTGCTGCTGCAGGAAAACAGAGCCTGGATAAATCCATCTATTTATTGGAGGAAAACTACTTGTGCTTTTGTTTTTTTTTTTAATGTTGATGGCTTTCTTTTTCCATGTAAGCTCAACAGGGATAACTGCAGTGTCTCTGCCAGATGTGATGGCCAGGGGAGACCTGCCTGCAATGGTTCATAAGCCAGCACTGCATTTCTGGCCAGGCTAGCAGGAGGATTGCCTGACCTCTGCTGCTTCTCTTCCTCAGAATGTTCTCTAGGACTGGTGGTAATTTAAAAGTAAATGTAAAATGTGTAGAATGAGGTGAAAATTGATGCAGAAACACTGCAATCCTGATCCCAAATGGTGAAGTGTTCTGTGCTTCATGGCATCTCTCAAATTGCTGGGATTTAATGGTTTAAGATATTTGGAAGACACAGGTAGGTTAGAGATGATGCAATAGTGGTGGTTTTAGGACCACCTGAGTGTGAACTAACCCTAGTAATAGTTTTAATTGCTTGATAATGCTGTTTCAGGAATCAGGTTTTCTGGGTTTGGTTTGCTTTTCTTGTTGCTTAATCCTCTGCTGTGGTTTGTCTGATTGCTTGTAGCAGTGTAAATTGCCTGGGAAGACACAGCTCTTTATGGGCTTGCTGTAATGCTAGGTTAAGTGTGCTCAAATTGCTGTAATTTGTATCTAATGGATTACATGGATTGAGAGCCCTTTTATAACTGTTGGAGCAAGGAGGGGCTGCCAGCCCTGGGAGGAAGGGAAGGCATCCCGGGCACAGCCAGTCCCTTTGTCCCTCTTATCTGGGAGCACTGTCCTTTTCCTGATGCCTGGACAGCCTGGCACAACTGAGGACCCAGATGGGTGCAGGAGGAGCAGGCAGCTGTGGCAAAGAGGCTTTTGCTAAACCCAGAAGGTTTTGGGGGATGCTGATGGGAAGTCCTGATGTGGTGTTGCCTTCCTCTGGTTACTGTCCCTGTGCTGTTGGGTGGGTAACTGCTGGGAATGTTTTTCCTCCCTGGACCTGCTCTGGAGACCCTTTTGCCTTTTAGCCTGCTCACTACAATTTGGTCCTGTGGTTCCTTGCTGCCCTGGCTCCTTTTTCCCAAACCTTTGCTCTTTGTGGTGGTTCCTTTTGTGCATTCCCTGTGTCCCAGCAGGAGCAGAGTGGGAATGTATCTCACCCGTGGATCTTGGTGGTTCCCTTGCAAGCCATCTCCACTCAGCACCAGCCAGAGATTGCTGCAACTGCTAAAACAGAAGTTTTGATTTTAAAACCAGCTCTTACTTGCATCAACAAATCTGCTCCACTTGTTAGTCGTTGACATGGTTTAGTGGTTGACCTGGCATTCCTAGGTTAAGGGTTGGATTTAATATTCTTAGAGGTCTTTCCCAGTCTCAATGAGTCTATGATTCATTTCAACAGCAAGATAATGCCTGTCTCCCTGATGGTTTCACAGGAGCTGAGTGGGAGCAGCTTCATCCCTATCACAAAATCTGGGGTGCCTGTGCCCCTCATTCAGGTATTGCAGCAATACAATTCCCATAGCTGCTCATCTCCCCAGTGTGTCCTGCCACACTGTCTCCCTCTATGGGCATCTTTAATTTGTGTAATCCCATGCAAATCAATATGCTAAACCCCTCATTAATTGGGTTACTGATTTATACTAATGAGACTTAAAATCTTGGAGAAGTTTGAAGGTATTTGTTTCTCCTCTGACAAGCTATTGTCAGCCCCACAATGGCTGGCCCTTGGCTGGGCTGGTAATTGCCTCGTGACTGTATTTGCATCAACATAATGGCAAGGATGTTAGCAGCAGCTAAGACATCTTTTCTCTGAACAGGAAAATTCAGGATTAGCAAGGTGGAATGCGTTTGCCAGCAGTTCCTGGCAGCCCTGTTGTGTAGGGTGGCTTCTCTTCACCTATAACTAGTCTCTGTTGGTTGTTTCCATTATTAACCTGCTTTTCTTCAGAGCTTAATAAGCTCAGCCATAAAAATCAGGCCTGCCTGAAAACTTGGCACGGTAGGAATTGGCCAGACTTTTATTTTTTCTGGTGGGAAGAACTGATGATTATTTTTAGAAGAAATTGTTTCGTCTGTGAAGTTTAATGGGTTGAAATGCTGTTTTGGCATTCACAAGCCTTCAGACCAGCTTTGTTGAAAACCCCATTTAGCATCACCAATAACACAGTAATGCTGAGGATCCCCAGGGACAGGCAGCTGAAACAATAGCCGGAATGGTACATTTTTAAAGCTAATTGTTGTACATGTTCAGCCATTTCCCCCATGCCACTGCCACACACCGCTTGCTGTCTTGTGCAAGACGCAGATCTGAGGACAGTTAAGTGCACAAGAGGCATTTCACTGACGTTTACAGGAGGTGCATCTGTGTTTCCAGGGACTCTGTAATGCAAGCAAGGTCACATATCCACTGAATTCCTGCAGTAGAATAAACAATTTTTTTTCTTTTTTTTTTTTTTTTTTAATGGCTGCCTTCATTTGCATTTCATAACAGAGTGTGTTTGTATGGGAGCTGGTATGTGCAATCCTAAATATATCATTTCCTGTGTGGCAGGGCTCTGGAGGCGGCTCTCAATAAATGTGTCTTCACACCACCCCTCTGATTTTGGGTGAGCAGCCACCTTGCCTCATTTGCAGGTGAGGAGCTGGGCACCCTTATCAATGGGTAGAGGAGTAAGAGCGTAAGTGGCTCTCACTTGAAGAGTCCTGAGTGACTTTGTTGTTTGCTCTGAATTTCCTGTGTACTAACATAGACCACACTGCATTCCAGGAGGGTGCTTTAGGTAAAAAGCCTCTCAGAAAGAGACAAGGTGATGACTTCTGAGTGGCTCCAGGGCCTTTCATGTTTTGGGGCAAATGGAGATTTGGCCGGTGTGTCACAACCTTCTTCCTTTGTTTTTGTCGTAGAAAGAAACAATCCAAGTTTGGGGCAAAAAAACCAAAAACATGATCACTCTTTATTCATTGTTAAATTCTTTGGATGGTTGTGCATTCAAAACCACTTGAGTATTGAACAGGAATTTGTGCTACAAAACAGTGGTGGGATTTTCAGTTTTGAGCAGGAAGAGTTGGGGGTCAGTGTTTATGTGGGTGAGTGGGGGCTCTCAGCAAGCCAGGGGCCAAGAGAGTCAGTGTTACAAAGAAGCTGTTGTCTTTGACAGAGGGCTTCTGGAGCCTAGCTGTCTGAAAATAATTAGCCAAATAAATTAGGTGTGCTCCATGCTAAGTAATTCTGACATTTGGCTTCCTAGAGGAAGGGATAATGTACATTCAGAGATACCTCAGCTTGTCCTTTGTCCCTGGGAGGGGGCACCGTGGAGAAGATGGGGCTGTTCTTTGCACAGATAGTAACAGGCAGGAGAAGCTCTCGAAGCCTTGTGCTGACCAGAGGGATGGGGGTGAATCCCCCAGTGGATTGTGAGTGGGCAGAGCTGCCCTCCTTCCCCGTGCAAGAATGTCCTGCCACTGAGGGCATGTTTAACTGCAGACTGGTGATTAACAACGGTAAAAATTCCATTCCATGAAGGTGTGCTCCATCAAGTTGGTGCAGGCACGGTATGGGGCTCATCCAGGAGCTCCCAGAGCTGTGGGACTGGCCTGAGGGGTGATGGTTAGAAATGAGAGGGAGGAAGGAGATGAGTGCTTTGGGCAGCTCCTGAGCTGTATCACTGCCATGTCCTTGTTTCCTGTCCTTTCTTTCACTCTCTTGTTATTTAAAGAGCATTACATGCATCTCCTGGTGTTGTATTAGCTGCTCCTTTCCTGAGAGGGGCTGGCAGTAGCATCTTTAGGCCCACATTCCTGTGCTGGTTTTCTCTATCAAAAGGCAGTGGGGGTTTCAGCTTTTTGACCACCCTTATAATCCAGCATTGCAGAGGTGCTTGCTGGTCACCCTGCCAAAGGAGCCATGCTCACCCCATAGGGCTTTTGTAGGGTGTTTTAATCCTGCTGCAGGGTGGGAGCAGAGCAGGTTTTTTGGAGCCTGGATGGGAGAGAGATGCAGGTGGCAGCCAGCTGGAGGAGCCAGGTTTGTATGTGGGTTTTACACTGCATCCTCCATGCATTCAAGGAATTAGAAATGAATTTGAAGCCTCTGGAAGGGAGAAACCTCCCCATTACAATTTTGGCCCCATTGCACTGCATAGGGTGGTTTGCTTCCTTGGTGTCCTGCCCTTGCTGCTCACACATGGAGCATTAAAGAAGCAGGAATCCCAGCTGTGAGGAGCTGTTTAATCCACACAGTTGTGAGGTGCATGGAAAACATGAGTAAAACCATGACCAAACCTATATATTTATCCTATCTCAATGAATGGAGGAAGCAGTGGGTTCCACCCTTGGTTTTCAAAAGCATTAAAGGGAGAAAAAAGCCCAGCAACACCCAAAACCCCTCCACCCACCAGTGATGAAGGTTGTGTTGGGGCTGCACGTCTCCAGGAGCAGACAGGACCATGGCTTGGAGCTGAGCACAGGAATAGTCCTGGCTGTGATGAACCCAGACTCCTGTGAAAGTGAGCAGTGAAATGATGTTTCCACCATGAGAGTGAGAATCCAGGCTCTGTGCAAAGTCCCTTTCCTCTAGGAAGACAGGGATTTCCAGACCTGTGTAAGGAGCCCTGGGGCTTAACCTGGGGCAAGCAGGGCTGTGGTGGTACAGGGCCTGCAGCTGGCAGGGCCTCAGCTAATCCCTGCTCAGTGTATTCATGGCTCTCCTCTTCTGGGCCCTGCACTGAGACAGCAGACTGGTTTTAATGAGAGCACAAAAGTTAAAACTGGGGTTTTTCTACTTTTAAAAATTAGTGGCAGACTGTGGCTGTTCAGGTTGCTATTTTAACTGCTCCAGATGTCAAGCATGGCTCAGCCAAGATCAATGCGTAATCCGAAGGAAATACTATTAATTTCAAAGGAATGTGGTCAATATTTAAATATTTTGGATCTTTTTAATATGTAGCCAGTGGTAGTGGTCTAACTGGGCTTATTAATTCTGCTTTTGGAGCAGTGATTCTATTAGCATGAATTAATGCCTATTAACATTATTGATTTCCATTTATTTTAACATGTGGGCCCGTAACAATACTGGTTACTTTAGATATTCTCTGAGGCTGTACTGAGTCGGGAGCTGTTGGTTTAAGGCCTGATCCCACAAGCTTTTATCCTTCCAGTTCCTGTTTAAGCTCTGAGTTAGCTCCAAGCCTGCAGAGTGGCTCCTGCTGACTCCAGCAGCAGTGGGATTGAGCCTGCCCTGGTCCTGCTTCATCCAGCCCCAGCAGCCTCAGCTCCAGCTGCACTGAGGCTTCACATGTCCCTGCATGGCCAGGCTGGATTTAACCCCTGGAGCACACCAGTAGCACTGAAAAATCCCCTCTGCTTTACCTCCACATCACTGTGGGAGCCAGTCTTGGCTCTTACACCCAGCAGTAGTGAGTGGGTTGGACCTGGTCTATATATTAAATTCTGTGTCTAAATTAAGCCCAGGTAGACCCATTTCCCCCCCGCCCCCTTTGACTTTTTATGCCTATTAAATGTATAAAGCACTTAGAAGGCAAAGGGTTTGTAATGAGGAACAGAGTCTTCTTGAGTGTTTTGTTAAGGGTATGGAAAATACAGAAAGCTTTGAGAAAAAATTTCTTTCCTTTAAATTGAATTGAAGAACAACTTAAAATAACAGTTGGAGAATGAGCTGCATCTTACAGAGCTAGAAATGGAGCCATTTTTCAACAAAGCACAAAGTCCATAACTCATCATTTTCTTAACAAAATATCTGTTTTCAATAGCTGTTGAAATATTTTCCTTGTAGAAGTCACACATTTTTAGTGAAAGACGTATCGTTTTTTTGGTTAAAAATATTTTTAAAAGCCAAATTATTCCTCCTTAAAAAAAAGTTTTAAATCACTGGTGAAATTACAGAAAAGTTGCACAAGAAGAAGATTATGATCAGCCCTGATATAATTTTTTAAAAGTAGGCACTCAGGAAAAAAAAACAAACCAAAAACAAACCAAAATGCCACAGATTTTGGTCTGCATCAGAGAATGCTCTCATTAAAAGGAAACCTTCAGCTCCTTCGTCTGAAGAAACCTCACCCTTTGTTCATGTTTAAGAGAAATGGTTCTAGTTACTGAGAGAGTGTTTGCCTTGCTCACAAAAAATGTTTGTGTGGGAGATGTTTTACATTTGAGTGACGCCAGAGAGCCAAAATGTGAAGCTGTATTGGCAGTAATGACCACAGGCTCGTGTAGCTGGAAAAATTCAGCTGAAAGCCTTTGGGGAAAGGGGAGGATTTCCCTCCCTCTCCAGGCAAGTGGGATATCTGGACAAGGCCAAGCTCTTTCTGGGTGGGAAAAATCTGGGGCAGGCAATGTGCAGGGCTGGGGTACCCTGGTGCCGAGGGCACATCTGGGCTGCACATCTGGAGCGGTGCACACCTGCCCAGCTGTGGCTCCGTGCTGTTTCTGCCTGCATGCACTAGATGGCATTGCCAACTTGGCTACAGGGACTCTGGGCTCCCGTGGGCTCCGGCGGGGAGGATCAGCAGTGCTCGTGGGGATCGTTGGTGGTTTTTCACTTCTGGAGTTCTCTGCAGCAGGGAGAGCAGGACGGAGCTGCTGACAGTGCCTGGCATGGGAGCTGAGGTGCCCGGGCAGAGCTGCTGCCACAGCAGGAGTGGCTGAAGCCCACCTTGGGCTCGTCCTGGGCACCCAAGGTCCAGCCTAGAACCCTGCTTGAGGCTGAGCACACAGCAAGAAATGGTCTTTGCTGCTGCCAACAACTACAAAAGAGGTGGATTGAATATGAGAAAGGCCAGGTCAGTGGGATCTGAAGGAGAAACCTGAATACCAGGGACATCAGGAGTTCAGCAGCGCCTCTTGATTCCCCATTCAGGCTGTTTATTCCCTTTTGTTGTCTCCAGTGAGAGCCTTGCCCCTGTCCTCCCTGTCCCAGTTTCTCCCCTGGTTGTGCATGCTGGGCTGGGATCAGTAACACTGAAGCTGAACAGAAAGCTGTGGGAAGAGGGTGCACCTGAGGGGTTGTGACCTGGTTCCTTGTCTACAGCAGCTGGCACTGAATGCCTGAAAAACATGAAAGCATGCCAAAAATGGAGGAATTGTAATCCAGAGAGCCTTCCTAAACTGTCACTTGCTCCTTGAACTCTGAGCTGCTTTCTAAAGGCCAAAGGTATGTTGCTGGTTTTTTATAGCCCTACATCCATTTGCAGAGAGCAAACCAAGTCAATAAAATCAAGAAGGAGTGCCTGTGTTGGATCTGCAGCAGAGTCATATCCCTGAAAGCAGGAAACCCACCCCAGGGCAGATTCTCCAGGGCATCTGCATCACTGTGCAGCTCTGGAATGCTGAACAGTGTGGGAACAAGCAGCCAGGGTTGCTTGGTGCCCCTCTTGTGCTCCAAGATTGTGAGCACCTCCTGCCCTGACAGTGTCAGCCCCAAGGCTTCACTGGGACAAATGTGTCATTGTTTGCTATCCTGCCTTGCAGTTTCTCTTGAAAGCTGAATCCTGAGTAGCATTCAAGTAAAACAGAGTTCCTGCTTTCCCAGATGGCAGCCAGTGAGGAACACACTCCCCTAGAAACGTCTGCCATCTCCATCTTGTGTCCTCAGGCGGGTTGACAGCTTGTTTTTCATTTAGAGTTCCCCTCGGTTGCCTGGGGTGTCCTTCAGGGCACTGGTGTGTGGCTGCCAACAGATCTAATGATCAGCAAGAGTGTTATTTGTGTTGTGTTAGCATCTCAAAGTATCCGTGTGACTTTCCATGCTGCTCGTCTACGTCATCAGTGTTGGCACTGCAGAAATGCTCATGAAAAATGTCCAGGGTAAATCTCCCCCTGGTTCCTACTGAACCTTCTAAAAACTAGTGATGTGGGAGACTTCATGATGCAACACTTCCCTTTCAGAATACTTCTCTCTGCATGTAACTAAGAGTTTGCTTGTGGGGAGAGCTGCTCACACCACTTTGGGCATTCAAGTTTCCATGGAGAGGGACCTGGCTGCCTTTCCTGCCTGGGAGATGCAGGGCTTGGAGCAGAGCTGCTCTTAGAAAATGAAGCATTTGTGCTCAGTTGAGCCTCCCGGAAGGAGGACTTGGCCCGGGCGTGTTGTTTGGGCCATCACAGGACTGTCAGTCAGCAAGTCTTGGTTTCTTGCCTTGTTTTGTATGAGATATTTTGTAGAAGCTTTGGCAAGTCTCTTCTCTATCTTTTACCCCCTCAGAGGTACAGACATAAAACAGAGAGAACTATGATAGCTGTGAGCTGGAAGTGCTGCTGCAGGCTCTGTGCTCCCATTAACCCCCTGATTTACTGCCCTGCACCAATGGCCCCACCAGTGCCATGTGTTGACATTTCTGATGGATTATGGCCATTCTCTTGTCAACATGAGCCACCCTCCTGTGCCAGTTCTCGTGCTTGGGATGCTGAGAAAAAACTTGGTGGTTCATATTATAAAACTGAGCTGAATTAAATTTTGTTTCTCTTTTAGGCAAACATTGTTTTAGGAGCTAAAAATTCTGCCATCATAATGTATATAAATTTACTGTTGTCAACCTTTTTGACTAACCTGAAATGCAACTCACTATTTGGTATTCCTGCAGACCTGTGTGATGGGACATATTGAGAGAACATCTGTACCAGCAACTGTGAGGTGGACAGGAAATGTGTATTTTTACTGCTCACATAGGAAAGAAATCTCATTAAATTTATGTGATCTCACACCAGTTATGTTCTTTGTGCAAAACCCAGCCCTCCAGCAGTGCAGCCTGTATCTTTAAGACAATGAAAATAAACCAGCAGCATCTGTAATGTCCTTCTTAATGGGATGAATTAGGAGGAATGTGTATGGACACAATCCTAGAGACTACTCTAAGCATAAGTGATGGGAGAAGGAAGGTAGGAGAGTGTGTCATTCTTCACCTTTATTAAAGAAGCTGGTTATGCACATGCATGACTGGGAATGCCAGTCTCCAAACATTCTGATTACTACAGACACTCCAAGTAGTGTTCATCTGCCAGGTAAATAGCAAGTGAGATACTCATATTTACAATTGAGATTGCCTGAGTGTTCAGCTGGCCCTCACTCTGCCAGGCTGGGCTCTCATTGCACATTACTCATTCACAGTGGCTGGAGAAAATCTCTGGACAAGACTTGCCTTGGAGCTGGCAGGATCACACGTGACTTCATTTGGAAAAGCAGGTTAGAAACTCTTCCCAAAGGTCTGACCCTGAGCTTCCTGTTTAACTCAGGCAATTCCCAGTAAGGTCTTTCCCAGTCAGAACCACTGTTCTAGTAGCACAGGCTTATTTGTACTGATTTTTAGTGATCCATTACATTTCTGCTGTTCTGAAAGGGTATAAAACTGCATCATTCTCAGAAGATAAAAAAAAACTTCACTGCTTTGCTATGGATATGATTTTGTATTGAGGGGTAATGTCCATTTGCTCCTAAACAATGTCCCCCTCCATTGCTCCCACCCTTGTAGGGTTTCTGAACAGAGGAGCTAGAGCAGATCTGTGCCCTTCTGGCACTAAAATTAAAGAGAAAAGAGGTCTGATTGCAAACTATTAATTTCTAAAAGCAATCTCCAGAAATGAAGTAATAATGCCTAAATTACCCCAGTGATGAGCAAACCTGCAAGTCCAGCTTGCAAACTGGCAGTCAGAGGTTCCTGATGAAGGTATTCCTTTTTTTGTGTTTTTTTCACCTGTATCAGTGTGATTAACTCTGTTGTGAGAGCCAGCTCTATCTGAATTTGGGGGTTGATGTTAGTGCTTTCATAACAGACTTAATACATAAAAGTATGTTTCAGAATATGCTCAGGACACGATCTGTCTTTCAGTATGTGAGCTCTATCTTAGAATTACAGCTAAACCTCTGCAGTTTAGAACCTAGGTGAAGGTTTGATTATCTAGGAAGAAAAAAAAAAACAAACAAAAACTTAAGTATATGGTACTGACCAGAATTTTATCTCAATGGATTTTGTTCATAACCTCCTTATGGAACTTAACAGAAAATTAGATCTCTGCCACCGAATTCTTAAAGGCATTAG
This sequence comes from Hypocryptadius cinnamomeus, assembly GCA_013400635.1. Classification (NCBI taxonomy): domain Eukaryota; kingdom Metazoa; phylum Chordata; class Aves; order Passeriformes; family Zosteropidae; genus Hypocryptadius; species Hypocryptadius cinnamomeus. The sequence goes on along the minus strand of VYZP01015088.1, from coordinate 325,091 downwards.
AAAACACTATGGTGTAGACCTTACCTTCCATCAAATTCCACTCCAGTGACTTTTAAAGAATGCAGCTGTTTCACTCATTTTGAGTTCTTGCAGACTTTTCCATAGGGGATATTTCTAGTTTTGCAGTTTCCCATCAGCTCAGCGAGGAAGGGGGGAAAAAAAAGAAGAAAGGCATTTTGTCTTGAGGAAAATCTTGTGTGCTCAGCTGGAGCCTTTCCTGTGAAGCAGCTCTCCCAAGGCCCAGGGAGCTGCTGGAAGTTCCCATGGCTGCTCCTGTGCTCTGTGCACTCCAGGCTCAGAGATGCTCTCCTGGGTGCAGATAATGTGGTTGTGTTGTGCCACATGTGCAGGAGTAATGAGGGTGCATTCCCAAGGACTTTAACCAGCAAACCTCCCCCATGCCCCAAAATCACCACATTTAAAAAAGACAGAAGAAAAATTTTAAAAGTACTGCAAGGAATCTGTTGAGTACTTATTCTGGCTGGTGGTGTCTTTCCAGCCAAGGAAACCCCCTTTGGCTAGATTTTGATGTCCTCACTGTGGGTGATGAATAGATGTCCCTTCTCCCTCTGTGACCACCTGGCATGTGGGCTTTGTTTTGAGAATTTGCCATATTTAGTTCTAACCCAAAATGTTGTAGTCCAAATCCAGCCAAAAGTATTGGGTGAGGGAGAAAGACTAATGCATTGGAAGATTTGCAGCTGGGACCATTAAGGAGCTTGCTGAGCTTGGGCACTGGCCTCTGGCCCAAAAGCCCAGCCAGACTGGGACCATGGCCATGATGTTTTGCCACACCCAGGTCCCTTTTTGGCTGCATCAAAGAATAATAACACATTGTGTGACTCTGACAGCTCATGGTGTTCAGCTGGGATGAGGTAGAGGTGGGGTCCAGTGGCCACAGTATGAGGAGCAGGGTATTTCCTTGTGCTTTTCCAAAACAGCTCTGTGTGATGCTGACTACGAAGTTAAAATGAAAGATATCTTGTGCTATAAGTTTTCCTCCCTCCTCCTTTAAATAAACCCATAGATATGGAGGAAGGAGTGAGGGAGAAGGAGGAGCTTTTGGGCAAACAGAAGATCGACCCTGCAGTGCTGCTGGCAAGGCAGAGAAGCTAAATGGGAACAAAATCAAATTATTAAAAAAGAAATTGAAGTGAAGGAGAATCATGTTTCCTGGAGGGTTTTGCCTCTCCTGGGTGTGGTGGTCTCTCCTGGCGGGGTGTCAGGCTGAGCTCAGCGCCGGGCGGTCACCGCGCTCCCCGCTTTGTTCTCGGCACGTGGGGTGGGGCCGTTTATTTAACCAGAAAACTCAGAGCCCCCGAGGACTTCAGGCTGCTGTTTATCTTTCAGAGTGTCAGTGCTAGCGCACTGCTTCTCTCTTTTATCTGAGATATTTTTATTTAGTAACTGCTAACCAGAAATACACACTTTCCAGCTTCCCTCTTGCAAATACCTCAGGGTTGGTTATTGGGCTTGCAGGCAGGATAACGGGGAAAGTGAAGCTTGGGGAAATGCTGAGCTCTCACCTGAGGTGCATGGTGCAGGCACAGTTGGGTTTAATCCTCTGAGCTGGGGACCAGATTCTGGGACCACAGGGATGTTGGAAAAGGCAGCTCTGAGTATTACCAAGCTCCTCGAGCAGAGGCTGGTGTCGTGAATTTTCTTCTCAGCAATTCTCATGCTGCCCCAGCTGTGCTCTGGGTTTGTTTCCAGTGGGAGTGCTCAGAGCTTAGGCCTGAAAAAATGGGCATTAAATGCAATGCTGCATTTTATTAACATTAAATAGAACTGGGCCTTGATGTGAGCAGTGAGTCACAGGTCTGGAAAGGTGTGGGTGTCTCCTGCCTCCCAAAGACCCCAGTTCCCAATGAGGGCCAAACACCTGCATGGTGCCCAGCTCCTGCTGCTCTTCACTGCGGCAAGGACTGACCTCTACACGCTGCCAGTGGTAGGTACAGCAGCTCTGCAGGCACACAGGATCCAGAGATCAGCCATAACTCCATGAAGATACAGTGTGATGCTTCCTCATGTGTCCAAGGAAGGGACTTGGCGTTTTCCCTCTGTTTTCATAAGAAAGCAGTGCTTAGATAAAAAGGGAACACTTTTGGCCCAATTGCCTGATCCCAGCACTGTTTGATATGTGGGTTGTTATCCCAAAGAGATCAAGCTTTTCTAAATTTTATAAAAATAAGCAGCAGAATGGTGGAGAAGGGCTCAAGCTGGATCCTTGGTGGAGAGGGTTGTAGCACGAGTCTACAGCTGTCTTCAGAAAACCCACAGGGGAAAGCTGCAGAAAACTGGTTTCCTAAGTTTAACTGTTCACAGGTCTCCTTGTTTTTCTTGTATGGGTGCCTGCAAACAGACCCACATCTATCTTTCTCTCTTTCCATTTCACACATTTTCACCTTGTCTTGAAAATGGGATGTGTTGCAGGCAAGGCCCCTGCCTTGCAAAGGGACTGACTGGAGGATAAATAAATGACAGCAGGAGAAGCTGGAGATAGCTGGAGGAAAACCTTAGGTCAAGTCTATCATCATGGATGTGCTGCACATTCCCAGACGGGGAGCAGGGTGGTGTTGAGGCATATTTGGGATTCAGTTGTCTCTGAGCTATTTAGTACCTTGTGAGATGGCACAGAAAGACTGTTAACAATGAATCTGCTGCCATTCAGGGCGGCCTTGAGTCATTGTGGTTTAAAAAATAAATTATCATATAAATAGCTGCTTAGGAATCTCAGCCTGAAGACCACAAAATCTCACCAGTGCATAGCTCTTTTGGCTTATGTAGCACCATGTGTACTTGTGGAATATTTTGGCTGTGTGCTGTAAAACCACTTCCTATTTTAAAAAGAGTATTATAGGAAAAGAATAAAGTCTATTGTCAGTGACAACTGCTGGTGGTTTCCTAGTGCCTCTCATTCCAGGAGGCTGAGCATATCATGACTGGATTTTTCCTGTCTTCTCTGAACCCTCCCCAAGATGCCACTCCTTGTGGAGACCAGTGTTCCCTGCCCTGGATGCCCAGAGGTGAGCAGGAGCATTCCAGGGCTGGTTGAAGACACTTTCTGGGTAGCTTTTGTGACAGATTGGTGGGTTTTGAAAAGCCAGAGGAGAGTGTAGTGGTGAACAAGCTAACAATTATGCTCCTGCAGTTGGAAGTACCATAGGATTTTGGATATTGGAGATCCCACCTCCTCCTGCTCACTGGCATCCTGCTCTGCTGTCCCAAAGCAAGGCTGAGTGTGACCCATTCGAATTTTGTGACTTTGTAAAGTGAAAAAGAGCCAAGGCTTTTGATGCAGGCATCTCACACTCTTGCAGTGCTGTGGATTGTTAATAACTACATCTCCACTGATTTTTTTTGGAGCAGGATCAGATACCAAGAGCAAAAGTCCTCCTCAGAAAATTGTTCTGAGTGAACTCCAGCCAGTCAGCTCAAACAGAATCCATCCTTGGGTTTTCCCACTACGCTGGTTCTGGCTAATAAACTGCCTATTTGTTTTAGTTCTATTTTGTTTTGTTTGCTTTCTTTGCTTATTTGTGACTTCCCTTTGGGGAAAAGAAAGAACAGGCTGGGAAGTACAGCAGTGCCACCGGAGGCTGTGGGATGGTGCACGTGGTAATGGTCCTTTCAACAGGTTTTTTTCTCACATTCAGCAAAAGTTTGCAGTCCCAGCACAAAATGTGAGAATGATGACTGTATCACAAAGACATTTTCCCAGCGTGGCTGAGCTGTGATATGAAACAAGCTGATTTTCTCATGAGAGGGGAGTAAATCCTTGGAAGTGTTATTTTTCTAAAGTTTTATTTGAAAAGTACTAGCATGACCTTTTCTTGATGTTGCTTTTTCTTTCTCTTTTTTCTTTGTAAAAATCCTTGTAGGATTGTGATTAGCAAGATAATGAATACCATCTGCTTTTAATCAATTCCTTCCTTTTCTCCCAAACCCTCCTAGCTTCTAATATTAATGGAAACAGATTTGAATACTGGAATAGACTGCTCTGGAGAGTGCTTGGGTATTTACTAGGTGAAAAGTGAAATTGCACAGGTTTATTTCATGGGGCAGGGCATTTGACAGGTGCAATTTTTCTTCTAGATGTGTTGCATGCCTGTTTTATAAACCAAAATTCATACTGACACGTGAGATTATAATTCTGTATTGGAGGGAAATTTTAAGAGGAGGGTTTGAGCCCAGACTGGAGCTGCTGCCCAAGCTCTTTCAAAGAGATGATGCTTATTTACTGCCACAGTGACACACTGAGATATAAAGGAAGTTGACTGGGAAAGCTGGGAAGCAAAGGATGCTTCCTAGGAGGAAAGCAAAGCCATGGCATTTTGAGTGTAACCCTCTGCTAGTTTTGCAAAATACCTAAATGGTATTTCCTCAGTGCCTATGCATTCAGATTGCCTTTATATTATTTTATCTTGGAAGCAAAAAAAAAAATTGAATTCATTTGCTGTCAGGCCTTACCTCAGATCAAACTGATTTTTTCCCCCTGGATAGGAATCATTTTGATTTGTGCTTTTCTCTTAGGTTGGAATCAATCATCCTGCTCTGATTGGAATGACCATTTTACCCCTCCAAAGGTTCACATTAACAGGCATTCCTGGGATGTTTTCTTGATTGGGTTCAAGGCATTGTGTGTTCCCATGTGTCCTGCCTGATTATAAACCAGCTCTGCCAGCTAATGTTGGCTGGGAAACCTTTCCCTTCCTGCATTGCTCCAAACTGGGTCCTGAGAAGAGAAGTTGCTGTTTCTAGCACAGGCTTTTGTGGCGAGGTGGTCCTGGCTGGAAGTGCTGGTGTTCTGCTGTGCCCTCTCATGGGATGGATGCACCGAGCAGAGAGTGCCAGGAGTGCTCTGTCCCAGAGACCTGTGAAGAGACAAGGCAAGAGGTGCTGAGAAAGAGCTGAATGAGGATGCTCAAGGGCTTGGGATCTGCAAATGTGAGCGGTGCTGGGTGAAGGCTCTGGGCCAGCACGGGCCAGCACAGGTGCTGTGTGAATGTGACAGCCTGGTCAGAGAGCAAGAAAAGGAGATGAGTTTTCCCAGAAACAGCTTGTGAGACTTTAGGGAGTTGAAGATAAACAATGCTATCTTATTATTATAAACAACCTGCAGGTGTTATTTTTCCTACTCTCTGTTTTCCTGTTTTCCTCAAAGGTTGTTTATAAGAAAGGTATTTAATTAATTAGCCAATCAGGTGAAATACAGTGATTAATTGACCAATCTGGTCTGTCTGTATTGGAGCAGTGTATAAAAGGGGGGAATCCAAAGTAAAGTGGAAATGCTGTGCAAACCAGCCTTCTGGTGAGTCTGTGTTGTTCCTTACTCAACAGCAGCAGTGCTGGGCTGCTTGGGTTATCTGCCCATACAGTTCCTACAGGGAAGTTGGATCACCCTGATGTGAGTGGCTTTTGTGGACCTTCTCTTCTTTTTTGAAAATGTTATTTACCTTTTCACTGAAACCCTGAATATTCATTCTGCTTTGTGCAGTACTTGGATTCTGGAGCGAATGGGCCAGTGTATGCCTTTAAGCCTAGACAGCGATAGGCCCTCCAATGCCCCTCATCAGGAGCATGACTCCTGGATATTTCAAGAGGAATGGGCTTGTTTCCATCACACACAGTGTTCTGAGTGCTGTTGCTGCATGCCTGTGCAAGTGTCTGAATGAAAGCAGGACTTTTACCATGAGGGAACATGACGTGTGCAGATGCTTTGTCCTCAATCTGGCATGGGTTCAGCTGGAGTGCCACATTTCTGCCACTTGCTTTCATCTTTGCAGAACTGTTTGGTGAGAGCAGGGCAGCAGCATATCCTGAGCACCCACAGTCTTGGGCCCATGAGGTAAAGCGCAGACAATGCAACCTCTTTTCAGAAGCAGGCTGTAAACATCTTGAAACAAATTTCCAGTGAAGAGTTTTTGACTTCCCCAGCCTCTCCCCTAATCCCTTGTTACTGGAGCTTTTGGGGTGAGACGTCTGAAGTCGCACAAGGACATGCATGTAATGCCTCTGATTAACTCACACAATTGCAGGAGCTAAAGCCTGGTGCTACCAAACAAGGCACCCTTGTTTTCCCTTTCTCTCTTTACAGGGCCTTGCTGGCGTAACATCTTACATTTCCCCAGGATGTGGAGCCTGAAGTGAGCGCGCGTGGGCTGGGATGGAGCCAGGGACCCGTCTGGGGCAGGGATGCAGATATTGCTGGAGTGCTCCTACAGGTGCCTGGCTGTTCCTCTCCAAAGGGGGATGCTTTGCTGTGTGCTTTGCCATGCCTTGGGGAGCCTTCATGGACAGGGGGACTGAATGAGCCAAACCTTCCTCCTGGAGCTGTCACTGGGAGTCCAAGGTGGGTGGAATAGCAGGGAGAATAACAGTTGGTCCTGTTTGCCCCAAGAACATGCATGTGCTTTGCCTGTTCCTTGGGACTTCTGAGAGGCTCTGGTTATGGTTTGGAGAGGGCACTTTTGGGATGCCTCAGGAAGATGCCACTCCCTGGCTTGGTGCTGAAAACATGAATATGGAAGCACTGCATGGTGAAAGGAGGATCGCAAGTGGCAAAAGCTCCACATCTGATCCCTGCATGGAGGAGCCTCCCTGGGCTTCCCATTGGCACCCACCTACTGCCAGCCCTACAGCCATGTGAAGGTCAGGCAGGAATAACAGCTCCTTTTGCAAAGCTGACTTAATGAAAGCAAGGGGTGGGGGGTAGAAGGGAGATAAAATGGCTGTGGTTTGCCAAAATCCCTACATCTGGCACCTACAGACTGCTGACAGGGGCAGGCAGAGGCAGCAGTGGCTAAGGAAGAGACCCCTTACTCTTAGCAGCTGTTTCACATGCACAGACTTAAAAAAGCCTTCCTTGCTGCCCCACTCTGCTGCAGCAGGGTGGGTGTGGAGCTTGGAGATTGTCCAAATTCTGCATTTCTGGCCCCGAAGAGGCTGCTCTGGCTCACGGCGATGTCACCGCGTGGGAATGCACTTCCCCTGCGCTGGGACATCTCTGGCCAACACCAGATACCCTTCCTTCCTGCCTGCTCCCATGGTGGGGATTATTGCTTTTGGCTTCTCCTGGCTTTGAAAGGCATCCAAAGAGCTCAGCTCTTGCAAGCTGAGAGCAGAGACAGAAAGCCTCTCCCTGCCTCACCTGTTTGTGGTTATTCAGCTCCCTCCCTTCACGCTTTGGCACAATAATGGCCTGAAAGTAAAACAAGAGGCAAGTTCTCCCCCCGGCTCAGAGCACTGAATGAAACCCAGCCAGCAGGGCCTATTGAGACAGCATCGAGACAAATGTCAACTTTAACACAAAGAGGCTTAAATGACTGACACAGAAAGGAATAATCTCGGATCTGTTTTCCAGGCTGCTCCCCAGCATAGTTGTGCTGCAGACGGAGACAATTTTCAGTTCCCCAGGGAGATTGTATAGCCAAAAAAAGATACTTGGTGGTGATATGCTATAAGACTAGGTCATGAGAATGGATGTTTGGAATAATGACAGAATTCATTATAGACAAACTAAATTAACAGAGTGTCTTGAGAAACATATGGGGAGGAAATTGCCACTGAAGCCCTGCAAAGTGCAGTTTTACTTCTCATTGTGCTGGGTTCTCCCAAGGCCTCCATGAAACAGGACGGGGGGGTTATAGAAGTCATTTTGTGGCAACTCTCTGAATCTGTTGCCTTTTTGTTTGCAAGATGGCTTTTTGCCTTCGAATCTTATGAAAAAGTAAAAGTAATTAAAACTCATGAATAATGGCATTGAAATGAACATACAGCCACCTCTCCCCAGAAACAAGAAGAAAATAATGTCCTAGTTGGTGTCTTGTTGACCTTGCTCAGACCTTATGAAGTGGCTGCAGCACGGGGGCTGCACGTAGCCATGCCAGGCACCAAGAGCACCCTTCCCTGCCCCTGCCCTGCCTTTGCCTTATCAGACCCTGAGAGCATCCTCATCACCCCGTGGCACCTCCCTAAGAAGCCCCTAGTCCAGCTGTCTGTAGGTGCAAAGAGCTTTGATCCTGTTGCAGACCCTTTGAGGAATGTGCTCAGGGTCTTGCCAGAGGCTCCACATCCTGGGCTGCCAGAAGGAGCTGAGGAGCTCCCCAGGAGACCCTGGGGGAGCTGTGCAGAATTAAAGAACCCTTGGTCCTTTAATTAGGATAATGAATCCTCAGTCAGTGTCCTCCCCAGCACCTCCACTGCCTGCAGAACTTACCAAAAATTATCAGTTCAAAGCTGTCTGGTGGCTGCTGGAAGCTCCAGAAAAGGTCCCTGTGTTTGAGCAGGCAGTGGCCCCATGGTGCTTTTGGGTGGCAAATAGCTGAGCAGAGACTGGGAGCCATGGCTGTGGGCTTCCAGCAGGGAAACAGATCTTGGCTTGGTGCCACATATCCATGCCCCATGGAAATCTGGAGCACTTGTGTCGCTGAACTATATTCCTCTGTAGAAGAGAATGCAGGACTGTAGTAAAGAACTTTTAAAGTCAATGAAACAATAAACAACTGGAGTGTAACAGGGTAATGTTTGGTAGAAAAAAATCAACCTGGAGAAACTCAAGATGAATGATTGAATAAGAAATTTAGGGAGTTTTGCATTTTATATTTATCCATACACCTGTATGTATGTGCCTGAGAAGTAATGAGAGAATGCCCCAAACCCAGAGCAGCGTGGCACAGGAAAGGCAGGAGGATGCTCTGCAAGCCAGCACTGGTTAGCCTGGCATAAGACCTGTGCTATGCAATGGCAAATGTGGCCCCAGATTCAGTTAGTAAAGAATTAAATGATGGAATTTAATTAATGTGGAACATTATGGAAATAGTCTTTTATTCAAAAGAAACCTACTTTTATTCTTTGTCTCCCCAGGATCTGTAAGTCAAGCTGACAGTGAGGCACGACACATTCTGAAAGATATTTAGCTTAATATTTCAGGAGGTTCCAGTGGCAGGACATAGCAAAGAGCTTAAGAACAAGGTAAAGGAGTAACCTCAAATAGGAGCTTAATAAGCATCTACTGCAATGGCCTCCCTGGGTCTGGAAGAGAAGAATTGAAGTTAAAAAAAAGTACTATTGGGTTTCTTGTTGTTGGTTTGGGCTTTTTTGGTGGTGGTGGGGTGTTGTTTGGTTAGTGTTTGGTTTTGGTTTTAATTTTTCCTTGAAAGCCCTCTCAGATTTGGAAGGTTTTGGGGCTTAGTCCACTGGGAATTAAAGGACAAAGATCGATCTATCTATTGATATATATATACATATATAAATATATCTATGTATATAGGTATATATATGAATAAATATATATTTATTTATATATATATATATATTTATCTTTTTTTCATAAATTGTTGGCACTTAACTGCCCCTGAGCCCCAGACCATTGGGGAAGGCTTTGCCTTCTCCTGGGTGGTTTGAGGAGTGGGGCTGGGGGGATGAGACAATGCACTAACCCCAGGTTTTCTGCCTGTGCTTAAAAGGATTTGCGCTCGCGGCTCGCTCTGATACGGTGTGGAAAAGGAAAGGGACAGGGAAGCTCAGAGGAGCTGACAGGGGCAGAAAAAGGGTGTGAAATTCAAACTATCTGGTGTGTCTCCTTTGATGTGTCACGCAGAGATTGTGCAGGCGCTCAGACGGGAAGGGGTTAATGCGTTTCTCAGTAACCATTGAAATGGGGGCTGTTATGGTCCATTTAGGCAATGATCTGTTACAATATCAATGGCATTTTCGATGGCAGTGTCTCCTATTCTTCTATTGAAATCACAATAGCCTTGGAAGTTCACGGCCATGGCAGTCTCAGGGACAGATTTCTGTTCATTTTTCTTTGTTGTGAAGATTTTTCTTTTTTTAAGAAGTAAATTAACTCACACAAATGCGAAAGAAGCTTCAAGTGTGTGACCTTTAGACAAAAGCTTCAGATTTGTCATTCTCTCTCCTTAACTTATGCTGTGCTCTCAGCAATGCCTGGATACAATATCTAGCCCAGCTTGGGCTACCTGGCCACAAATAGCTGGGCAAGGCTGGAGTGACAACGTGAAATCTCCATTTCTATGCTGTTGTCAGCTTCTAACACTTAGGGGAAAACGTCAAAGTTGGGGAGAGGCTTTAGCTGCCTGCCTCCCATGCATTTAGATATAAAGGGAGCCTCCTGTCTTGGCCCCTCTCTGCTTCTTTAGAATCCAGGGGCTAAAGCAGCCCCCAGGACTGTCTGGAGAGGTTACTCGCCCAGCCTTCACTTTGATGATTGATGACAGTGGAGAAACTAATGATATTTTATACACCTGTCAAAAAGATTCCTTGCCCTGGGCAAGGCAAGGCTAGCATGGCAGAATTTTAACGCCGCTCTTTTGACAAAAATGCAGTTATCCCATTTTCCCTAATATATTATCTCAAAGGAAAAAGTGCTGTCCTGCCGAGCCTGTTGCTCTGGGGTGCTGGCCAGGGGAATCTCTCCAACCTACAAAGTGCCTTGAACTTTCAACAGGCATTGGGAGCATGAAGGAAGCATTGCAAGTGCATTCCCATGGTGTCCCAGTGATTCTACCTCTCAGTGCCCAGGCAAGGAAAAATCCCCAGGGCCAGGGAGTGTTTCAAAATATCTTCCCAAAAAAGGCAAAATATCTTTAAATCAAGAGCATCCCCTTCCCAATAACCACTTCTGTCTTAAATGTAGTGAGCCCCATCAGACAATTTTCTGGTGTTTTGCCCCACTTAGGTGATTTGGTTTTACTCTATGTTTATATTTCTTGATTCCATGTTATTACTCTTTTCCTTGCTAAGGAGAAAACTAAATATTACCTGTTCCTGCAGCTGCCTGTCAGAGGGCTCTTCCTAGGCCAAGTAAACTCTATGTAATTGTTAGAAAAGCTGTTATTTTCCCTGCTTCCTCTTAGGTGTAGCTGGCTGTGAAGCTGTGTCCAGCTGCACCAGGCAAGACACCCCATCTGATTCTTTCTCATGGTTCAAAGAGAGCAAAATGTGTTGGAAATTAGTCCAGCAAAGTCATGGAAGCTGTGAAGAGGTAGGGGTTTTTTTTGTGCATTGTTTATCAGGAGATTGCCCTCCTAGATGTTGATCTGTGCTATATCACAAGGCAGAGAGGAAATGGGCTCCAGAGCCAACTTTTGCTGCAGTTCCCTGGGCTGCAGGCAGGCTGGTGGGGGGATGGCTGGGAGCTGGCCACCAGTGAGTGCCAGGTGAAATGGGGCTATTCGAGGTGCACTGGGCAAAATGCTGCCTCCTGGGGAGGGACAAAGGCAGCCGACCATGGCAGCAGCAGCAGCACAGCTGCTCCCGTGGTGGACAGTGGGGATCTCCCTGCACCTTCAGTGCCATTTCCCCTCAGAAGTGGCAACAGCCTGCTCAGGGTCCTGTTGTGTTTGCCTGGGATGATCCCATGGCAGAGCACTCCTGGCTGTCTCTTGGCACGTACTCCCGAGCCTTTAGTCATCTGCAACTTTGGCAAAATGCTTCCTCAAGGAGACAATTGATAAAGTGGATGAAAAGGGATCTAAATGCCTAGGCAGGCTCAGGCTCTGAAAAGCTGGATTCCTGCAGCATGGCTTAAAGTGCAGGGGTATGAAAAGTAAACATTTCCTGGTAATGCCAGGGCAGCTAGAGCTGTTCAGATGGGATGCCAACTGCTGTCAACAGCTGAACTGATCTGAAGTACCATTAAAATGCATAACAAAGAAATCCACGGCACAAAAAATATCTTCTTCCAACCGATTTCTGATTTTTCTATGGGATGCTGTGGGCAAGATGAGGGGCTCCTCATCATCCAAAGAGCCTCACACGCAGAGAGCAAGACCTGAAGGTCCAGAACACCTCTATGCTTGGGCAGGGGGGGCTTCTCCTCCTCTCCCCAGGATGACATTTTAAGCTGTGCAGGGCAAAGCAGAGCTGCAGCCTGGTCCTGGTGTGACAAGGGATCCAAAGGAGTTCAGGTACTGTGAGGAAATGGAGCTGAGGTGTCCTTTATCCTCTTGATGTGAGAGGGAAAGGCAGGAGCCACTGCCACCCTATCCTGCTGCCAGGCTGTGGTGTGTGCTGGGTTACTGCACAAGAGATGCTTCCAGGTGCAGGAGAGTCCTTCAGGTGACTTTGCAATATGTACCTCTGCAGTAATTGTGATTAGAGTGAGAGGTGAAATTGAGGGCTTAGGTGAGGTTTGAATATTACCTTTTTTATTTTTTTAACTTGGCTTTTTTTTCTTTTTTTTTTTTTAATTAGAAAACGTGACTGTCACTTTGAGTTCAGGGTCTGGTTACAAGGACTTACCTCTATTTCACAGCAAGAAATTTGTCTTGACAGTAATCAATGCAGGTTATAAAAGAAAAGAAAAAAAGAGAAACTTCAAGCATTTGCAATGTGAAGGCTCCAATATGCTGTAATTTCAGCTCCTTCTCTTTCACCTCCACGGAGAATACAAAAAAAAATTAGTTCTTTTTGATATCTCCAGTGCAATTATGGAGAGAGAAATGAAACTTATGGAAATGAAAGTGTGTCTTAGGGATGCCAGACTTTGAGCACAGAGCCTCTACAGAAAACATGCAAGTTTCCTCTTTTGAAAGTCTCACTTGGCTTTTTAAGATTCTGCCCTGGGGTGATAATTGCCTGTTGCTGTTATTGCCCCCTGTAAAGTCACAATGCCATGATTTATTTTCACTGTTTCCATAGGAAATGTTGACATTTCAGCAGAAACTTCAAAATGCAGCTGTTGTGCTTCAGAGGAGAGCAGCCACAACCCGGTAGGCAAGAAGGAGCTTGGGCATGTCCTCACCTCTTGCTGGGAATCCCCATGAGCACAGTGCTGGGGTTTATGAAGGAGCTCACTTTGGTTTGCTCAAGTTTAGTCTTCCAGCAGGAAACTCCTGTTTATTTCCCTCCAGAAGACAGACCCTTCTAGGGGGTACCACAGCAGCAGACCCACCTGCAGTGCTGCCTCACCAGGGGCTGCAGGCCGTGTGAGCACCTCCAACCCGACCCCTGGAAGTTCCCTGCAGGTCCTGCTGGACACCACCAACCTTCTTTTATGAATGAAAAGCACTGCGAGGTCGATGCTGCCTTTGTAATGGCTGTGGTATTTTTAATGCTTTTTCCAGTGAGATGGGATTTTGGAACATTACCTGTGGAAAGGGTGTTGGGTGAAAAGGGAATGGCTGAGCAAATAATTCCCGCAGCACTGGGAAGAGTCACTGGAATTCCAGATGGATTTGCAGGCTGTGGGTTTGCCCGAGCTATGACTTTGCATTGCCACTAAGTGGCAGCCGAGTAAAAAACATGGTAAAATGAAACTTTCCCGAATAAATGTCAAGGCAAGGCGCAGAAGCAGAAAGGAAAATTTCTAAGCTGGTGTTCCTCAGCTCGGCAGTGCCCTGCTGTTTATCCTAGGAAATTAAACCTTGGGAGGAGGGAGTGATACAGATAGTGTAGGAATGCCCACAGGGAAGCTGAGTGTGCAGCAGACCCTGACTGTGCAGATGGATGCATCGGGAGCAGATGAACAGTTCAGCCCACTTCTACCTCCTGATTTGGCCAGCATGATATTGAACACTTACAGAAATCACCCAAAAAAGGGTTGGGACATCAGTAAGTGGCATAAAGGTGTGCAGGGTGGGGGTAAAAGCAGGGAGTCAGGCTGGTAGTGCTCCCTACCCCCAGTAACCACAAACGATGCCATCCACAGGCAAAACAGAGCTTCCCCACGTAGCCAGCCCCTGGGTAACGTTTGGCTCTGATGCATTATTAACCATTTTAATTTTTAAGTGGTTTGAAAGATACTCAGGTAAAGCCTCCTGAAAGCAAGGCAGAACTAGGTCAGACACAGAGTGCGTTGGCTTTAATTAGCACCCGTGCAGATTTTTTAACCTTTTGTGAAATTCGGGACCTCCGGTACCTCCACTGCTCTGCTTTGGAGCCAAAGCAGAGATGACCTCTTCAGGGAGAAACAGTAATTGGAAGTGTCAGTTATCTGAAACTTTTATCCAAAAAGACAGGATCCTGGGCACTGTGCCAAGGTTCTTACATTTCGAATATTTTACAATATTTGAAGAAAGTAGCATGCACGGCATAAATTTTAATGTTCAAAGGACTCCTGAGATAACTTTTTTTTTCCAAGCGTAAAGCAAATAGTAGAAAGGGGAGATAACTATCACAAAGTCATCTAAAAATGCCAGGGGGCTTCTGTCTCAGACACCAACAAAATCTGATGCTGTCGATCTGCTGAATTTCAACCAAGGCCAGCCCAAAGCCAGGGCTGCAAATGCTGGTTCTGCATGTGGTTTTTCTGCTCCACACTTAATTTGTGCTTAAGTCATGCAACATCAATCTTGAAGTCAGGGAGGCAGCTCCCAGTCTTCCCCGATGTGAGGGCCCTGGAGATGCTGCACTGCAGCTGGCAGCAGTGTGGGTGGATGAGCTCTGGATCCAGCAATGCTGTCCCATGGTGAGCCAGAGCAATGAACCCAAATAGGTGTGGGGTGGGCCAGGGTCTCCCCTTGCACAGGATTTCCTGCGCTTTCCCTCACCTGATGTGCTTTCCCCCCTTCCCAGAGCATCTTTGTGTTGGAAGTCCCCTGGGGAGGTGGTAGCACCAACCCTGCCTCATTTTGACCTGTGCTAACCTAGAGCCTTTCTGGGGCTTGTTTTTCCTCTTTTATTCCCTGCACAGGGCTGAGCTCACTCCCTTGGATGTGTTACCACCTGCAGGTGCTGGTACACAGGATACACTTTTAGCGGGAGGTAACCCCCTGCTCTGTGCTTGCTGGTGGATCTGAAACACTCTTTGTGGGGTCAGTACCCATCCAGTGTCCTCTGTCACCCCTTCCTCCCCTTCCTCCCACCACTGCACCTTGTTTCCCTGGGGTAAGTTACACATGGGGTGACATCCTGGCAGGGCATTGCCCCAATATGAATTAATTGCTACAAGCAGCCCCAAAGGGGACAGGATTTTCAAATTCTACCCAGGCTGCTGTCTTTTTTTCAAAGGCCACACCAAGTGATCATGCTTTCCCCTTTGAGCCCACCCATTTCCAATGCCACCTTTGGAGGGGAAGGGGGGAAAAATGAAGAAGTGCAAGACAAAACTTGGCTGAACATGCAAGATGTGCCCAGGCATGTGAGCCAGGCTTCCCCGGAGGGGATAAGGAGCTGTTTGGGAGAGATTTGGAATGCTGTTTTCCCCAGAAGCTGAATGTTTCCAGCACAAACTTGTACTGCTTCCAGCCTGCCCGGGAGCTGCAGCAGTGCCTGTGGGACAGCCCTGGCAGGGCACTGGGATGGGCTGCAGCACATCCAGGTGCACTTGGAGGTCCCTGCTCCTCTGGGGATGGTGCTGCCACCCTGGAGCTGGCTCTGTGGAGGTCTCTGGGTGTGAGGTGGTTTGTGCAGCCATAAGCCTTGGGTTCAAAGTGCTGGCAGTGCTCTGTGGAGCATTATCTGTGCTGTGCAGATGCTGCAGCGTGGTCAGAGCCAAGCACTGGATGAGGGCGCGTGGTGCTGGCAGGGGACTCCTCGCAGTGTGCTGCTGGACAGTCCGTCCTGTCCTGCCAAAATACCTCCCTCTGGAGCTGCTTTTCTCAAAACCTGGCATGTTTTCTTTACAGAGCACCAGGGCCCATTCCAGGTGGTGATCCTGAGCCCCTCTGCTTCCCTAAGGGCTTTCCCCCTCACCTGCAGTCTAAGTTTGCAGCAGCTTTTCCTCTTTTTGAACAGCAACACTGTAGACCAGACTAATCTGTTTATTTCTGCTCACTTCTTTTCATGTGCTGATTCAGACATCAGGTTTCCTCTCCAGTTTATCTCAGGCTCCTGTCTGGATTCAGTCAGATGCTGGGTCCTGCTTCCCCTCAGTGAACAGGCAGTGGTTGCTCTGCACAAACAACCTGAAGACATCCAGGTAAGCACAGAGCTAGAGCTGTTTGGGATGTGCTTTTGGAGTGGATGGCATCTCATTTCTGACCAGTTATGCACCCAGGATTTAGAGAGGAGAATGGAGCTGTCTCAGGGTAGATTGTTTCCAGTCTGTGATGTCTCCTTAGTCTCTATTTCTCTCATGAGCACACCCCAGAAGCAATGTGCTGTCCTCAGGCTCTTCTCCTGCACTGTCAGGTTCCCCTTTATTTGCTGAATGTGTTCATTTCCTTGGAAATCAAATGCTTGGCAAGTAACAATTTAGCCCATGTTTGAATTTCTTTTGTTTCCCTCCTGGTGACTCTGTCACTGGTTGCAAAATCAGATTATCAAATGCTTTCTTGTTAACTAATATCTCAGTAGAAATTAGTTACATATAAAGGGAAAAAACTCTATTCCAAGGGTGGCACAATAAATTTCTGACTGTTTTAAGCTTGTCAGTGAAGTACCAAATGGATTGGCTGTTGGAAAGCCTATAGCACTATTGTCTTCTTCTGAGCACAGAAGGGGAAATTGCCTTCCACTCTTAAATCTGCAACTTCTGCCTTTTGTGTGATGGTGAACAGAAATATTGTCAGATCATCTTTAAATTCAGAGGTATTAAGGACTGTTTTTCCCAAGAGAGGAAGAGATGTCTAACTTTAGATGTGTGATTGCCCCATTATCTTCAAAGGCAAGGAGCTGTAGCTGGAAGTTAGGCATATCCTGAGGTCCCTCTCTGAAATAGAGCCTGACAAGAGAAGGAATATGAGGAGCTCAAATTTGCTGTTACCAGTGCTGAGACTTTTCTGTAAGCAGCTGGGGACGTGGGTGCACACAGGGGCTGGTGCTGTGGTCCCTTTCCAGACACAAGCTCAGGGGCACTTGCCATGAGCAGAGGGTAAATACACAGGCTCAGATTCTCCAACAGAAAATTTTGAGGTGTTCTGACCATACTAGGTCTGCATTGATGTATATCCAAGAAAGTCTGGCCTTGAAAGCTTCCAGGAAAGAACAACCTACTGATTTTTTTCTGTTTGTTTTTTAATTCAAGTATCAGTTTGGTTTTGCACCATAATATTTATTTTCAGTGCATCTCTCCCAGCTAAATGGCACCAAATGTTGGGCTGTTACTTCATGCAGTTGGATTTATTTATTTAGGGTTGCAGTGGTCTCATTAATAGTAAGGTTTGTCTCCTCTGTTAATACTCAGGGTTAATTTTTGTGCATGTGTGTGTAGGAGATAATAATGGGGCAATGTTGATAGGGAAGAATGACTTCTATAAACACAAACATCAGAGAACTCTGAGATCACATCAGCTGGCAGCAATAGCTGATCCACCACATCAGGCAGAGCATTCTCTTGCTGAGGAAGGTCTGTGTTACCATAGCTCCTTTTGCCACACATGTGCTCAGAGTTTGCTGGTGCCCTGAGATGTGATGAGGTTGAAGAATGGTGAATATTCCCCTGCATCTAATGGTGCAACAGCACAAGGCCAGGCAGCTGCTGTCCAGCAAGAGACATCTGAACATGTATGCCACAATGGATGCCTGACCTTCAGCTGGTCTCCTACTCCCTCAAGTGTGCATAAATGAGTGGTTTGGGTACCAGCTGGGTCCCAAGGCCAGCTCTAATCCCCCTGACCTCTCACCTTGCTCATGTATCCCCATGTTGCAGGATGGGCAGTAGGGAGAGGAATGCACTATGATATGTGCCATTTCGGGGAGCTACGGATAAGATTTAGTGCAGGGTGTTACTTTGTAATTCATGGCTTTAGAAACAGTTCAATTAACAGAAGTTTGCTTCTGGATGCTTTTAAAGTGAAGGATGCAATTGCACTGCTTGTGCTGCTCCCACATGGCTTTATTTTTGCTTTTGTAAGTTGGATTTACAGATTTCCTTTCTCATTAAAAGTGGTGGCAATATTAAGCCTGGGAATCCTTGATGGATTTCAGATTGAATATTGTGAGTCTTGTATTAATGCAGGCTAGCTGCAAATAGATGAGGAAATCCATTGAGCATGTGGTGTGCCTCATAAATATTCCATAACACAAAAGTGTTAATGTAATGATGAGAAAGGAAAAACAAAGGTGTAGGAGTCAGGAAACGCCAGGCACTGAAAGACCTCTGTGATCATCTCTAAGTTCTGCATTAACAGCCCTTCAGATGATGAGAGCCTTACTGGACCCCTCATGGAGCAGTGCACATTTATGATTTTCTTTTTTCTAGTGAAATTTTGGAATCTCATGCAATTTTTTTTTTGGTAACAGGCTAAGTTTGAGTAAGACAGTAAATCAAATGTAATGCTGAAAACCAAGTGATTGCCATATAAACAGGGATGGCTTTAGTGAAGCTGTGCTCACTTTCTGACCATGTGCTTGTCCTTTGGTGCACAATTGGGTAATTGAAGCTCAAATATCGAGCCAGCGTGAGTTTTGCACCGTGCTCTGCAACCACAAAAAATACACAGGATCTGTGGTGTAACACAACAAAGTCTGTGCCTTGTGTTTATGTAGAGAACATTCTGAAGTGCAGGTGATTATGAGACTTACATTAGAAATCAATCCAATGCATCTGCCTTGGAGTCTGAAAACACTGAACCGAGCATGGGGAGAGTTCAGAGCAAACACAGAAGTGCAGCGTGTCACTGAGGTGTGGATCCTCTGCAAGCCACAGAGACAAATGTTCTGGCTGGGTTTTAATAGGAGCATCCATTACTTGTGCAGTGATGCACGCTGAGCAAAGACAGCCCAGCAAACCTGCACCCCCAGAGAGCCCTGCAGTGCCCAGGCACAGCTGTGTGGCTCAGCCTGCAAACCTCCCCCTGGCCAGCATCCCCTGCTCCCTGCATTGCCTGGCAGGAGCCATGCTGTGCTCTCCACCCTGTGCACCAGAGGAGTTTCTTCTGGATAATGCATAGTGAACTCTTTTCCAGCTGTTCTCCTGCAGTGGATTGTTCTAGGGAAGAGCTTGGCTCCTGGTGCTCACCCCCTCCCTTCTGTACAGTTTTGTAACCTGCATTGGCACCTCGCTTCTCCTGGCAGCTCCCTGGTGCAGCACTCACTGTTAGCAAGGCAAGGAGGCATTTGTGGTTATTTCCACAATCTGTAATGATGGAGGTGGGTGAGGAGGTGCAGCCAGACCTTTGGCAAGGAGCCTGTTGCCTGTTGAGGTGTTTCTTGAGCTGGCAAGCACCACACAGAGGAGAATTTGGCCAGCCAGGGGGGCTGGTGGAACAGATGGAGTGTCTGGCTGTGGGACACACAGTTTTTATCAGGTTTCTTCTACTCCTGGGTCTGAGCAGCACAAGAGGTGGCTCTGGGCTGGAGTATGCAGGTGTCACTTGAAGCATCCCCAAGTGCCCCAGCAGGAATGATGCTTAGTCCCAGGTAGAGGTCATAGAATTCTAGAATCATAGAATGGGTTTGGGCTGGAAAGGACCTTAAAGATCATCTGCTTCCAACCTCCAGGGACACCTGCAGTGGGGGCAGGTGGAGATACCTATGCCTTAAAGCACCTCTTCAGACACAACACAGTGGAAGAGGAGAGCCCATTCTCATGAAACTGCAGCACAGTTTTATCTGAGTATCAGACTTGCAGAGGCAGCCAAAATACTCAGGAGTTTGCAAACCTCATCATGTTTTGTAAAATTCAGCTGTCAGATGAGAAGAGTTCTGTCTCTCTGAGTCAACAAGGCACAGTTTTGAATATCCAGGAAAAATCTTTGCAGAAGATGTCATTGAATTAGGGCAGAAGCAGGTGGCCTTTCAGTCACTTACACAGCAGAGATGCCACCTCTCTTCTGTAGCTTTTTTCTCCAATAAATATTTATTTCTGTCCACAAAGCAAGGAAAACCAGGTTTCCCCTGCTTTTCCTTTTGTTGCTGCCCCTCTGTGGCTTTTGAAAGTGCTCCTGCTTGCTGGATTTGGGACATTGCAGTTTTCAGATGTCTCAAGGCTATTGAGCACCAAGGGATGAAAGATGACCTTTCCCTTGGGGATGCTCATCCCAGAGCACCACATCCTTTGCTGAGGTGTACAAAGCTCCAAGTGCTGTGTCTCTTTTGCACCTGGAATTGTGTGAGGGGCAGGAGGGCAGGTGCTGCCCTGGCCACAGCAGTGGCAGAGCAGCAGGAGGGGGAGCTGCTTTATGAGACTCTTTGAGCCCTGCCTGTGACACCAGCCAGTTTCTGCTCATTTCCAATGTGTCTTCATAGAGTGTAAAGAAATTCTGTACAGAGATATAAAATGGTCAGATGTCCTGCACTCTGGACTGGAACACAGCTTCACTACAGAGTTAACAAAAGCTGTGCAGTGTGATGGATAGCTATGATACATGAAATGTGACAGGTTTCTTTGGCAATAACATTAGAAATCCTTGGTTTATTGGTATGAAATTAAAAAAAAAATAATACAAATCCATCTATTGCAGAGTTTTCCAACAAAAAAGTCAGTAGAGCTTTTGCCATATGTGCTATTTCTACATAACTGACACTTCTTTTCCCAGAAGCTTTTGTGTCTTGGTCTTCATTCTGTGCCCAGAATCCGCGTGGAAATCTCATCAGATGTTGCATCAAAGTAACTCAGTAGTAGAGGAACAGCAAAGTTAAAACAGGGAAAAGTAACAACGGTTCGATAACTTTGCAGAGTGGAAGCTGCTAATTTGTGGTAGATCAATTATTCAAAGTGTCAGGAACAGGGATGCTCCAGTCCAGTTTGCTAAAAACCAGCCAAAGTCCAGGCTCATCATGTTTGTCTTTCTCTGAGCCGTTTAGATTCCTTCTCTTAAAGGACATTTTTCCAAATGACACAGTTTAACTAATGCAGAATTCCTATGTCTGAAGGACAGTCTGTGATCCAGTCCATTGACTCCTGATTTCATTTAAACTGCAATTCATTATTTTGTTCCTGTGCTCATTCAAGAACCCATTGTTCATTACTCTTTCATCACTCTATGATTGGAACAATTTGTATCTGTCGTTCTTACATTGGCCAGATAATGAAATAATCATTTGTGCATCTACACTGTGTTTTACATTTATTTTTCACAGTGTAATTCACTTTGTAGGGTCATTTTATCATTCTGGAACAAACTGTGATTTTGTTTAAGCATTTGCTAGTTGGTAACAGTCTGGAACTGCCAACATCAGGAAATATGTTGGGATACTGCTGTTCACAGAAAACAGTGGTAAAATTATTGCTGATCCTCCAGCTAACAAAACCAGCCCACCTTCTAGGAGGAAGGATTCTGGTGTCCAGAGTACACTGGTTTTACTGAGCTGAGTCCTGCCTTCTTTCCCAGGGTTTGGGTCAGCCTTTCAGAGAGAGATAATAATAAGGGGTAAGATTACCTTAATAAAATTGAAACTAGATGATAATGCACCCAGAACACAATTATGGTGCTATTCAAATGAGCTCCCATACTCAAGGAGGTCAGCAAGGTTATGATTTCTAGAGGGGTCAAGAGATTACGAGAATAAACTAATTATTCTGACATCAAATAGATAGAAAGGTGATTGCTGATTGGTTAATTCATTTCTCTTCTGTGAATCTATTTCTGTTCAATTAATTAAAATGACACGTATGTTATACTCTCCAAATATCACCCACATTATTATGTAAAGGTTGAGTTAGTCATTACATTGGAAAAGGTCAGGGCTTGAATTTAATGCTGGAGGGAGATACTTTCTTCCATTTACTCGTTATCGTTACCATCCAGTTCCTGCTTGGCTGTGGTTTTCAATGAACTTCCTTATCCTAGGAATGTCTCCCATTTCAAGTTTCTTGGAGAGGTGATGGTCTCGGTGCTTCTGCTTAATGGGTGTATGGGGTTGGGTCTTCAAGGGACTCTTCTGTCTTCATGGGCTCTTCCTGCAGGGAAAACCAAATCTGCAATTGGAGAAGGTCAGATGGATATTTACAGTCCTTGCAAAACAGCCACAGAATATTCCAGGTTACTATCACATAAATAGTTTAAACATTTGTTTATGCTGTTTGCAATAGGAGTGACTGAGGGGACATGTGGCCATGGGATATGCCAGAGTCTGTAAACATAAATCTGCGGTCGTATTTATAATTTTAATGCCTTATGTGATACATTTGACTCTAATTTTAATGGTCTAGAAATATTTTTTTTGTAAATATATTAATTGTTCTTAGTTATGCTCCATTAACTGGTGTTTAGTTAATGTGCATGTAGACTGTATCAGCCCTTCTCATAGAACAAGATGGGGAAGAAATGCTCTAAGACACAACCTGGCATCAGATTTATCTGAAGAGAGAAAATACCAGCAGAAACAAACTGTGGCAGGATGTTAAAAAATCACCTGCTTCTTAGGGGAGATACAACTGGGTAACGATCCATGGAAACATGAACATTTTGGATTCTGTGTTTTCCATTCAAATTTATGAGCAGCTGTCAGGGCGCCGGTGCCGCTCGCTCCACGAGGGGGATTGCTCTTTGCCAAACCATAATGAGCAGATTATGGGTGCCACTGGAAAAAGTATGGGACTCTCTGAGAAATTGCAGTGCATCATATTAGCTTCTCTCTGATGTTAGCAATTCCCCATCATATTGTATTACCAATCACTGTCACTAATATACCATGAAATTCAGATGTATAATGTAGTGTACAACTCAACCTCTCATTTCAAAGGTTTGTTACCCATAATCCTGCATGAGTCATTAGCAATGTCACTGAACAGAGTAAAACTCATTCACTTCTTACAGAGCTTCCCCTGCTGGCAAATAACTGACATATTACACGTGGGCACAATGCTTGATTCTCCAGAGAGTTTTGATTGTGGCTTTGTGGAATGTGGGCCTCTTTAATGGGCAATCAGGCCTCCACCATCCCCAGTCTACAGGCCCTGCTGGATGGCTGAGCAGCTGGGTACTCTCATAAAGCACCTATTTGCTTTTCTTTAAATTATTTATCAATTGAAATGTTGTTTATGGTATTTTAATGGCAATGTCGTGCTAAAAGGTAAAAACATGCACTCATCAAAAATGAAAGAACTGAAGGATAGGGTTAAAATTTGGGAAAGAACTTTGATTTTTAGTAGGCTCGGTCTCACTTGCAAAAGGTTTGTGGCCCAAGTTTGGGGATGAGGGTAAGCACCCAGATCCCTCAGGAACCAGCAGCACAGGACCAGGAGTGAGGCCCAGCACCATCCATCCAGAAATGAGGCAGAGATGAAACCCAGCTGTCACTGGAAAAGCTCTCTTAATTTTAATTGCAGGGAGAATCTCTCAAGGCAGGCTCAGCAGAAGGTTTCACAAGGAAAAGGACTGCCTCATCTTCCAAGGAGAAAAGGGATGACTCTAAGGAGCCTCAACCTACTTGTTGGGTTGTGATGTTCCACGGGTGGTTTTATTGACCTTCACCATGGGGATGTTGGGTGAGTTTTTCTATCTGGGGAGGTCATCTTGAGCTGTTAACCTGAGTGAGGTGCCCCTTCCAGCCATGCATTTGCAGTTTTGACGGCAAACCATGGGCTGCAGGACAGGGCTGTGGTTGACACTGAGCTGCAGATAATAATTTTGAGAGTGTAGTTTTGTGGTAAATTTTCACTTAGCTTCCATTTCCTCATTTTGCTCATGTGAAAGTTAAATGGGATGGTGTCACAAGCCTTCCTAAGCCAAGATGTATCACATCTACCTCTCCCCTTTACCTCTGTGCTAATTATCTTGACAAATTGGTTTGCCGTGATTTACTTGGAAATTCTGCTGGTTGCTTCCCACCCTCTTATTGTCAGACTGCACACATAATGCTTGGTTGTTTTACCTGGTCTTTTTTTGCAGGCAATGGTTTGTCCAGAGGGTCTGTGCCTCCTGCAGTCATGGGGCTTCATCTTGCACAGAAATTCAGAGAAAGGTGCTCCTGGGTGAACTTGAGAGCCTGCTCCTCTCCCAGCCGAGAAGGTGGGCTGGCAGGTTAGGGCTGGAGTGGAGGAGACTGTGCTCTGGGTCTGCAGCCTGTGTCTGCTGAATGCCAAGATCCTTCTGGTTCACCTTGTACCACAGCCCAGAGGAAATGTCTGGAAATGTCACTCCCTTCCTGACCTCTAGATTAGAAACACATTAATAGGTTGCCTATTTGTTCAGTTTCTTGTTTAAATTAAGCAATTCTTTTTACACATTTTATTTTTAGTAACATGTAACATTTCTCTTGCACGCTTTTTTCCCCCCACCATTCTTGCATCAAGACCAAGGTCAGGCCAAGAGTTTTTGGCTGGGAGGTCATTCTGTTCAAGAAGGCACTCTGACATGTTGATGCTGCAGCATCTGAGGCTTTTACAGAGAAAACACACATTTAAATGGCAGGTGAAATACACTGCAGGCTGAGTGGCAGCAGGGCTGTAAGATCACCCATCAAGGCATGGCTGAAGTTTCTTAATTTTGCCTGAGCTGGGCTGTGTGGAGGTCATTAGAGGCTGCAGCTCTAATTCCAGCTCTCACAGCTAACGAGATGCTTTGTGGATTCTCCCAGCGATGGTGTGACAGGCCCAGCGGTTCCTGTGTTGCCAGTTCAAGTACTTACTCTGCCATTCCCAATTTATTTCATGTATTCTCTGCAATCTCCACGTTTTCTAATGTCATGATGGTGATGAATCTATTTAGCTGTTTCTGAAGGGATGCAAAAGAGGGACATTAGGGCCAGCACAGCTCTGTTAAATACCTTGTTGTCAGGACACATCTGAACTCCAGTCTGGTTTTTAAACACAACTTGCAAAAAAATCTGTTTAAGGGAGTACACAATTATTGGGAGTGATGCTTGTGACAGTAACGCACAAGACATTTTAGATGCTCCCCTAAATGACCTGGCTGAGTGGTGGTTTATGACCTGATTTGCACACCAATAGTTTTGCCTGTGCAATAACCAGGCAGCCAGACTCAAAGTGTAATTAAAAATGAGGTCCAAGCTGTTACCAGTTTAAATCAGTGTAAAGACTTACCAATCTGGGAATGATAAACCATCAGTGACACTATCAGTAACTTACAGTAAATTAACTTTTGCAGCTTGGCCTGGGCTGAGTGTCACAGAGCAGGAATGTTTTATCTGGCAAAGGCTGTGATCACACCTCTGGATGCTGTGTGATATGGAGGGATAGCCAGAAACTTTCAGCAAAACAATTTCTCATCAGAAAATATTAGTTTATCTGGCCCACAACTTTTGGCAGGGAATTTGAGCTCCAGCAAAGGTTAAGGCATTCACCAGCCATGTTTGTTATCTAAACCTGATTTTCTGAAGCTCTGTGTGAGTGCTCAGATTTCTGAGACCCAGGCTACACCGGCTGACTCTCTCTCAATCCCCTATTCTTCAAAATTCAATTCTGACACTTCTGAAGTTTTGGATCTATTTCTAGCCACCTCTGCCAGTGTATCCCTGCCTGGTGTTTAAATGGCAGGAGAAATAGCAAAGAAGCCTTCCCTTCAAATCCCAGTTCAGCTCAGCACTTCTGTATATTTGAGAATTTGCATAAAAACATCAAGTCTCTCCTGCGGTTTCTAAATTGGGCTTTAGGAGAAAATGATTTTAAAGAACCTGAGAGTGGAATGGAGGGATGTCTACAAGCCTACATACATCTCACATCTACACGCCTGCTTTTTTTTGCTAACATTTTCAACCCAAAAGTCCAAAGTACCACAGAGACGTTCAGGTAAGCCAGATGTTTTGTTCACATGCAGCAGCTGTGGAGCCCAGGAGAAAGTAGAACATGAGCCATGCCTAATTTTTAGTCATTAATATTAATATGAGTCAAGTTGGGGTTCTGGTCTCGTTCTTCCATCTAACAAATCTTTTGCCCTAAAGTTGTGCTGGGCCTGGTAGATATAGGAAAGGCCACAAGGGCTTCCTTTGGATCTTGAAGACCAAGGCAAGGGGTGCTTTGGCTGAGTGCAAGGGGGTTATGCAGGAAGGAGTGAACTCAGCTGCAGCTGGGGACCTCACCAGCACAAACCAGTGAGCTGTTCCTTCTCCCATCATGTTGTTCCACTGTGGCACTCATTACTCTGGGAGGCTGAGGTGGCCAAATGGTGCTTAAATGGTGCAAGAAACAATTAGATGAATTCATGGCAGAGAGATGTAGCAAGGGCTGTTACACACCAGGAGACCGCAGAAAGTCTCTAAGCCCAGATTACTGGGGCCCATCAAAGCACCCCAGGCAATCACTGTGAGTTTGTTCTGCTCCTAGGCTTTTCTGCAGACATACACAACTATTTGCTCTCAGAGACAGGGTGCTGGGCTAGAGGGACTGGTGATCAGAGCCAGCCTGACCATTCTGATGAAGCAGAAGGAGATGGCTTTGGACAGCTCTTGAAGACGTGATGTCTGTGGGATCTCTTGGGTAAGTGATGTGAGCTCTCAGTGTGTCTGAGAGCTGTTTCTGCTATAAAGAACCTCAGCTCTCTGTTAGGAGACAATTCTGAGGAGCTGGCAGTCATTCCTGTGTCCTGCTGGAGAGCATTGTGTCTCTGCTGGGCTCTGTATTGGCTCACATTAATAAGGAGAAGAGGGTAGAAAGATATAAAAAAACAGCAGAGGATTATTTGGCAATTCTAGTGTCACCAGGATCTGGTCCCAGCAGTTCAACATAATCATTGAAAGAGGAGAAAATTGAGGAGATTTCACTGGAAGTGAGCAAGAGCATGACAGCTGGCAAATGCTAATGTAAGTAGGCAACTGGGAGTGTGGGGTGGAGGGAGGGTGGTGTCGTTTAGCATCGCTTACAGAAGTGCCATTTAAGTCTGAAGAGAGCCTGTAGAAAACATGTTCCTTTCTGCTCAGCTCCCTTGCCCTGTCACACATGTCTGCCTGCCCAGTCCTGCTGTGCCAGTGGGAGGTTTGGTGCTTGTGGAGTTCATCTCATGCAAAGCATCTCCAAAGCAGCCTCGGTTCACCCAGGCCAAGGAAACCTGCCTCCTCCATGGCTGCCTGGAGTGCCAGCACAGAGGATTAACCTGAGTGGGAACATCATCCTGCTTTTACTGATCCACTGGTTTCTATCCCAGAGATGGGGTTGTGGAGGAGAACCAGTGGCTGATGCAGGCTGGCACAGAGCAAAGCTGGGTGTGCAGCCTTAACACACCAGATGTTTTCTCCTGTGAATTGCTGCTCAAATAGCCAGTTTCTTCCAGGGGAGTAAAGGCTGGTAACAGTTCTGTGTGGCTATTGTGCTTTTTCTACTGGCAAAGTTCCCTGGTTCTAACCAGTCATTGATTTCTCTGGACACTCACCATCCAATTTCACTTCTGTCTATTGCCCCTCTGGGCTTCTGGCAGGACATCGTCACCAAATGAAGCCAAATCTCTTTTTGGATAGTGGCAAATGTGGCCATTTTTGTTGTATTAGAGGTATAATTCTCATCAAACATCAAACCCAAAGCAATGTTCTTGCAGCAGCAAGTCAAGCATCCATGCTGGTGTGCGGATGAGGTCTCCCTCAGCTCAGTCCATGAGTGCATCAGGGTGGAGTGCACAGCATTCATCCAGCAAAATCCTTTTCTGCACCTAGGAGCATTTCTCTGGCTATTCTTCCTTCCTGTACAATTGACTATTTAGCAGCTCAGAAAACTTGATTGTACTCCAGCAAGAGTCTATGAGCACCTTCCACAACCTGATTTTCCAAAATCGCTCCCTGGCCTCTATTTCCAGCAGTATTCTCCAGAAACAGTTGGGCCATGTTTCATTGTAATGTCAAAATTGTACTTTTCTGCATCTAAATAATAATTTTGTTGTCTAAGGATAAGGTTTTTTTGATTTAGAGCTGCTGCTTTGGTATTTTCTCTCATGTTAAATATCCATGCTGGACTCTGTGCTTTCCTAGAGGAATAGAAAAAATAGTGAAGGTTGCAGCTGCAAACCAGATTCCTTTCTCATTTCCTGAATGGCATTGGCCTATTCAGGGTTTCAGAGGTATCACAGATAGAGGTCCTATCACAGACCATATGTGCCATGGGATACACTTCAGTAATTCTCCATACAGGCTTAATATTGAACAGATAAAAGTAATGTTAAATAATCATATTTACAGGAAACTGTTTTGCTTTGTTCACTGTGTTAATAATAAAGTTCTGCAGGAAGAGAACATCTGGGTTTCTGTAATCCAGCCTGCTTTTGTTCAGGTTACTTTTGGTTTCCTGGGAAATGTTCAGTCTTAAAGATCTTGATGATGACTTGTATTTGGATGTTTCTGCAGTTGTCCCTGAAGCGACACCCTACAATGACAGGCTTCAGGAGCTCGTGGGTGTGTTAATTTGAATTAATTATAGCAGCTTTGACTTGCCTTTGCTATAAAATTGACTTGCTTAATTCACCCACTAGACGTTGTCACTATTAAATCCAGAAGGTTTATGAGGATAAAGGTCTTGGGATTCTGGTGACTCTCCTGAACACTTAATCAGAGTAGAGCTGAAATCAGTCAAATGTGATGTCCTATACCTGTATTTAGGGTTGATGGCCATCCACAAATCCAGGTGCATGCAAATCTCAAACACATTTTTATTTGTTATTATTCTAACTTGGAAGGTGTGGGGGTCTCTGCTCTTCTGGGGAACTACATTAACAATGGATTTTCACTGTCTGTGTTTCCAAAACCAGCAATAAGTGGTCCTGGCAGGGAGAAGAGAGATGTATGTGATAGTTGTCACTTCACTAAATGAGAGCCATGATGGGGACAACTTCATCAATGAGCACGATGGCTCCGGGGGCCTGGGCTGCAGCTGGAGGCCCTGGGCCTGGCAGACCCTCAGGGCAAGCAGCTATCCCATGGCAAAGGACCAGAGCCAGCTGCTTTGGTAAATTCAGATGTAACAGCAGTTTCCACAGGACTCCTGAGCTCTTGGGATATCCCTGTCTTGGGCATGGGAGAACAATCTTGTGCTGAGCTTGGAGGCACTGGAACACCCTGGGCTGGGAATGCTGGTGTGCAGCTACAGAGCTCTTCCTATGGTCTGACAAGGAAAAAGCTTAATCAAAGGCAACACATTTCTAAGGGTTCTTTTTTACCTTGTGTGCTGATGTTTCCCTAAGGAAAATGTTATGTTGAAATAACAGTGCTGAGCTAGCAGTCTCTGTTTGTGCCTTTTAAATCTAAAATCCAGAGGGGATGGCAGTCAGTGTTCATGTGAGGAGCACATCAAGCAGGGTACAGCGACAGAAAAAAAAGCAATTAAAATATTACCATAAGGAAATATAATTTTAAAAGGAGAGAGAGAAAACCATGAACCCTTGTGGTTAGAGATTTACCTGGGTAGTCCAGAGAGGTTAGACCAGGAGTCCTGTGGTCCTGTGTGCTTTCCCTGGGCTATGCTGGCAGGAGTGTGCCCCTGCAGATCCACTACTCTTTGTGCTGGAATAATCACCCAGCTCTTGTGCATCACTGGGAAAGGTCTCCATTCAACTCTTCCATCCTTTTTTTTTTCCTACCTGAAGAATAAGCAGAGCAGGAAAGTGAGATGAAATTCTGTCAGCAATTCCTGGATGAGCTGTAATGTGAGGCTTTTTACCTTTCAGTGAGAATGGGAGAATTATATACTGCCCTGTCGAGCCAGGCTCCAATATCCTGCCCACACAGGTGCATGGATAATTTCTCTTTTTATATTCTTAACATTAAGACACTTCACCCCAAGATTAAGACTACTGGTAAGTGAGCTTCATTGGTGCCTGGAACACTGCACTATGTAAACTGAATTTTTATACCTAATATGTATAAAGAATTTTTTTGTCTTTTCACATGTGCTTCTCTAGGGCTTTGTCTTCAATATCCTCTGAGTATGTCTGGGATGGTAAAAAGTTCTGCTCCTCTGTCCTGAGCACAGCCAGGTGAGTTTCACACAGGCCATGCTGCAATTTTTCAAAGAGCTGATTTCTTCTTCAAAATTAAATGCTTGATTAACAAAACATGTTAATTAAAATCCAGTTGGAAATTAAATAACAATTCTGATGGGAAGCACAAAGTGCCATTTCAAAATACGTAAGAGCAGTTTGGGGGACTTTCTACTGCATAGAAGACACAGGGGTTTGCAAATGGGACGTGTTGCTCCACAAGCTCTCACAGGTCACTGGTGCAACCATCTCATCCTCAAAATGATCAAATGATCTGTGTGGCAGGGACTGTGCATAGAGGAGATGGGCACAATCTGAACTGAACAGAAACTGGAAACAGTTTATTGAATCCTCAGGCTCTTTTGCATGTGGTAAGGATACTAAGGTAAGAGCAAGATAACCTGTAAAAGGATTAATTAGAATAAGTTAAGCATAAGCTATGTTTTCCATAATAATATGTGGTGTTCAGTCAATGTAGAGTTGAAAAGTTTGTCTGCATCCTGTTTTAAACAATCATTGTGGATCAGCCTGGAATTTAAGGACAAATAAGCTATGGGGAAATAGAATAAAGAAAAAAATTTCAATTAAGTTCACTGAAATTGAATTGACTGGGAATAGCATGGAATGATGGAATTCAGGATGGATGAGATGTGATAAATAGGAAGAGCAGCCTGAGAGACCTCACTGAGCTCCTGCTCCTCTGTGGCAGGGAGGATGCAGACCTGCAACTATATCCAGGGATAACTTAGCAGGAAGCTGTTCCAAGTGATAGCTTTCCTTGAATCTTGCTGTATCAATTAGTAATGATTTGTGGTTAGAGTAATTCCATATTTCATTTGTTGTGTTTATTGCATAGGGCATTAACATACCGAGTAATGAACCTGGAGCAGCTGAGTGATTCAGCTGAGGGTTTGCTCACGTGATGGAGCTGGTTGGTGATCAATTATGTTTTTGTTGTTCAGGAAAATGCTAGTTTTTATGAGCATTCTTTTCTCTGTGTGTAGTTACAGTGGAAAGCAATATGCTCTAAAATGATTGCATCCTAAGTAGTCCTAGAAGTCCCAGTATTGAAAAAATGAAGACTAAAAGTTATGTTTCTTGTGGGGTTTTACATTCACTTTAATCATATTATTCTTCCTTTTAAGGAGCATCTCCATGGTGGTCAAAAAACCACAGAAATTAATATAATCTCCTTTGACTCAGGTTTACATGGTAAGTCATTAGATACAGAATTTGCCTGTTTCTTTATGAGATTTAACACCTGACTTTGTCTTGGCCTTAAGAACATTTTCCACGACTCTGCACATAGGCACAATCCATTCCCTGCTCTGCATATCCTTCAAACCTGTTAGAAATGCACATAAAAATCAGGTGTCAGATATCTCAAGATCAAATCAAATAACCCCACAACCACATGAATGCAATTAAGATAAACGTGTTCACAAACCCCCAGCAGATTCCAGTCAGCCCAGCCAATCTCCTGGATGATTATTAGCATGAAAGGTGGGTATTTGGCTATAGTCTGTGTGTTTTATATAAAATTACTGAGGTTTTTAGTTTCTGGGGGTTTTTTCTTCCAAATTTCTTTTAGGTGTTTGGTGTGCATCAACTAGTTTTTTCTTGTCTTAGGAGTTTTATAATTTTGCATGTCTTTTTGGCTGTCTGTCCATGAGCTCCCGGGCAGGCATACATCCATTCCTGATGAAAATCTTGTTTTCTTTAGGCTCCCCCAGCAGCTCTACCTTTGGCTTATGGAGCTTGTGTTAATGAACCACCCTGCTGGCTGTAAGAGAAATACCCCTGCAAATCCAGGCTGATAATCCACATGAAGAAAAACAGTGCAAAGAAAAGCTTACAGATACAATGAAGGAAAAATGCAACAAAAATTTGGTTCACAGGAATGAAGCAGTGGTTTAGGTAATGACTAATTGCCAAAGAAGCTACACATATACACATAGATGAGAAAAATCAATATAGCTGAAGAATCCCCATCCTATTTTACAGTCAGAGATAATTCATTTCTAATGACCCTCGGTATTTATGTGTGTGAGCATCAAATAAGAGAAAGGACACTAACTGTTCCAAAAATCTGGTTTATGCAGAAGATGAGAACACCTGTTTCTTATTGTTGGGGCTTTCTGAACTCTCGGAAGTGTAAGAGAATGTAAGAGAAAAATTGAATTGAATACACAGTTGAATTGCAAAAAGAAAGACTATTTTATGTATTAAAAAGTGCTTTAATGACATCTATTTTCATAATAGTGTTTTGTGGAATGAATGGCTTGGACAAAAGCACTGGTAAATTGCCTGAAACAAAACTGTCTGACACTCAAATAGCTGCTAGTGGTAGATAGCTCCTTCTCTCCTTGTTATATTTCTTTCTTGCGTTTAATCCTTCTCAGATCATTATGCAGAAGGACACTGCCTTGCTTAGAGGGTTATCAATGTCACCAGGCACTGGAAAAGATATGGGGACAATTTAGCCACCTTTTTGCAGATGAGATTCCCATGTCCTTTTGAGAGTAAACAGAGTCTCCCTGAGGTTGGAGACCTTCAGGGAGGATCCCTGGAAAGGATTTTCCACGACTTCATGGTGGTGAATCTCCCTGGAGGGGTGATCAGCAGTGACCCCATCACTAACCATGCAGGAAATTTTCCATTTTAACTCCTATTTTTGCAATTTTTCCAGGGAAATTATATTTACAGAGCGGGAGTTAAAATCTCTCTTAATCTTCCCGGTATCTTTTGGCTCTGCTGCCCCAATCTCTCCTTGTCTCCATCGGGTGTTTCTATAGCAACTCCCCAGGGAGTTTTCCTGTTATCTGGGTGAAGTTAACTGGAAACAAGTAAATATACTTGAGATGAAGTGGTGTTGGGGAAGACTGATGAGGCCTTCAGAGCATGATCTGAAAAAAAAAAGCTGAACTATTTGCAGAACCTTCCTCACTGTAAGAAGCTTGAAGCTCCTGCAGTCCAAGATTTTGCCTAAAGTACACTTGTCCTCTGTTGTGCCAGCACAGTCCCAGGTACAGGAAAATTTTTCTGCATTAATAATAAAGCATATGGAGCTCAAACCAGCCAAGCCTAGAGGTGCCTTGCTGGGGAATGGGATTTTCACAGGCAGTTTGAGAAGATCGATTGTCCCTGTTCCAACCAAATTGTAATAAACCTGGTGTCATGTCTCATTAGCAGGCATCTCTGTGTGGTTTCATACTCTGTGGGTGAGATCCATCTCCCAGCTCATCCAGGGGCTGCCAGGGTGAAGCAGCACCTTGACCACCATCCATCAGCAGCATGGGGGGCCAGACCCAGCACTGCTGATCAGAGGAGGTGGAGGATGGGCCTGGCTAAAGGGATGCTCTCCAGGGAAAGAGATCCTTTCTGCAGCTTTCTGTAGGGAGCTTGGTAGCTGTTGTGGCAGCTTTTCTCTGAATGAATTACCCAGATTATACCGAGTCAGAAGGTTTGTGTCCCAACCAAAGGCCCACTCCCTTCACTCCACCTCCTGTTTCCAGGCTGTGGACCAGACTTTTCCAGGCTGGTGTTGTAGCTGACTTTAATGGGCTTCCTTTGCCTTTTAGACAACCATAGACCAAGCTGTTGGCAGGCCAGCAGCTATTTGAGAGCTGCCAGACCTTTGCTAGATGGTGAGCATCTCTCTTTGAGCTTGATGAGTGTTTCCTGTGGGCAGCTGTGACCTCCTGCTGCTGTCACCCCAGGGAATGGAAAACCAGCCTCCTGTGCAGCCTGAGCTGCAGATACCAGCCAGCTCCTTCCCCTGATTTAATTTTTTGGATACCAGCCTTGTGTTGCTTATCACTGGTTCTGATCCCTAAAGCTGAGGTGCTGATTCTTATCTGCAGCTTCAGCTGGGCTTAAATCTTTATCTTCACTCAGTGAGTCTGAGCACTGAGTGTGCAGAGACATTATTAGATTATTAAATCAATGACACTCAGGTTATTAGTCACACTCATCCGCATTACCTGACACTGTAATGACGTTCTATTTTTACTTCCAGCCTGCTAATGTCCCAGAGGTACTGAAATTATGACCAGAAAATTAATTTCTATACATTTGAACAAGAAATTGAAGTATTGGAAATAATCCCACATCAACAGCATAAATCCTAATGGAATTGTTCAGAAAAGCAATAGGGAAAGGGAGAGGTGGAGAATGGTGTCTGACATGAAGCTTTCCCTCTGTGCTGCCATGCCAAACTGGTGTGGGTATGATGGTTGCTAGTAACTGGGCCAGACTATTTTAGCTTGTAATTCACTTGGGGCAATTGGGACTTCTGAGCTGGCATCAGTGATTTTCCTCACTCAGCCAACACTATCTTGCAGAATCCCTCCACCAGGATGATGTAATAGTCTTGTTTTTCAGGCGTGAAATCAAACCCTGTAAACAGAAAAAGGCCAGCACATGGCAAGATGTTGTTTACATTTTCAAAAAGGACTCCTTAATCTCAGGCAAATTACCATCCCAGTCCCCAGGCTGAGCTAAGAAGTGAGGTCCAATCTGATGACTCTTGAAGATTGAATTCGATGTTTTTTCTGCTTTGCATGACTAACCATCTGCAAGCTGGGAGGAATCTGTGGAAAAATACCACGGGAAAAGCTCGAAGTCCAGCCATGCCCTGGTACAGCAGAGCAGTGCCAGCCTCTCCTCACCCCTGCAGCCAGAGAGATGCAGAATGGTGGCTCTGAGGGCTCTGCTCCTCGCTTTGACCCCCTGAGTGGGAGCTGCAGGGGCTGTGGGGTGTTGCCAGGGTGGCAGGGCAGGGTGCTG
Organism: Hypocryptadius cinnamomeus; assembly: GCA_013400635.1. Taxonomy (NCBI): domain Eukaryota; kingdom Metazoa; phylum Chordata; class Aves; order Passeriformes; family Zosteropidae; genus Hypocryptadius; species Hypocryptadius cinnamomeus. Next base: position 290,595 of record VYZP01015088.1, on the reverse strand, counting down.
GCATGGGGACAGATGCCCAAGGCAGGGGGTGGCTGGAAGAGGCAAGCTCTGCGGGGGTACCGGCACGCAGGCAGCTCTCAGCCAGCAGGGACAGCTTCTGTGGGGGAAACGGGGGAGCAGATGGTGAAACACCCCACAGGGAGAGCCGTTCACACCCTTTCCCCATGCCGCCCACAGCCCCAGAAACTTTCAAGTTCCCTGAGCTTATTGATTACCAGGGACAAATCTCCATATTGCTGCATTCTGACTCGGTTTTAATGCACATCTTCACGCTGTATTTATTTCATGCTGGCAGTTAATTCCAAAGTGCTTGCTGTGCCAGAGATGGTGAGGAGGGTGACTTTCTGAGTTCTTCTGCTGAGGAATTGCCACTTAAAAACGGAGAAATAGATGTAAGTATGGGTGTGGGAGTAAGTATTAGTGGTACCTGCTAAATGCATGTTGCAGGATGCTCTTGAGAGCAATGTTTGTAGTAGAATTATAATGAGCTAAGTTGTTTAGGTGTAATTAAAAGATGGGAGTGAGAACTTGCATGGAAATCCTTTTCTCTAAGCTTTGGGAAGCCTGCTAATAAGATATAAACATTTAGCAGCTCAGCTGGAGGATGGTGTGCTCTTTGGTTAAACATTAAAGGGGCATTGTCGAGTGGTTTTAATTAATTAGCTATGTTTTAAATTAAATCAAATCAATTTGGAGGAGTTAGGCTCAAAATGAATGTTGTTTTCACCTGGTAGGGAATGTCCTTTAAATTATGAACATCTTAAAGACAATGAAAAAATGCCTTTAAGAAAGTCCATCCACATGGTTCCCTTTTCTCAGAGAATGGCCAGTATTCTGATGATCTGGCATGACTGTCATTGCTAGAACAGTAAAATTAGAGCCTTTTAGGCTCTGTCTGCTACAACCAACATTTACACATCTTCTAGATGTGCAACACCCTGGCATATAGAATCTTGAATATACTGTTTTCCTTTTTTATTGAGACTTATCATGGTGCAACATAGCACTTTCACTACCAGGTAAGGAAGGTGGGCAAGAAAGTCAGTTTAGTATGGTTGCTGAACACAAGTGGGATGTGGGTATTGTACACTCAGCCTCCAATATCTCTGAGATTCCTGCCCAGTTTTAGCCACTTCGGGTAGTGGGACAAAGATCTCACAGTTTGTAGAATTTCTACAGGTGTTGTGAAAATTCACAGATAGGACAGGGAAGGTGAAAAGAGTGCCTGCACTGAAGGGAGATGGAGCACAGTGAGATCCAAGGGGGAGGTGATGGAGGCAATCCAATTCTCTGGTTTGTGGGGGAAAGGGGTTTCTATTCTTATTGCTGCTTAGATTCCTTGGGTTAGATTTAGGTGGAGGGAATCAACACAAACTCCCCATGACACAAGAGGCTGTAGCTGTTGGAAGCTGTTAGGTGCTATTATGTGAAGCCTTTACAGTCTATTGAGTAAATAATCTACAGATTAAACTTTCTAAGTACACAGTGACTCGATAGGTAACCAAAGGAGCCATTACAATATGTCATGTCAATAAGAGGAGGATTAAGGTCCCTCACACTTGCTGCAGTGACAGAGTCTATCTGCTGCCAACCTCTGTGAAACAAAAGCCATCACCTTTAAACACCCTGCAGTGCAGGTGTGCTCTGGGGCTGGGGACCAGCGACTTGGACAGGGGCAGCTGCTTCTGCCCTCATTTATTGCTACCCAGGGATGCCTGAGCAAGTCAGTGATGGTGTTCTGTCTCCAGCCTCCCAGGCTCACCTGCTCCTGTGCCACGGGTGGCTGGAGCCAGGGCCATCTGCCATGGAGAAAGGAGCAAACCAGTGGCCTGGGAGTAGCTCCCAGTCCTCTTTATGTAAATAAAGCAGAGTGTTTTCCTTCTGAAATCCGGGAGCAATGTGTGTGCAGAGAGCTGGGCTATCAGGCAGCAGGACAGGAGGATGTAAAGCCCTGTCATCCCACAGAGGGGGAGGAATCAGGGTGCTGGGTGGGAAGCCAAGGGTTTTTCCTAAGGCCAGGGAGATTTCTGCCTTTCTTCCTTGGACATCCATCCACCCACTCACCACCCTGACCACCCAAAACTCCTCTCTCCTTCACTGCTCCCAGATCAGAGCTTCCCCATTCCCAAGGGCACCCCAGTTCCCTGGGGCCCCTTCCTGAACCTCCTCCTTTTGCAGGGGCCTCCTGGCTAAGGCACATCCAGCATCCTGCCTCCCCCCTCAGCATTTAATTACTCCAGGTTTCCTGTCGCTCTGGTGAGTTTAATATGAGCTATGTAAATTCCTCCCCAGAATGATAGGATTTTGACAGCCTGATTTGCCTCGCAGGCATCCTCAAACCAGCTCATTTTCTCTTCTCTGGAATTTTTGAGTGGTCGGGTGGCATTTGATTATCATTGGCTGGCATATCTGAGCTCTGGGGTTGAGCATAAAGATATTTTAAATTTAATAGGTTTAAGATGTCATTATTTCCATGCTGATGAATTTATACTTGTAACCAGAGAAACTTAGAGCATTTAATGAACTTATTTAGATATCATGGTGCAAGCTTTAAACCCAATCCCCAGTATGAAATTAAATCATGTTGGATAAAAACTAACACCCAGAAGCAAAAACTGAACTGGGTAAATGGACGAATTTCAAAAGACAGAATAAATACAGATATAAGGCACCTAGGGGACAGATTTACTAAGAGTTTTGCACTATTTTCAATGGAGCTTGTAATAGCATAAAAGTATTAAATCTGATTTACTAGAAAGGATTTGTATAGTATTTCACTGCCTGTTTCCCAGTGCCATAGCCCCTTCCCATCTCTCCCAGGTCTGTGACAGGAACTCTGGACACAGCCAAACACTCAGTGGAGTAGGATCCAGCTTTGCTGAGGGGCTTGCAAGCAGCCAGAGAAGAAAATAATGCAGCCACTCAGTGATCCAACAGGATTAACAATGTGATTCTATAAAAATCAATTCTCATTCCAAACAGGTCAATAGAGAGAAGCCTGCCAGGCTGGTTGGGAGGTGGATGGTGAACACTCACCTGGGACAGTCCTGCCCACCTGCCCCGTGTCGTGGGGCTTGGCTTTGCCAAGGCAAGTGTGAGATCTCCTTCCCAGCTTCCTCCTGCCAGGGCTTTTATCAGGATCTTTTAAATCCTACAGACTTCCAGAATTTGTGTGAAGGAAATGTCCCACCCTGAAAGGGAGACTTCAGATTTCACCATGGTTGGTCATGTCAGGTGGGATGATCACTCACAGACCAGGTTTGGAAGTACCATAAGTATCCCTTCTTTTTTTTTTTTTTTTTTTTTTTTTTTTTTNTTTTTTTTTTTTTTTTTTTTTTTAGTGGGGGGCAGACACCAATTAGAGAGCCCAGGTGAGGAGGATCAGCTCTTGATTTATTCCTGAGGACCTTATTTGAGATGTAAGTACTGACCAGCTACTCTAATACTGTCTGTTGTTATCAAATTCAGCATTCCTATGGAAAAAACACCCTACCACAGATACATTTCATTTTAAATGAAGAAGCTAGAGGAAAATGAGGAAACAGATTTAGATGAAATTGGAAGGGATTAAATTAAAAAGTTTAAAATAAATCAAGACAAGTGACCTTTACTATACTACCTACAAGCAGAGATTGTCTATTTAATGCTTCCAAAAGCAGGCAAATGCACCAGAAAGCAGCCAGCAGGGCTAAAGCACAGAAGAGAATCACTGAAAGGGCTTAATGGGACTAGATTTTCACAAGATTAATCTTCTATGGACTGATTACACGTAGGAAGCAAGGGCTAGGAAAAATGTCCTCTATCAATTTTAACAGTGTGTGGACATTAGAATAGCAATCCTGCAGGTACCTGGGCTGGACACTGTCAGCATATTCCAAAATGACCTGGAACAAAGAGACAAGTAGTGAGATGGTGAAGTTTGCAGCTGACACATATTTGTCCAGAGCAGCCAGACCTAAAGCAGCGGTTTTCAGAAGGATTTTACAGAAATAAGTATCAGGGTGATATGAACCGGCAGGTGAAATTCAGTACTGATGAGTGCAAATTAATGCCCTTGCTAAAACAGGCCTGCCCACATACCCAGAATGATGGGCTTTGAATTAGCACTTGCCCTGAAGCAGGAAAATGTGCTGGAGCCTTTGCAGCTGCTCCTCTCCAGAGGCTGGCACCATCCTCATGGCCATGGAGAGGATGGAGAAGGGCTCCAAGAATGAGGAGATGAGGAGCCAAGGCTAAATCCCTGCACATCCACACCTCTGATCCTGTCTGCAGGTCTGGTGACCCATTGCAGAAAGGCTGCAGGAGTACAAGAGGAGGAAAAGGGAAGGCAAAAACTTTTGGACATAGGAACCAGCCTCTGTGACCCAAAAAGCTCCATATGTTAAGGGCTCTTGCTTGGAAAGGGCATGACTGAAGGGGACAGGGGAAAGGCCTGCACCATCCTGAGTGATAAAGGTGGAGAGGGGTGATCATTGCTTGTAACACAAGAGGGAGAAAGACAAAGGCCTGTTTGGGGAGGAGAGGGCTTGTTTATTTATTTCTTATTTTATTTGCAAGTGCAGCACTCAGCTCAGAGTGTGTCCAGAGGAGGGAAACCAAGATGGTGAAAGGCTTTGAGGAGCATCTGAGGTCACTTGGTTTGCTCAGCTTGGAGAAGAGCAGGCTGAGGGGAGCCTCACCACAGCCTGCAGCTTCCTCAGTGGAGGGAGTGCTGCAGTTATAGGTCAGGAGGAAATATGATGAAGCTGTGTCAGGAAAGGAAAGGTTTCTTCACTAGGAGGGCAGCCAGGCCCTGGAATGGGCTCTCACAGCACCAGGCCTGTCAGAGTTCAAGGAGCATTTGGAGGATGGTCTGAGTCGTATGATTCAGTGTTAGGTAGGGTCCCTTCTGATATTAATCTCTGGAATTATTCTATGGAATTATTCTATGGAATTCTTCTACAATCAGCAGCCAGTGAAGCACGTCAACAGTTTTCCATCAGAATAGTTTCCCGAGCTACTTTCTGTTGGAAAACGCTGATTCCATGGTATCAAGATGCTCTGTGGGAACACATCAGTGCCATCAAAGCCAACAGCAGAAGCCAGACATCTGCCTGGCCTCCTTGCCTGCTGCCCAGCTGGCTGTCTCTCTGGGACAGCTGGGCCCCTGCACTGCAGCCAGCAGCCCATTTGATTTTTCTTTACTCCATCGTTGTTCTATTTATATTGCATTTTCCCCTACATTTCCATCTTTATATTTTATATCCAGTGCAGTTACAGCATTAAAAAATCCCCTGTTGCCCATCAGAACATCAGGTGTCAAATCAAAGTGCAAGTCACTCAATGAGAATAATTCATATTATCATTTAAATGAGTTTTAAACACTCATTTTGTGGGATAAAAATATACAAAAAATAAAGAACACATACAGTAAAGAGATGAGTTTGGGTTTATTTGTCTATCATACCATATCATATTTAAGATGAAGTCATAATTTCTGATGTACAAAGGTTGAGCCCATGAAACCAAAACAATACTTTAAATTTCTTTCTAACTCACTGGGATAAATGGAAATGGCATTTTTGCAGTATGCAATTTCAGAATTTCCCTCCCTGTGCAATTTCAACATTTTGCAGTGTTCAGTTGCTTTGTTTCACAGATGATTCCACAAAGAAGAGGAAAGATGGAATGGATGCTCTCCCTGTTTCAATGAAAATACCTGTTCTCAGCCTGAATCAAGGGTAATGTATTGCACAAAATGATGGGCCAGATTTTAGAGAGGTGGAAAATCCCATATCTGGGGTAAAATGAGCAAGGAAAGCCCTTTTCCTAGTTAGCACATCACTAGTGTAGGAGTGGGAGAAACTACGTAGAATACCCATCTTTGTAACACAAGGTGGGAAGAAATCAGCAGAAATAGGTCTCTTTGTGACCTGGAATAATTTCCAATATTTTTGTTTTGCCTGTGACAGCTAGCTCATACAGCAGAAACCTTCCCTAGGTGAATGTTGCCCATGCTGTGGATTGCCTCTGGCTGCTGGTGGTAGAAGCTCCCCCATGAGATAACCAGTTTTTGCTCATAACTAGATAAGCCACCCCTTTTTGAAAGGCTCTGCATGCTCATTTTGATTGGAAAGCCCTAAGTTTGGCCCATACAATCGCGTGAATGATTTGAAAGGTTGATTTAGAGGTTGTTTTTCTGGACAGCTGGTGATGCTGGAGCAAGCTAGTGCAACTCCTGTGTGCAGTGAGCTGCAGGAGGGCCTCTGTCTGCTGTCCTCCATAAGCTTATGAGACTCCTCTGCCCTCAGGTGCTGGTGGTGATGGAGATGGTGTTTCAGGTCATATATGATAAACCACCACCCCATTGTCCTCAGAGCTGATGGTCACTACCAATATTTTTCTCTTTCTGGGGCAATTATTTTCGATAAACTTGAACAATAGGCTGAGATAACTTCAGCACAGGGAGCTGCTGCTCCACAGGCCACCATTAGCAATTAAAATTAGATAAGCAATTAGCCTGTGAACTTGGCACTTGGATGACTGCTGCCTCAACAGCTGCAGGTACAGCCCAATGTTCATGGGGTCAGAGCAGTGCTGGTGGAATGGGATGTATGGGATGCCCAGAGGAGGTGCCAGCATCAGTGAGGGGACTCCAGGATATATAGTGTTATTTATTATGCCTTCAGTTGATTTTTCGTCTCCCCTTCTTCATCAGGGCACTGGAAGGAACAGGAACATGATATCTAATTTCCTAATTTTCCTGTCAGCTTTCTGGTTTTCAAAATGATTGCAGCAGAAATCTATAAAATGAGGATGAGGGAAGCAACCTTAATACCATTGTAAATCTCCAAAATGGATGCAGAAACACAGTACTCAAATAGGAGTAAATAAAAGCCAGGAGAGATTCATTCCAGTTTTCTCCTCTGTAAACCTACTGGCAGCTTGGAATTATTCAGAAAACAACATTTAACTGAGAAAAAAAGGAACCCTGTAAAATAGTAAAGATTGTACCGTAAAGCTAAGCACCCTCCATAAATCATGGCTGGGAACATTGCTAAGTTATAGGAACCTGCAGATGGCTGTCATTAAAGGGAAAGAGCCTCTCCCAGCTTGGCGGGCCCTGCTGCGTCCTGGTGTACAGCTACAAATCGAGCTGCCTTCATGGGGGAGTTGCAAAAGTGGTTTTAAAATAGGAATTTCAAGCAGGAGCTGTATGAGCTGTTCAGCAGGACTCAGGCTTATTGCAAATCCACAGTGGTAATTTCAGGCCTGATTTACAGGGGATTCTAATAAACCTTCCCTATTTAAAATGATACGGCAATAGTTTATCACTAGCGCCTGTCTGAGGCAAGAGGAGAGGCTGTGGGGCACGGTGCTTCCAGTTCCAAGCCTGGCATCATCTCCACCATAAACCAGTACAACCCCTGCCTGTCCAAAGCCAGGGACTAGGGTAAGCTGTTGGGGTCCTGTCTCCCAGCTGGTGTTTGGGAGTGAGTCAGGACAGACCAGTGGGCTCCTTCCCTGCTCTGAACACATTCCCGTGTGCTCACCTTGGGCTGCACTGTTTTTCCCTTTGGGATGAACTCGTCTGGGGCTTCAACTCAAGAAACAGCAGGAGAGATGCTCAAAACAAGCCTGCAAGGCTGAAAATAGCACACACCGGCTGCTGCTGCTTTCAAGATAAAGATGTCACCAGGTGAGCTCTTTTAGGATTATATATTAAGCCACACCATGACGTAGCATGAAGACACTCCAGAGCCCCAAGCTGCGCATGGCAGGTGTGCAGGGATGTCTGTGCCAGCGCTGAGCCAAAGGGTGCTGGCGGGTATTGGGGGAGCTGAGGCTGTGCTGGCTCCCCAGGAAAGGCTTTGCTATGCTTCCCAGAGGAAAGATCACACTATCTGCTCTCTTGCCAGAGCTTCCATGGAGACTTAATTCTAAACACTACCCTGAGGCACAAGCACTCCCTGCCATGGTCCTGCATGGGGGGATTCAGCTGTAGGTGTGGCAATTAAAATATCCAGCATGTAACAAGACCTCCAGGAACCTACCCTACTTTAGAGGTTGGAAATGTTTTGCCCCAATCAGCCGCACTTAGCAGGGTTCACGGTTTTTCAAGGTCACCATCTCTAACAAGGACAGCAGCCTTTCCTGATACAAAATGGCACAACAGCTGATGGCACTGATTTTAAACATCCCCCACCTCCATCCTCCCCATTTCTGTTGTATCATTCTGATTTTCTCAGCATTTCTGCAGGACCATACCTGCAGGTGCTGGCTCAGGCTTGTTGGGCTCACTGCCCACCAGGCCAAGAGCTTTCCCAGGTGTTAGCAAGACTCCCCGCAAAAGCTGTAGTCAATGATTTCCAAAAATGAGGCCAGGAGGAACTGGATCCCACAGTATTATTTTTCTTTTCTGTCTGTGGGTGAATTGAAGAACTGCTCACTGCATCTTTAACAACTGTGTTTAGCTCCTTGTCACGACCTCCTTTGTACATCAGTAGAAAAGGCATCACCAGCAGATGCAATTTCTTTCAGTGCTGGAATTGTATTTATTTTACTGGAATTGTACTCCATTTGTCTGGTGGCAAAGGGACTGAGCAATTTATACTGGCAGCACTGAATGTACTGAGATTGGCAGTGCTCGGGCACTCACGGCTTGTTACCCGAGGAAAGTTCAGAGCATACTAATTCATCCCACCACAGAGCAGCAATACAGGAACTGTACAGATGGTATCAATCAGTCTTACATTAGTAACACTGTAAACAATTTTTTAAGATGGTAAAAGATCCAATATATCTGCTTTATTCTGTTTCATTGTGAGGTCCAGTTCTTCCTTTCCATCATACAAACAACTTCCAGGTAATGGAAGGGATATTGCATTCGCTATTCACAAATCACAGTTTGACCTATTATTTGTAATTTTCAGTGCCTGCCTTCTTATGCAGTGCTCACAAAATGAGATTAGAGTGATTTACAATAGTGAGAAATGGAACAAGACTAAGACGAGATGTGACTCATTAGACATAATCCTGAGGCTGTTGGAAGGAGCCTGCTTCACTCAGGAAGATGTGCTGCAATTTTCCAAACCAGTCTAGGGGACTTAGATGTACCTTTGAGGGCTTTCAGCACTGAAAACATGACCCAACAGAACCTGCCAGCCCCAATTTTATAGAATCAACCAAGAAATTCAGATTGAAAGCTCCCAAAAGTCCCCTCCGACAGCCTGGTCTTCTTCATGATATTTTTGTAAAATAGTGTCCTTTGAATACTGCGTCACCAAGCTTTTCAAAATGAAAAAGAGATTTTTATGTGCATTCAAAATGAGGAAACTATACTTTGGGTGTAATTTACAATGCTTCAAAATTATCAATATCAGTTATGGTTTGAGTGCTTAGCTGCTGTATCTGGACTTAAGAAAGTGCTTACTTTCCTAATACAAACTAAAAATAATCTGTCCTGTTACCAGGTATGAATTGGGCTTCACCAAGCAAATTAACAAGAAATAGGGAGAACATCCAAGGGTTCATTTTAATGAGCAAGGAAATGAACTCCAGCAGAAGCCAGTCCATCTCCTGGAGTCATGGATGGTGTTGGGAACAGGTGGCTGGGCTCCTGTTGGGCCATTTGGAGAGTGTTAATAGTCCCTCTGGTTTAGTGTCTCCTGCTGCTCAGTTTTCTCTTCTTGAGCACCCACATATTTCTGCCAAATTGTTTAGTGCATCTCCCTGAAAAAAAAAAAAAATTGCTTGTCAAGAAGCAGTGCTTGCTTCTGCTCTCTTGGAGCAGACAGCATCTGTAACAAATGATTCACATGCAATAATTACAGTCTATTTCTCCCTATCTTGCATTGATTATTCAGATGTGGAAAGAATAGCTCTCTCTTGAGTAAAAAAAAGCTCTGAAGACCCAAACACTGAATCGCTGATTTTATATTTTTTCTGATTTTCCCCCATTTCTTTGTTTTTCAAGTAATGTTTACAGACATGGAATACTGAAGAGATGAAACATTTATAAACAAAGCCTCCTGTCAGAGTACTTGTAGTTTGTTTGCTTAAAGGACAATTTTGTGTCACCTCTTTGTATTTTAATAGTCAAAATAAATTTTGCATAATAATTCAACTCCTCTCTGCTGCCTGTAATGACTATCTGCATTTTTCTGATGGATGTTTGTATTTGTTTCCTATGATTTACATGACCTGACATCTCATATAATGAGCTTCCCAGCGCAAATGCCATTTGTGATACTCCGTGCAGCACTAATCTATCATTTCATGACCTTACAAGTGCTGGGGTCATGGATTCAATCAGTAAAATGTTTCAGGGTGTAATTAATTAATTTCCCCCTCCCCACTCTACAACTGTTCACTTAAAATTTGATGAAAGCGATGTTTTTCTGTAACACTTCTCCAATACATACGGTTTGTTTGTGCAATCAATCACGCTAAGTTGGGGAGTTCTTAGTATTCATGGCTTTGTCTTGCTCAAAACTTCCAAATGTTTATTTTCCAGCATAATTTAATAGTTTAATTAACAAAAAAAACCTAGCTACTGTACTTTTTAAAGTATACTCAGGTTGTGATTTAATGGCATGGTTTTGTCTTTTCTAAAGCTGGGCTGGATTGCTCTGCACGTGCTGTGGAGCTGGTCGGACTGTGAGTGACACTGCTGAGCTGGCTGTGACCCATGTCATCCTTCCAGGACACTGAGCTGTGCTGTGGCAAACCCTGATGGAGCTGCTGGCTCTCTGCTTTAGGCTTCTCATTAAACAAAAAAGGAATTTTGTGTTCTTGGTGCTCAGCATCCTTTGCCCGCACTTGTGTTGCTTAAGAGCTCACATGGATGTCAGGAGGGAGGGCTGTGCGTGATGGGATTTTTCAGGCCACCCTCTGGAGGTGTATGGCTCTTTTCTAGGAATCTGTGTGAAACAGCTAGCAAAAGGTAAGCTTAAATTCCCTATCCTGGAATTAGCATCTTAGAATTACAGAAATATTAATGTTGGAAAAAACCGCTAAGATCATTGAGTCCAATCATTAACCTAACACTGTCAGGTCCACCACTAAACCATGTCTCTAAGCAGCACATCTGCAAGTTTTTGAACACTTCCAGGGACAGTGGGCAGCCTGCTCCAATGCCTGACTGCCTTTCCAGTGAAGAACTTTTCTTAACATCCAATCTATACCTCCCTTGGTGTGACCTGAGGCCATTTCCTCTTGTCCTATCCCTCGTTACCTGGGAGAACAGACTGGCTCCTACCCCTCTGCAACCTCCTCGTATGCTGTGCTTTGTAGAGTTTTTCTAATAACAGGACCAGGTGTATTTTTTTGTGCATATGCAGTCATCTTTTCACCTAATAATGAGAACTTCTAATGTAGAAGTGGCCCTGGTACAACAGGTCCTCCAGGACCCTGTTGGGAGAATGAGATTCAATCTTTGCCACCAGCACTCAGGGCTAAGGCTCTGAGGCAGCTTGGAAGGAGCAGAAAGCCCTTGGTGGCTTTGAAATTAAATCCCTGAGATGTTCTTATTACATTAACAAGTTTTCTTTTATCCTGTCAAGGTCTTAGGGAACCTTTCTATTGACCATTAAGGCAAAGCAAGACAAAATATGCTGAAATTGAGAACTGGATGCTTACAGACAGAAATCCTATAACGCTATGATTCAATTTCTTTTCAGATAAATATGATTGTTTCTGCAATCCTGCTCCTTGGTTTACTGAAGCCTAGGAAAGAACTTGGAGGGAGAGAAGACACAGATGTGAAGGAAAACATAAAAATTGGAACAATATTGCAAATCCACCTGACAAATTTGGTTTGGAAGAGGCACAGGTACTTCTTTAAGGAACAGCAGCCCTTTAGTGCAAAGCAGTAGAGTTTGGAAATAATGCTCATGGCATCTCCCTGAGTTTGGTGGCTTCTGTAAAGGGCTACACACACATGTTGGATGAGATTAGGCTCTAACCCAGTTCCTGCTGCTGCCTGTTTGCTGGACCAGGGTGGAGGTGGCCCCCCAGAAGCCTGGCCTGTGATGGAGGAGGCTTTGGGAAGAAGGGATCATGGGGACAGCCTGGGAGGTGATTCCCTGACATAGCTTTCACAACTTGCTAGAATGATCTTTCTCGCAAATGGTGTTTTCTTTCCATTGTTTTGAACACAGTGTGGGTAGTAAATCACAGTGCTGCTGGTTGGAATAATGGACTGAAGTGGTGTGGCAATGTGTTTTGCTCATAGTCTGTAGCCATTGCTTTGATGGAAAACAGGCAGGGAATGCAATGCTCCAATGTGCTCTGGGCTAGCAGGTTAGACCCATCCAGCTCCCCAGTGTGGCTCAGGTCTATAAACATGCTGGCATTTGCAGAATTAAGGCTTAATGTGATGTTTTACTGGGAACTGTCTGTATCCAGCATGAGACATGGTCAGTATTGAGAATAACACATGCATGCAGGTGTGCTGTATAGGCTATGGCCATTGCTACAGTGCAAGAATTGCTGCTGCTGCTGCAGAGATTACTGCAGTGGTGTCTGGGCTATGTTAGCTATGGAATGTTAGAGGGCAGGAAGGACCAGTCCCAGCAAAGAACTAATTGCCTGGAGCAAAATTTCTTTATAGTAAGAGAGTATAGAAGTAGTATCTGAAACTACAAGAAAGTTACTGTGCTTTTTGCTATATCAGCAGACTTTAATGAAATTTTAAGGGGGAAAAAATTGCTTCTTGGCTTAAAGCATGAGCTGTGTTACTAATCTCTGCAAAGGAGTTTTATAATTGAAACGCTGATGGAACAGCAGCTCTAGTGACTCAAATGATGACCTAACGGTGTCTAACAAAAGCATATATGAAGCTGCATAATGCTGTCAGGATCATAAGAGTTCTTGATAATGCAGGCAGGTTGGAAACTGGAGGTTATACTCTTACCTAATTTCAGTTTCTTTTAAATTGTTTTTCACTATCATTATGGCATCTGGTTTCTGTGTGACACCGTAAGGACTCAGACTGTCTCACAAGGACACCTGCTGCAGGCTTGTCTTTGGGAGGCACCTGGCATGGCTTTGCTGCTGGTTGGGAACAGCATTATCATGTGCTGTCATTTTTAGGAAAAAATGACTTTTGAAAAGAAAAGTGATTTTAGTACTTATATGGACAATGTCTGTGGTCTCAGGTGAGTAGCTGACCTTTAGGAAAGACAAGGGTGCTCTTCATACTGCTCTTCTCAACCTCTCAGCCAAACTGTGTGTTTGAAAGATAGTTGTTTCTCAGTCAAATTAGCTTGAGGGCCTCTGAGCTCAGCTTTTCCCAACTTCTCCCTGTCTGCATATTTAATTTTGGGGTTTTGTTCTATTTTGCTGGTTTTACTCAGGTTACACAGCCCTAAGGATACCAGGACCTTGCAGGGCTGACACCCTTGGGGAGACCTGCTCAGATCTGTTCTCTGAAATGCAGACATCTAATGCTAATTTTTATTCTGATTTCTCTACATTTTTCTTTTCCTGATGTTTAAAAAAGAAAAAGGCAACTGTGAAGAAAGAGACATATAAATTACCTGTCTCAGCCTGTGCCTTTCCATGTGTGTTTCTGATGAATACACACCAACATGCCTTCATTATCTCCCTGTTTTTTACCTACCTGTCAGATATGTAAAGTAACGCCAGTATCAGAAAATCTCATCTTCTTTTTCCCTTTGTTTGAAAGTAGGTGAATGTATAAGCAAGGTATATGTATAAAAGCACTGTAAGAAATAGCTTTGAGATTTTAAACTACAATTTCCTTCTCCAAAATGGAAATGCCAGTGTTTAAGCAGACAAGAAATGCATTCTGCACTCTTGCTGCCTCATGTTTTTCATCCAGGCACTGTGGAAACTTTAGGAAGGTAAAGAGGAAATGGGGCAGAATCCCATCTTGGAAGGGAGAGCTGGAGGCCTCAGGGAGCACCTGGCTGGTGGGAAAGGCAGGAGAGGGCACTGCACAGGCAGGCAGGAGCTGCCATGCTCCTGCAAGCTTTGAAATAATGCCAATCACTGCTGGCATTGCCAGGTTTCCACCTTGGCTGTTTAGAACTATCACTTCTCCTTAAACAAAGCTCATGTTTCATTTTCCACGCAGATGCTTCTCCATGTAAAGGACAGTGCAGGGCAACCAGACCTTCTGTGGTGCCACAGAGCAGCCTTGCTCTCACTGCCATGGTGTTCCCCCATGGAGAAGTGCTCTGATTTGGACACCTTATGGATGCTCAAAACACTCTTCCTTAGAGATATTGAGGAGCCATCAATGTCACAGAGACCCACATTTTGCTGCTATCTCCTGATCCTGAGAGCTTATGAAAAATGATGTCCTGGTTGTATCAACTGGTTTAATATTTTCACTTTATATTTATAGTACACACAGTTCTTTCTGTGCCTTTTAAATGTTACATTAAAATACAGATTGCCACTAGCTTTAAGGAGTCGAAGCACAAAAGCACCTTTCCTGCTCTTGTCTCCTATTGTGAGGAATTCTCAAAGCTCTCAGGGAGGCTCTTGAATTATGGCTCTTCCTCTTCCTCATGATGCATGGAGAAATTAAATGTATTATTAATCTGCCCACTGTCAGAGATCTCTGCTCTCTCTCCCTCTCTCTGTCAGTACACAAGGAGACAGATTGACAGGAACAGCAGACATATGCAGAATTGCCTTGCATGTGCTCAGGCTGGTGAATCACCACATGCTCGGGGTGATGAGATGCTCAGTTTGAAGGGGGTTGTAGAGCCCTGAAGGGGCTTGGTGTAGGAAGGAAACCATGATCAGGGTTTTGGTCCTGGGCAACACAGTATCCTTCAGATGTTTGCAAGAAGCTCTTTCCTTAATTTTTAAAAAATTTGATTTTTTAATTAATTTTCTCAAAGCCTACTGCTTTGAGGACAGTTGGCTGCACCATATTTTCAGAGGGCTTTGGAGAACAGCCTGTCTGAAGTGTGTGGATGCAGTGCCTGCAGGGAGGGGAGCGGGAGTGGGTTGGGTGCGAGCCCCAGCACCTGGTGGTGATGCCAGGAGCAATGTGGCCTTAAAAAGCTCAGGAAAAAGGAACATCCCATCCCTCCCTGAGCAGCTTGGTGTGTGCAGAGCAGCACGGTGCCCCTGCACACCCACCAGCTGTACTCCTGCCAGGGCTCAGCCCTCTTTTTGCTTCAGACCAAACAGTGTGGCTCCGTGCCACTGCCTACATCCAGGAGCAGGGGGCTGAGTGTGACTGGGACCTCACAAGGACTTTGGAGAGCAAGAGCCAAGGCAGGAATCAGCAGACATGCCATGTCTCCAGTGTGACTCAGCCCCCTGTGGGATGGATTCATCCCTCCTCCGGGGAAGCCCGGCAGCACGGAGCGCAGCAGCACACGCCTGGGTCTTGCCAAGGCTCCTGCTCAGCTCTGCCTTGGCTCCCAAGTGGAGAGGGATTTTGTGAGGATGTGTAAGCATGGGCTTTCCCACGGGGGCTGTGTGGTTCCTCACCTAAGAGGAGGAGTTTTGCTCACAGAAGAAAGAACCTTGGAGAAGCAGGGAGTGACTTTCTAAGGTGCAAACCCATGGCTGGAAGGTGAGACCCAAATTGTCCCAGCTGCTGGGTGCCCCTATAGCGAAGAGAGCCCTTGGCCATACTCTGCTCAGACTGTCCAGACTCCTTCCAGCTCGGGGTGCTGGCACTGCCCAGTGACATCTATGGGTGTCTCAGCATGGGGGTGTTGTTGGCTTGCTCTGCTGTCCTTCTTCCTCCCATATGGACCAGGGTTTCCATCTATGCCTAGCTCCAGTGAGAATGTTCTCACTCTCAAGTGATACTCAGAAGGAGCTGGTTTCATATTATATCAATCAGCTCCTCGGTGGTTTGATTTTTGCAGCTCCCTGAGCTTAGCTGCAGGGATTTACAGCTTCTAGAAAGACTAGATTTATCTTCAAGCAGTATATCTCGCCCCCCTACTCCCACAGATTGGAATATTTTCTATCAAAAACCCTCTTGGAGTGTCTGGTGATAAAGCACTGCCACACCATGGCAGCAGAGGTGACCACATGTCATACCTACAATGTGCAATATGATGGCAAGAAGCATCCAGGGATCTTTAGCATCTCCCAGTGCCTGTGTAGCAGAGATCCTACCACCTTCTCAGCCCTCCCCTTTGTCATACAAGAGTTTTAGCTCGTGATTCTGGGTTCCAGGCAGCAGGAAGTTTTGCCTTTCCTGGGCCTGAGGTGCAGCACAGGACAGTGGCTGCAGTGAGTTTGGTTGCAGTGGGGTTGGGGGTTGGAAGAGCCAGGTGTGGTGCTGTGTCTTGCTGCTGTGTGCAACCCTGACCAAGCAGAAGGGAGGGAGAAAAGCTGTGCTTGCAACGGGAATCGATAATGCTGCTTTTATGGCTCTGTTTTAGTGGGTTTGTGCTGTTGTTATTCAGCTGGTGCTTTGTTAGTTCTGTTCAGTGCTTAGTGAGGCCGTCCTGCTCCTCAGCATGTGCAAAGAAATTGCTGTTTTCTTCCAGAAGTTCCCATCTGTGTTTCCTCCTGATTTCTGAACCCCTTTGGAGGATGGTCAGGGTCTGTTCCCCTCCTGAGCACCACAGGGTGTGGAGAGGGAAGGTCATTTGTATTTGTATGAGCAAGTTAACAGTCTGGAGACATGTATTGATGCTAATTGATTTCCTGTCTCTTTTCCATGTCCAAATGATCTGCTATATCACTGCTATAAATATCAATAACCTCCTGGATGAAAATCATGGCACAGAGTTGTAGCCTTGTTGCTGCATGTGCAAAGGGCAAGAGAAACACCAGCTGCTGATCATCTCGTAGGTCACATATGCTCAAGTGTCACAAGAGGCAAACAAAACCACTGACCCTGTGCAAACTGAAGTTTAGAAGGAATGCAACATATGAGGGATGTGAAAACATAGCATGGCTTGCTGTGAGCTGTCTGGAAGCCCTTTTCAATAGGTGGGTAAGGGTGAGAAATGCCAGGGCGTTAGATGAGACCCCTCTTGACAGTTTGGTCTGCTCTGGAAATCCCAGGGAGAGGATGGGTCCTTCCACTGAGTCTTGCATTAAACCAGATTTCTTGTGATTGGTCAAGAAATTACTTGACATCTCTCGAAGTAGAAGCTGTAAGTATTAGGGACTCACCACAGCCTTTGAACTGGCTGGTAATGACCATAACCTATTAAAAATTGCTAAGCACCACACAGCTGCTCACTCAGCCCTCCAGCAGGATGGTAGGGAGAGAATTGGAAGGGGTTGACATGAGAACAGCTAAATAATTTAAATATAATAATAGTAGTAGTAGTAGTAATAATAATAATAATAGTGATGATAATAGTAACAAAAATTGTAGTGAAAAGGAAAATAACAAAGAGAGAGAAATAAACACCAAGAAAGACAAGTAACACAAATGAAAACAATTGCTCACCAATTGGTTGGCAACCCTTCTGGTGACCTTGCCCTTAGTTTTATTGCTGAGTTTGACATCTCAGGGTATGGAATATCCCTTGGGTCAACAGTCCTGGCTGTGTCTCCTTCCAATTTCTTGTACATTCCCACAGTTCAGCAATAACTAAGGCATGTCTGTATTATCAACACTGCCTCCAGGACAAATCCAAAACACAGCCCCATACCAGCTACTATGAAGAAAACTAACAGGCCCAGCCAAATGCAGCATGATGGCTTACCTTCATAAAAAAAAAAAAAAGAAAAAATAAAGTTTGGGAGGCTCTGATAAAAACCTGTGCTCTTTCATTTTTCATTTTGTTAACTTTGGGATCACACGACAGAAGGGAAGATACAACTTTGTCCTAAATTCTCTGTCAATTAGCAAAACCATTTTGACAATCGTAATAACAATCCTATGTCGGATACTCATCCTATTAATTTTGTACTGATTTCCTGTCAAATAACCATCACTGATTGAATGTTAAGGGAATTCTCTTCTAGGAAGTGGTCAAAGCTGTTCTGTGAGAAACAGGCAGGCAGTGAGATGGTGCAGGGTCTCTGCAAATTTCATGAGACCATCGCATGACTGGCTGCTTAATTTTGCAGTGTAGGAAGGGCCACCAGAGGCTGTTGTGGTGTTACTGTGCTGATCCAAACTCAGGAGAGATATTTTCACACAGATATCTTCAGTGTGGCCCTCCTGGTTTCCACAGGGTAGGATTGCACTGGAGGAGCTGGGATGTGTGGAAGTTACATCTCTCTCTGATGGAGGGTTCTAAAAGGAGCTGTATTTCGCAATGTTCCCAAAAATGTCCTGATTCATTAGGCTGGACAGAAATGATTAATCTTAAAATCAGGGGCAAAGCCTTCATCTGGAGAAAAGCCTTCATCTGTCCAGTGTCCAGGGGAGGTGAGTGACATGGACTGGAGCTGACATTTGTAGTCAGAAAGTGATGAAAGGCAGATTCTGGTGAATCAAGTGCTGAAGGAAGGTGAGATAATTTGTATCAGTCAATGCAGGGCTGTGAGAACATTAATGTGATTTTGTTTTCTCATTAGATTATTCCTGGGATCAATAAAAGCAATAGTATTGACCTAGTATACATTGAGTTCTGTAAGCATTTATGATTTTGCAAATTCTAAGCATCAATCAGGAATGATATTTAGTCATTAGGGCACACATTAAATGGTTTAAAGAGTGACCAGCCAACATCAAAAATTAAAGTTGTTTCTCTAATTTCTTATTCCTAAAGATCAGCTCCTGTTCCTAAGCTTTTTCGTAATGTTTTTATCTACAGTATGAAGAAAAAATATTCTGAAAATGCTGATAAGGTTCCCAAGTGATTTGAAGATTGGTAATGTGGTAAACAAAGAGAGGATCACCGACAGACAACATGGGCAGCTCGCTAAGCCAAGGACAAACAGGTAAATATGCATTTGAAGACATGCAAATACAAGGTCAAGCACAAAAAAACAAGGAATGTAGGTCTGGTTTGTGGAGGAGGAGGCTGTCTTAGGAAAGAGAAAACCAGAAAAGAGGTTGTGGAAAACGAAATGCATATGAGTTCCCACTTGTGGCTGCAGCTGAAAGACCAGTAAGATTCCCTGGATCTATGGCTAAGTATAGCAGGCAGTAGGAGTGGGGGGGTTGCATTACCTCCGGGTTTGGCACAGCTGCTGGGTGCTGTGCTCATCTCGGGCGTCCACGTTTCACAAAGTACCGAGAAAACTCGCAAAATGTTGCAGGAGAGACAAGAGGATGATCAGAGTGTTGAGAAACTGCCCCGTGGAGTTTGTGAGGGTTGTCTAATTTCATTTATAAACTGAAGGTTAAGGAGTGAGTGAATGTGTTGGAGGAAGGCAGCTGTGTGGTGTAGGCACAGGGACACAGGCAGATTGTCTGGGAAGTGGGATGGTGTGGCTGGGATCTGTCTTTGGTGTGTGCTTCCTTAAGTGTACATCAATCTCCCCCACCATGGCCCCTTCACTGGCTGATTTGACTCCTAGGTATTTTTAGCTGTTAAAATCTCTTTTTGCATGCAATTTGTTTTCTCTTATCAATTCATCCCAGGCCCACCTTACACTTTTGGAGGAGTTATTTATATAAAATAACTTCTTTTCCCATAGGTCTCTCTGCCTAAAGCAATATTGTAACCTAGTTCCCTCTGGTAAGCAGTCTTATCCAGACTTTGCATATTCACCTAAAATCCAGCAGTATAGTTTTTGTAGATCTCAAGCACCAAGGTATCATGCTGGAGCAGTACAAAAGATCAGATATTGAAACAGATGGGTCAGGGTGCAGTATGATGCACCACAAGGGCTTCTGGAGCTCTCTGCAGTGCAGCTGACTTGTACAGAACCCACATTATCAGATCCCATTTTGCTGCACGTTTGTAATTATTACTGCATATGGTCATTATTAAGCTTTCAGTTTTTGGTCTGCCTTTCCCTTACAGTGCTTCTGCACACTGCCAATAATAAATAACTCCTGGTTTTAACACACTGCTGTTTCAAAGGTTAGGTTATCTCCGTGGCAGCTTGACATTCAAGGATCACAAAGCTTCCCCACAACAACAATGCATGGAATGATCTAATTATGCTTTGACAGGTCATCCCACAAAACAATTAGGAGGGACTGGAGATATTTTATTATGTTGCTCTGTGTGCTACACGTCAAAGACACGATGGTAAGAAAACTCAATGCTTTCAGGGCTAGCAGCTGCTCCTGGAGTAACTTGTCTGACCCCTTCCCTTCCTCCTCCCCACTCCTAGATGTAGATGTGTTTCTACATGCATAGTGTTGGACCCAAAGGTCTCCACCTCGGTGCTCTTGTGGGGATGCCTGCTTTGATTTTGGAGCTAGTCACATTTGCTTGCTAAATCCTGACTAAATTCTTCATAAGCAAAGCACCAGCAAGACCAAGCTGATCATTTTTCCATGAACTGTACCTCTCAGCTTGTTGCTGCCCCCTCCATTTTAGTTCAGAATGAGATATTTTCATGTTCTTGGCAATAATTACATGTGTATTTCTATAAAGGTTCTGTTGATTAAAAATCTAGAATGCATTATTTACAGTATTTGTTTAGATATTGTTTCCATTCAGATAAAGGGATTATTTACTATAACAGAATGCTGCTGAGCATTTATGTGGCATTCTTTCTCTTCAAAGCACTTTAGCAATGCTAATCCAGGGAAAAGGTCTTCCATAAAAACTGGAAGAGAGCACTTGGATCAGGGGGACAGATCTCAGAATTTTACATTTTATCACCATCTGTTGAAAGACTGGAACATTTCAAAACGTCTTTCCAACTAATATTTTAGGAGAACTTTTCTGGTTTCACATGCCTACTATGCAAGAAAATGGTCCAACATTCTGATCAAACCTAGAGCATAAATTGTTGCTTATTTTAGAGAGTCTGTGCGCCAAAGTTTGGTTCCAAAGTCTGGGCTTTGCACATCTGGAAATGTGCCATAGAAGGAGAAGCACTGAGTCATCCTGAGCAAGAGGGGCCATAGGCTCTGCAGCACCTTAAAAAGGCACTGGCAAGCTTTAAAAAAGGTACCTTTAATTGCTTTTCAAATTACTATTCCATTGCCCTTGGTAAATGCCAGGTTAGAAGATGCTTCACACAACAAGTTATCTTCCTTTTTAAAATAAAGGTTAGTTTAAGCTTATCAAGAAAATTAATTGCCATTGCAATGTACCATGGAGAAAACGCTTTCACTCTATCCTGAAGACAGCTGTGAGGCTGTAATTCTCCTTCTGGATACAAGAATAAGTTCTCTGCCAGGGTAGTAATTATCTCAGCATCTGTCTCTTTCTTCCTCTGCTCCGGGAGAATCGAACGCCTCTGACAAGGTTTGCAGATCAGCAAACACAGGGGAATTCTCAGCCTCTCTCCCCAAGGACTGACATTTCTGTGCTTACACTCCTGTATGCTCTCTCCCTTTCCTTTGCTCCAGGGAGAGGACCCTCACGAGTGTCCCCTGCCCGTGGCTGAGGCGTGTTCCCGTCTGCCAGCCCCAGGGATGAGAGGGTGTTGAGAGGGTCTCTGCATCATCCCTGCAGAGCTCAGGTGGCTCTGGGATGGGTTTCAGCCCTGCAGGGCTCATGCAGGACTGCAGGCAGGAGAGATGTGCTTATGGCTCTTCCAGGGTCAGGGAAAGATGGGCTTTTCCCTCCAGGGGGTGAGGAACATTAAAAAAAAAGAGAAAACTTGTTTTGTCCAAATTCTTTTGAGGAATACCCCTAATCAGCAACACCCCTTCTCTGCAGGGCTCTCCTGCAGCTCCTGTGGTGTAGCCAGAGACAGCCCTGATGCTGGTGCTTTCACCTCACACTGTCCTGCTCACCTGAAGGATGAAATTGGATGTTCTTGGACACAAAGGAGGAGCATGAAGCCCAGTTCTGCCTCCTTCTCCTCCACCAGCACTGTGCCCTGTCCATCACAACTTTTGGGAATCCCTGTCCTCACAGATCAGTCTCCCAGCTGCTGTTTAACTGCTGGGGCAGTTATTCCTCACTGCTCAGCCTCTGCTCCATGCAAACCTGTCTAAATGTGAGTTCTTTTTACCTTTGATGTGCGATTTGTACTCTTCCCCATATGAAAAAATCAAAGTCTGCATAGCTGCAGGATTTGCCCATTTCCCTGCTGACACCAGCCCACCTTTCCCCCCTTTTTCTGACATGGCACACCCTTGCAATGTGCCTTTCCTGCACCCTGCATGCAAATGCTGTGCTTGAGGGCTGAGCTTTGCTCATTATTTGTGTCTGCTTTGTTGTGTGAGATTGCTGAGACAGATCCTGACTCTGGTTGCTGTCCTACCAGTATTTCATGTGCTCTTTGTATGCACCTTGTCCCAGTCCAAGCTGAGAGCATCATGCCACCTTTTGATGGCTCTTTTGTGATTGTTTTGTACCAAGAACAAATTGCATTGCTGGTCTGTGCCTTCACCCTTCCAGGTTATTGATCATATAAATTAATTAAACTGATTCCAGTGCTGATCTCACTGGCAGTCTATATTTTGCAACCCAAACTGCTCTCATTTAACCACTCATTCTCATCAATATCACAGCCAGTTCTTTCTCCACTCCAGCAGCTCCATCTATACAACAGCCAATACCCACATAATGACCTTCCAGAACAGCCTTTTCTAATTCTTCCTCTTGTCCAAACCCTTTTCTCCAGCTTTCTAGGTTATGGTCACTTTTTCTTATGCTCAGAGCAGAAAGGGAGGAGCTCCACAAAGGTTTTAGGTATGGAAATAATCAGGGCTGGAAAGAGAGAAATCATTCTCTGTATCACAGCAGCTTTCACTTTAAAAGGCAGCACTTGTGTATGCTGATTACGGTGCAACTTCCCTGGGCAGAGCTCCCTGTTCCAGGGCAGCAACAGGCAGGGTCTCTGGGGATGTCATGCTTCTCCTTCTCAGAGGATAAGGCAATATTTGTCCTCTCCAACTGCACTGACCTTTTATTGGCAATCACCACGCTTGTGCTTGGCAGATGTATCAGTCTGAATTCATGTAACTCCCAGGAGTTTGATACGTCTCTCTTCTCTCGCTTCATAACTTAAAAAGAGTCTCTCCGCCTGTTTCCAGTTTATCATGATCCTCTGCCTTGGGACTGACACTGCAAGATCTATTAATTTCTCATTGCTCTGAGTTTAAAGTGAAGACCCTCTTGTAACCCACTCATAACCTTCATGGGAGAGTAGAGTATCCTTGCCAATTATCTCAAAGATAGCTTTATAAACTCATTCCCTCCAAATATATTTTACAGCAGGAATAACTCATATGAAAAAAGATTCACCTTCCTTTCAGCAATGTCACTGGAGTCACAGCAGATTCAGAAAAAGTTGAAACATTAACAGGAGTCATATGAAATCACACACGCTTCTTCCTTGCTTCTTGTTTTCCCTCTGCTATCCCTCCTGGCTGTCAGAGCTCCCAGTGATATCTTGAGCAAAAGAATCTGTATCTCTAAGTCCTCCTGCCCTTTGACACAGTCAATTTGTCCTTACCTCCCTTTGGACCATAAATAAATGGGAGAGTTCTTCATTATCTTCCAAATGAGATGTGAAACTGAGGTCCTGACCACTTGTGATCATTAGAAAAATCCCATGGCACTTCTTGCAAGAACAAGACCATTAGCCCTGATGTCCTGGCAGAACTCCAGTTGGGGTGATTATAATTACATTTTGCCTGCTTTTGTAGCTTCAGAGGGATAATAGAACTTCCATCCCTTGCTTTCCCAGCCTGTCATACAGGGCAGCAGTGCCAGCAGCTGCACTACCCCATCCTTGTGCCCAGGGTTCCTCTGCCAGGGCAGGTTAAACATGGGTTTGCTTGGTCCAGGCCAAGGGAGAGACAGGCCATGGCCATGGCCTGCCAGTGTAACTATTTCCAGTGAGGACCATGGCTGTTCAGTGAAATCCTAAGCCTATGAACAGCTTGGCCAGAGCTTGAACCATACTGAGGGAGAGAGAAAAAATGGAGGAATTATCCTTCAGAGCTGCCTCAGTGGGAATTCCATGTCACTGTTCCTTTGAGGATGTGTTTCAAAAGCATTCATGGGGCACTCTGAGAAAAACATCACAAAACTGAGTGATGCAGCTGACACCATTTGTTGGCTGTGTCACAGTGTTAGGAGGGCAGCTTTAGGAAACCCAGGACATCCCAGCTAGGTATTTATTTAATATTTTTCTACAGCAAACATCAACTTCTCTGGGAACAAACCAACATGTTAAGCCCTGGAGAGTCAGTGGTGGCTGGGACCCCAGTGCATGCACAGCCCTTTGCTCTTTGGAGGGGTGGGATGAGCAGCTGTGCTGCCCTGGAGGTGCTGCACACCTACACTGGTGCTGTGGGGCAGAGCTTGGAGCTGTGGATCTGCTGCCCTCTGGACATGCTTGGAAGCAACCCTTCTCCTTAAGTCCTTTTCAATTTTCATTTTAAATTCAGATTTGGTCTGAGTTCATTTGGTCAGAGGCTCTGGCTTTTTTTTTTTCTGTGTTTATTTGCCTGTTTGGCTGGCTCAGTACGTGTTTCATTTCCCTGGCTCCTTTGGCATTTCTTTGAAGTCTGATTAGAGTGAATATGCAAACCACCTTTCCTAGTGGGAAATTCCTTCTACAAACACAAGAGTGCCAGCCTGGCTCTGGAGCAGCAAGCCCAGCTTGTCTGGGGGAGTGGGCTTGGGGGGGTTGTTACTGCCACTCCAGAGCCATGCACGAGCCAGGACCTGCAGTGCCCATTCCCATCATGTGCAGACTCCCACGCTGAGCCAAGCCACTGTCTGCACCACACAGCTCTTCCCAACAGCATCACCTTGGCCACTGAGCAATGTGGGAATGTGCAGCAGCTATGCTGGCACCTGGAGAGTGCAGGATTGGGACCCAGGGCAGAGCTGGCTCCTGGCTCAGAGCTGGCACAGGCTGTGCTGCTCTGCACAGGCTGGTGAAGAGCAGCTCACAGTGGCTGCATCCCTGCAGAAGATGAGCAAGCATTTCAGCAGAGGCTGCCTCTCACTCTCCCAGTCCCCCTCTGCTCACTGAGGAGGCTGCATGCACCCAGACCCTGCATCCCAGGCTGCCACAGACAGGGTGAGTGTGCAAAGTCACAATGAATCTTCCATCAGGCTTAGGAAGCTGCTGCTCTCATTGTGCATAGACACATTTTGGCACTATTTCTGCCTGCTGCATCCTGGAGCAGCCAAATACTGCGACAGAGAAGAACTTGTAGAAACAGAAGATATTTCTCCCTAAGCCAAGTGCCACTGGAAACGGTTCAGGCTGCAGCAAGCTTTTGCTCTCCTATCTCTACTTGTAATTAAGCTTTGCACTAATACCAGATAAAATTAATGCTCAAAGCTCGTTCCCTGTTAATGGAGAGGGTGGTAGCTTTTGTGCATATGTGTTTAAAGCAGAGTTGTACCTACTGATCTTGATGAATGGGTCATTTGTGCTGTGAGTTTTCTCTGAAAATGAGGAGGAAAATACACAGCACCAGTGCTGATAAGGGATGCTGTTATTTTGTGTTCTGTAGCCATTTCTCCAGGAAGCTGTTGCTTCATTTGTATTGCTTTTTTAACCTTATATGCTCAGTGGGCCCAGGCAAGGCTTCTTTCTTCTTGAATTAAATGTAATCAGGCTGAGCAGCGAGGAAGAAATGATGAATGAGGACATCATTTTGGAAAACACATATCTCCTGACTGCTTATCTCAATGACATAAGAGGACTTGAATACAGTATGGAAAATAAATGCAGATGGGGGCTCAGCATATCATGCTGGAGCATAATAGCTCAGACCTGGCCAGAAACTATTTATTATTTAGAGTATTGCTCTTGTAATTTATAAAGGTTAATCATTAAAACTTTAATTCTCCTATAGGAAAATGGTTGAAGAGCCTGGCATTAATCATGCTTGCAGCAAGAAGGGACCATGGTAATAAAAGGAGCAACCTTGCATGGAGAGGCAGTGCCTGGGCTGACCCACCCAACAGGGCACCACTGTGCTTCCCACCTGCAGGCAGATCCAGTCCCAGCCCACCTGGGAGGCATTTGGGGTAAGGATGGGTGGGAGGAAGGTTGTGTGCAAGGAGGTGAGGTGCCAGTGATGCACAAAATGCCTTGCAGAACTGTAGTTACAGCAAGGAGCCATTGTCCTTCAGGGAAGGCACCAAAAAAGTCCCCTCACTTCATCTCCTGGCCACCCTCCCAGACTGGCAGCAGAGAACCAGAAAGTGTCGCAGAGACATGAAGTCTCCAGAGGGCAAGAGGAAAAAGGGACTCAGAATAAAACTTCATGAAGTGGAAAAGCGGTGAGGTTGTCTCTTCTAGTCTAAGGCTACATTTTTAGCCAGGGTGAGTTTGTTAATAGCCCTATAAACCAGGTGACTAAGGAGGAGAAGAAAAGGGGAATGGCTGCCAAATAATTTGCTTTTCTCATACTGCAATCTACCACTGAAGTAATTTATTTGTGATGTAACTTTTTTCAGATAGAATAAATCTGATAAAGTCTGGTCATGCTGAGATAAAATAGCCTTTGAGCTGGCTTATTCAACACAGGTCAGTGTGTAATTATGGAAACATCCAGAGTTCGTCTGAAGCAGAACAGGCCACTTTGCTATGAAAATGAAGGAGTCTCTTTTTGCACTGATAATCAGACTTCCATAAAAAACAAAGTGACTTCACAAATTTGAGTCATCAAGTCGTGGCTGTGTTCTGGCAGGGGAATGCTTCTCATCACAATAAAAAGGAGTATGGCACATCCCAGAAGAAATCCAGGGAAAGTCTGCATTAAGGGAGTATTAAGTATAATAAATAAAGATGACATAAAAACAAGTATTTAGAAAATAATGGAGGTCTAGCCCAGCTCAACTATGCTCAACATTAAACAACCCTCAGACTTTGAATATCTGAACTTTGAGACTGGAGGCTGTCTTCACTGCTAATTGGAAAAGGCTCCTGAATGCAGAACAGCACAGTTTACCTGACCTCCATATCAAGCATATTTCACTGCAGAAAAGTCCTGGGATGTCTTGGGGATCCTGCAGCCACCAGCAGGGCTGGGCACTCCAGCAGTTTATACCACAGTTCATTGCCTCAGGAGCTGCCAGATTCCTCCTGAAGCTGAGGGAAATGCCCAGCCTCACTTGAAGTTTTGCAGATGTGAGGGAAGAAGAGCTTTGTTAGCCATCTGAGTACTAAATGAGTGTAATTGAATTGGTATTAATTAGCAGATCTGTTTATTGACATTGCCATAAGTGGCTGGTTTGCCTTGCTCATGAAATCCAGGTATCAGGGCTCTCCAAGTCCTGGGATTCAGCCCTTTTCAAGAGCACCCCTCACACCACCAGTGTGCAAAATGCCCAAATGCAACTGCTGGCAACAAGAGGGAAACAGCAAAGAGTTCTAAATTCATGTATTTGCTGTTGTTGTTGACCTCCCTCTCTCCTGGGAAGCATGACTCAGAGCAGCCCCATCCTGGTGGTGTCTCACACTAGCCTGTGATGCTGTGGGGCTGATGCAGCCCAAAATAATGAGTGTGTCTGGATTTAAAATACAGATTTGGCCATGTATAGACTCCAAGCTGTGGTTCTTCCAGAGAACAGGGAATGGGATGGGGTTGAGCTGGGGAAGGACTCAGGAGCATTTCTGTTCAAGGTAGCAGCAGCAATCATCCAGAGCACTTGGCATCCTTCCTGATTGCAGCCCATGAGGGATGGCTGGAGGAGTTCATTCAGAAAGCCTACAGGTTCCTAACAAATGGATGCCTAGGTTCATTGCAAAATGATTTTTTGCAATTGAAAAATTGCACCAAGGATGGGTGCAAACTGAGAACTGGGACTGGACCTGTTTTGGAAATCCTATAGTGATGTCCTTAATGAAAATTACAATTATCCTGGTGGTATTTGTTTCTCCTCCTTTTTACTTTATTTTTAATTTCACTTTTAAAACATGTGATTTCCATTTTTTTGCTAGGTTTCCCCTTGTTTCTGACTTACTTTGGCAATTATCTGTAAGTAGGACTGCAGTGCCACACAACCGAGGTGCTCCTCTGCCTGCTGAAAAGCCACTAAATCTTGGAAACTGACCATGAAATCTAAAAACAGAGCAGAGATGATGGCTGGAGCAGGCACTTCCTCAGAAAAAGAGTTGTGGAAATGTCAAACACAATGAGCTGTTTGCCTCTCAGATGATGTGTGACAAAGGAGATTGTACAGCATGGGGCAATCCCAGCCTGCCATCCCAGGCTCAGAGGTGGCCGCTGGCTGCAGCACTGCCAGCACTGACATTCAGTGCATGGAGATGCCCTGAGGAAGGTCACAGAACCATAGAATCATTAAGGTAGGAAAAGACCTCCAAGTTCATCAAGGCCAGCCTTCAAGCAAATGCCACCATTCCCACTAAACCGTATTGTGAAGAGCCACATCTCATTTTTGGACCACTTACAGGGCTGGTGACTCCACCACTTCCCTAGGGAGCCTCCTGCTGCCTTCTCCCTGCCTCTCTTTCCAGCTGTAAATTGGGAATAGAGGTAGTGCCTGCTAATTGAAGTTGGGCAGGGGATGCTTTTGGCAGTATTTATTTTAAAGACCACTGTGTGGTATCTCACAGATCACACAATAAATGGCAAAACTTTCTGTATGACAAAGGGAACCTCTGGCCTGTAAAACAACCCTTTTTGGAAGTGCCATAGAAACCTGTCAGTGCTCATCCTTCAAAGGCAGCTGCTGCACAGGCCAAGGGCTCCTCACTTACATGCAGAACAAAAACAATGTCTGCGAGGTAAGAAAGTGTGAAGGGGAAATAGTCTTCCCCTCCATATTTGCACACTGCTCTTTAAATTGCATCATATAAATCAGCCCCACCAACTAAATGTGGCATGTTCTGAAATACTGTATTTGCTCTGGATCAGTTCACAACCAGATTGCTTTTATTTTGTTTCATAAGAAGTTGAGATTGGAGATGTATGGACATGTTACTCTTTGTGTTTGCATCTGCCACCCTGGCAGGAGAAAAATGCTTGCTTTGGTTTTGCAAACATTCTCCACTTATTCTCCTAAAATGGTTTGGATGAAATACTGTTGGTTCATATAATTAGCTGAAATAATAAACTGGAGAGGGTTTGGTTTTGTTTCCTTTCGGAAGGAAACATACTGCAGTGAGCTCAACACCCTACAGTGCAGTTGGAACAACCTGTAATGCCATGATGTGAACACTTTGGGGTGGATCACAGCCTGCCCCCAGCCCTAGTGATGGTCCTGCATGGAGGGACCTGAATTCCCACTGCTCTGTCTCTGCTGTGGCCATGGGTTGTCCTTTCAGCTCTTGCAAAGGCAATATTGCTGGGATGGGTGGGATATCCCTGCTTCCAGGAAGGCAAAGGGAGCTGCAGAAGAGTACAGCATGTTCCTACATGCCAAACATGCCACCTTAGGTTCACTTTCTCCTTTTCTTACCAGCATCCTTATCCAGACAGACCAAAAACTGATTTCAGTGAGTGCCAAAGGACAAACTCCTGATGCACACAAGCAGAAAGGAGTCATGTTCCCAATGTGCAGCTATTTGTGAGCAGGAGAGTCCTGCACCAGATCAGACACAGTGGGCCAGAAATTCCTGGCATTCCAATGGGCAATTCAGTTCTCTCCTTAATCCTTCTTTCAGCCCTCGAAGGAGCTTGGTGATTTCATCACTCCCCTCAGGAGGAGGGATGGGTGCACTGGGCACATTTGGATGTGTTCCTTGGGGCATCTGCAGTCTTCACACTGCAGCATCTGCTGATCCTGGGGAATAAACAGAAATTTCTCTGTGTCATGCACAAACCTTTTGCTTCCATTGCCCATGTGTATTAAAAGAAAGTAAGTAACATTTTACGGAACAAATTCTGCAAACTACTAAAATTTAATTTTGAGTCAGGTTTGGAAAAGATATGTGGGGTTTTTAAATGCTTTTGAACCTGGTAGTACCAATTTTTATCCCTGGCCTCTATAGCAACCCTGCCTCCTTTCCCACTTCTCAGTATATCCTCCCTGTGCAATAACCTCTGCTCCTTCATCCTGTACGAGTTGTGTACACTTGGATAGTGGATCAATCACCATAACAGCTGTTGTCTTTAAGGTTTATTAATGCTTTCCAACTGAATTCCTGTTTGCCTGCTAATAACCCTACCAGTGGAACACTATTCTGGACACACAATTATTCATGTGGCAAACTTGCCACCTGAGTGCTGGTGAGAAATTAGCAAGCCTTGCATCCAGCTGGAAGCAAGTAATTTGTAATTTCTGCAATGGGCTTGAAACTGGGATTATTCCACTGCAGGTCTGTCTGTACTCCAAGCAATGCTCAGGAAGGAAGGGCAGCTGAGGTATGTGGAGGGATGAGAGTGGCACAGGCACTACCCATAGGGATTTGTTGTCCCCACTGCTCTCATTAGCTTGGATTTGTGGAGTGCAGCTGAAAGGAGGCGAGGACTGAAGGGAAGGGGGCAAGCAGAAAGTGAGGGTTTGGCCCAGCTGCTGCTGGTAGGAATGAGGAACAGCTCTGCAGAAAGAGACATGTCATGGTGCTGGAGCAATGAAATTCCGATGTGGATTGTGTGGGTCAGGCTCTTTGGCAGCAATGGGCTCGACAAAGCCTCAACATAAACGCCTCTGCAGCAGCAGTGGGGACTTTGATTAAGGTGAAAGCCAGACTGGGTTTATTTATGCTCCTCTTGTTTAAGCAAAGCTGCAGATATCCTTTCAGTAGCTCAGCTAATAGCTGCTACCTGTCCCCAGCAGTTCTCTCTAGTTTTTGGTAGATAGGCAATGCTTAGGACTAGATACCACTGCTGGGCACAGCTCCAGTTCCCTGTGGGAGAGATAGAGATAGTATGTGATCTTTTGCATTGTTATGCTTTATCATTTTAGTGTATATTATATTTGGCAGTCAGAATAGTTGGCCAAGCTGGGAGTCATCTCTCTGCTTCAAAACAGTGCAGCTTGGCAGTTCTGTTTATCTTTTACCAATTCATTTTAATGGAAGCTGGAATTTGAGAAGTTTAAAAATTAAAAGGAAAAGTGTGATTGCTGTAAAGCAGGGGTTTAACTTGTGGCTTTCTTTTTTTTTTCCTTACACTTTCTTTATTGGCCCCAGGCATGATAACAGAGCTATCCATACCAGCAGTGTCAGTATTTTTATGCCGACTGTAAAAATACCCTGAACAATTTATGCTGAAGAAGCCAGCATCTCTCTCAAATGCAGCATTGCTGGGGCCAACATATTTCTCTTCCAGACAACTGAATATTGAAAAGAATGCAAAACACACTGAAAAAGCAGAACCTGTCAGTCATCCCCTGGCAGCTCTCAGCACTGGAAAGGATGGATGAAGAAATCAAACATGGCCATCTATATCCAGTCGCTTGAACGCTGGGCTCAGAGGCAACTCCTTGGGAGGTGGGATGCAAACTTTTCTCTGGGATGGACTCTAAATGTCTGGAGCTCTGCAGCTGAATGGACATGCTGCTCTGCTGCAGGGCGCAGCAAAGCCATTGCCAGCAGGTGCTTGACAAAGCCCACGGCAGGATGCAAAGAGGGGAGTCCTGCAAGCCCTGCCAGGACCCCAACAGCAGGGAGACACCTACAGCTGATGCAGGAGCTGTGTACAAGGTTATCCTTGGGAAGCCAGGCATTCCTGCTGCTACAGTTCATCCCTGACTGTGGCTTCTGAGAGGTTGTGTGTGCTTCACATGACCCTATCCTTCATGAGGATTTAGGGGGTGGTGGCTTTGGTTCTTCACAAGCAGGGCTGACACTGAGCCAGGTGTGCTGTGGCAGCAGGGGGCTGCTGGCAATGGTTTCCACCTTTCTACCCCTGACAACACATCGTGCCAGAGAGTTCTTGCAGAGCTGCAGTGACCCACCCTCTTCCTCATCCCTCTCCCCCAGCGTGAGCAATGCATGACAAATGCAGAGCCATGCAAGCATGGGTACAATCTGACTGTTCCACAGTCAGCAGCATGCCCATCAATCCACTGGAGTCACTTTAAACTGCTTTTATTCTATTTGTTTCATTATGCTGTTACGGCTCTCCTCAGACACAGTGCTAATTAACTCAATCCCATCCTAGCAACTCCTGGCTCCCACATCATCTCCAGGGTTTCCAGTCCAGGGAATTGTAACAG
Organism: Hypocryptadius cinnamomeus; assembly: GCA_013400635.1. Taxonomy (NCBI): domain Eukaryota; kingdom Metazoa; phylum Chordata; class Aves; order Passeriformes; family Zosteropidae; genus Hypocryptadius; species Hypocryptadius cinnamomeus. The sequence continues at coordinate 258,511 of VYZP01015088.1, read as the reverse complement.
ATCATTTATCCCAGGGGCTTTAAATGGATGCTTTTCCATGATGGAGCTGTAGGCAGAGGGACTCATAATTGCAGAGGTGCATTCAAGTCTCTAGCTCAGTATGCAGCATCAAAATTTGTATAGATTTTAAATAATTCATCACTGGGCTTTGGTATATTTAGTCATTCAAATTGGGAATCTAGAATTTTGTTCTGCAGAGAGCTGGTGTCTGTCATTGTCAGAGGTTAGCTCTGCTGCCCGTGTCCATGCAGAGGAGTTCAGGCAAATTGAGTCAGAAGAAGTGACTGGCAGCAAAAGATACAGCAAAATCTGTGACACATAATGATGCCATGAGGGCCTCCAGGCAGCTGTGGGCTGGGTCATGCTGGCATATTGTCCAGCAGGACACACACTGCCAAGATGCTGGGAAACTTAATTAGCAAGGAGCATTGCCTGGGATCACAGATTACACCCATTTGCATGGTCTAGGTAAGGTCTTTAGGCATCAACCCATGTGCTACCAGCACCTGGGCACTGTCTTCATCTGTTGCCCCCTGTTCTGTATGTGGATTGCAAAACCCTGGAGGCAGGGAGATGCTCTTGCTCTTTGCTGTGTCCTGTGACTGCAGCACAGGCAAGTGGGTGCTCGTACCCATTAGCAGACATGGCAGCAGTGCTGGGCTCAGTCACAGCTGGCAGAGACCTGAGGTTTGGCCTCAGACCCACTAGGCAGTGCTCAGTCCCACTGCAAAGGGATGGTTTAGAAACAGGAATCCATAACTTCATTTTATTTCTCCATGACCTCTGGCCTGTCACACTTTCTTGACTCAAAGGAAGGCTTTGCAAAGGGGCTGCAGTAGAGATGACTCAGGAGGGGTCTGAGTGCAGCATCTCCCAGACAATGAGATCTGCTCAGGGTGTCCAAAGTTATCCTAGCCACAAAGCACAGCGGAGCCTTTTGTCCACAGGACAGGCTATTTCAGGGAAATGCTGTTGTTCAGGAGGGGGTTGATTCTGCAGGGTCCCAACACCAATTTCCCTTGACAGGAGAGAGCAGGAAGCACTCAGCACCTCTCTCTAGGATCTCAGACCATGCACAGCATTGAAGCCTTTTTTCTACCTCTTGTTTTTATGCATTACAGTCACATTATAAAGAAGTCCTGCAGAACATTCAATTACTTACTGCACAATTATAATCATATTTGTATATCTATAAGTAGGTCACCAGTCTCTTAGGTTAATCAATTATAATGGCATTCACACCGGTTTCTTTCATAAATCACTGACTTTTAGTGTATCCACTGAGATAATGGAGGAAAACCATCTAATTTTGATCTAAGTAGAATGAAATGTGAATGTGCATAATTTGCTCTTACAAAGTGTATCTAATGTTCTTTACATCTGTATTTATTTGTGCTGTTTCATGCTGCATATCGTTTAAGTGGCAAAAAAATACAGAGGCTGCTGCACTTAAAATTAAATGACCCAGAATAATACAATTTATCCACATTTATTTTACATTGTTCATCATGAAAGATATTTTAATAACCTAGTTCTGATGCCTGGTGCACTCATTACCAATCACACTGAAATTTGAGTCCTGGCAGCAAGATTGTTTGGTGTGCCACAGGGATATTTTGGGGAAGCTGTTTTGCCATGTAAACTGGGAAGTTAAGTGGAAAGGGTGGGATTTAGTCAGGCTGGAGACTGAGAAGGCTTTAAGACATAGCTGGAGGCCATCAAATAGTGGACATTTTTTGAGCCACTGAGTCTGTAGCTGCTTTAATGCCTGCCCAAGCCACAGTTTTCAGACAACTCAGTGAGCAGGACAAATAACAACGGAATGGTTTCTCTTTTCTGTCTGCTTAGCATGGGTGCCTCAGCACTGTTGTTGGAGAATATGTGTGGGAGAACTTTGTGCCCCCCTCAGTGGTGTCCTGAGCAGGCTTTGCTTGGCTGGGTCCAAGGGACTGGGATGCCTTTTGTGAAGTACAGACCAAGACCTTGACCTCTGCTACCAGAACTGGCTGATCCCAGTTTGACTGAAGAAACTGCAGAGGAGGGAGATTTCTGGGGCTTGGGATGCCCTTCAGGGCTCTGACTGATGTGCCGTGGGCTAGTTTGGGTTGGTGAAGGAGTGAGCTCACGGCAACCTACAGCTACCTGCAGAAATGATGGAGCCAAACTCTTCTTGGTAAAGGCAAATGATGTTACAAGGGGCAAGAGCAGCTCGGGAGACTCAAACTGGAGATCAGGAAAACTTCTCTGTGAGACAGATGCATGGTCATCCCGTGGAGTTGTGGCATCCACAGCCTGGAAGATTTTCATGCCCTGGCTAGACAAAGCCATGGCCAAGCTTATTTAGTGCTGGTGATAACCCTGTTTTGAGGAGGAGGCTGGATGACAGGCTCTTCCTATCAACCTTGCTGTGGTCCCATTCTTCAGGATCCCTGAGAGGAAATTCAAGAAGGGTGACACAATGGGCTGTGAACCCTTGTCTTCACAGCAAAAACACCTTGAGTTTTGACATCACCTAAGTGAGAGACATAACTCGAGAGGCAGAGGGGACAGGGAGGTAGAAGGTCTGGTCAGGAGAGACCTGCCTCGAGCATGGTGGAACACTCATGGCAGGCAAACTCTGCCTGAGTGATGAGCTCAGATATTTTGTCTGGATGCAAACTATTGTTCTTCATCCTGCCCCTCTTGGAGCAAACGTAAAGCAAACCAGCTTTAGCTGTCTGTCTGCAGGAATGTCTGCCTAAGCATCCCTTTGGCTGTCAGCCTGGAAAACGCCAGTGTTGGAGAGGTGGCGATGCAGGGACTGCATCCTGAGCAAAACCAGTGTGCAAATTAAATGCAGAGAAGGCTGCTGGGACTCACCTTGGGCAGAGTCACTGACTGCTCTGGAAATGAGTTATTGGTTAGGAAATGGATTCTGCTTAAGCGCTGTCTGTTTTGCAACTGTGGGGCAACTTTGTGCTGATTTCCAAACAGGACCTGAAGGAGCAGGGAAGGTTTGAGCTCGGCTTTGTGAGAGGGCTGCTCCGTGTCCCAGCGCTGGGGCCGCAGGTTTGCCCCGGGCATGCTGTGCCCTACGGCTCACTGCCATGCTGAGAGCTCCACATCCCCACAGATCCACAGGATTCCCTGCTAGCTGACCCCTTAAGCCCAAAGCAGCTCATGAAGGGGAGCTGACAATGGAGCCTAATGAAACTGCCCCCCCCTTTTTTTTTTTTCTTTTTTCTTTTTAAACCTCGGATGCAATCTCTTACTAAAACTCTCCATCCTTTCAGAAGAAGTTTCTACCTGAGGAGTAATCAGTGTTTTCAAATCTTCTTCTGAAGATTTTTGTGTGTATTTTGAAAAGAAAAAAAGAAAGAAAGCAGAAAAAACCCCAAGAATTTTTATACTGAATCATTTTCTGGTTTTCTTATGGAGAAATAGCAACTTTTATCCAAGGGATTTGTGCTGCATGGAGCTGTTTTATTTTGACAGAAGGTTGCTTGCTTTTTTTTAAATCTGAAATTGTTTAGCAAAAGTGCCCTGGCTCCTGTGACTTGGCCAGCTGGAAGGTCTGGCTCATTATTAATGTAATTATTTGCTCATTTGTTGTGGTAGAAGCAGAGCCCTCGGCCCATCCACGTCAGCCTCAGGCATTGTGGAGGTTCCCGTGCAGATTTGGTGACCGTGTCTGGGGTGAATGGGATGGGGATGGCTCCAGAGAAGCATTTATGAGGATTTATGTGTGTCACACTCCTATTTTAGAATGGAAATGTGTCAGTACATCATAAATATTCCGCGTGATTTACACTCACCGGTTTGGGTGCCTTAGCCCCAGGAGTAGATAAATTGTGCTTTAACGTGTTATTTACACTTTCAGGAAATTCAGTGCCTTTGGAAAGCACCGGGTCGAAAGTCCTGGAGGGAAGCTGACTCCTGATGGGAGGGATAACCAGCAGGAAAGGTTCTGCCAGATCCCAGGTTCTGCTCTGCACAGGACCCTGTGGGAAGTGTTGAAAAGCAACTTCTTAAATTGTTTTATATCTCTATAGATGAGTTTAATCCCTTTCTATTTCTACAGGAGTTTGGAAGTCCTACATGTCTGAAATGATAGCAGGTAACACAATAGAGGGCTTAGCTGAATTTTAGGTATGCAGATGAGCTAAATTAATTAACAGTAGTCTCTTTCAAATGTATGCCAGAGTAATACCAACCTAGTCTATAGAAAGATTCTTTGGGACTTTACAGTGAACTGGGAGTAATTGATTATGCCATAACCCATGGTTAAGCAGATGATATCAGGAAGTCAGTGGGTAGGGTTTGGATTTGCCATTTTCCAGCAAGGATCCTTTGTGTTTGCTCTGTGAAGTCAGTCTACAATGGTGTCTGTGAGGGTGCCTACAGTTCCTGAAATTCCCATGTGGATCATGGGTATAAAAACCCACCCTTCACTAAAGGAAAACTATTATAGCATAAAGCTTGCAGGCTCAAAGCAGGTATAGCTGAAAGGGAGAATTGAGTGTTTTGTTAAGAACAGATAGTTGGCTTAGGTCCTTATAAGCACCTATCTAAGCCCTGTTCAATTAATGAAACACAATTTAAAGCAAAAAGGATTGGTACTAACCCAACCACTGCAATATAAGCTCTTCTAATTATGCAATAAGATAATGTCCACCAGATTAAAATTTTAATTAGTGTAATTTAGAAATAGAAAAAGCATTAGATTTCTAGTTCTGGAACACCTAAAATGACCTCAAGGGGGAAAAAAAATTGAAAATCATTTGAGCATTGTGCATGTGCTCATGTCTGTTTTTTTATGAAAGTCGTCAGCAAATCCCAGTGGGCTTGTGCTCCTGGCTTTGCTTGCCAGGACCTGTTTGGGGAATTCAAGAGAGCTTGGGGAGCTCTGGGAGCAGGGGCAGTGCAAAGGAGTGCCCAGCACTCATTTCTAGCCCCAGCTGCCTGCAGCCCCTCTGCTCTGATTTCAGAAGGCAGAAACATGCTGGCTATAATAGGGACTTTGGTTCTTTTTTGTTTTCTCTTTCCTCTTTATTTTTCCCTATTCATAGATTTAAAGGCCAAAACAGACCATTAAGTCCAACTAATCTTACATCCTGCATGACAAAGGCCATCCTGCCCATCCCCTAATTCCTCAATACCACGGTTGACCATGACCATGGGATTATAGACCCTTCTGTAAATGCACTGGGAGCCTCTGTGTGCTCCAGGCACAGAGCAGGACCCCACTGAAAACATCCAGCCTTGATTTAAAGACTTTAAGTGGCAGATGATTTATCACATCCCTCATGAAACCATTCCAATGTATAATTAACACTTACAGTAAAATAAGTCATTGGGGCTGAAAGCACAGGGAGCTGTAACACAGAGAGTGCACAGTGTACAGTTGTGTTTGGTTATGAGGTAAGGAATCCAACAAATTGCTTTTATGTGTTTTCAGGGAAGAAACAAAGATATTTGAACCATTTGCATAGCATAAAAGCCCTCCAACCCACCTTTGAAAGGCCTAGAGGTTTGCTAAGGAAGTTTTGAGGAGATGGAGTAATAAAGAAAAGAGGGTTTTATGATGCAAGGTCGAGTGGGAAAATTTTATTGGAAGGGTTTGGCCAGCTCATAGTCCCATGAGGAAAGCAGGAGGAATTTGACTGTAGTGTGTTTCCCTTTGGAAGGTCAAAGCCATTCCATACAATTGCAAAGTAGCATAAGGGAGAAACATTTATGCCTCTGTCAAGGCTGTCAGAAATGGAGGAGGGGAGGAAGTCCCAAACACCACATTTCATCAAAGCCCTGAAGGTAAAAATGATCTGCTGGCTTGAAATTTATCTTAATGAGCAAAATCCAGCCAATGAAACAGGGTGCAGATGAAAGTGACAGATGGAATCATTTAAAGTTTGATTCTTTGCATGAAAGAAAATAATATTTTTTACAAGTTATTTTTCTTCTGGTTGTTACAGTGTTCTGCATAGTGTCACAGCCAGATTAATTATCCTAAGTCTCTCAAAAATTCAGAGTTAGAGGGAGCTCTTGGAAAACTTACATCACTTGGGACTTAGGCAGGTCTAGAAAATCTCTGTGCAATAGAAGGACACATATTCTTGTAGAGAATCTCCTAAATTTTGATGCTGAGAGGTGCTGTCCTCCACCCCTTAGTGTGCAAGGCCAGCATTATGTGTTGTATATCTTTAATGGGGAAAGATGAGCAGAAAAATACATTATAATAATATCATCTCTATGGACAGGTAATTCTTGCACAGACACCTAGTGCACACCTGTGAGTAACAGTGCACACACAGCAGTGGCCCCTGTCCCTGTGAGAGGGCAGGAAACAAAGCACTGACCCCCTCTCCTCTGCTCACTTAATTTCTGGTTATATCAATGAGCAGTTAGCAAAGGTTCAAGACACAAAGGAAGGGCATCTGCTGGCTCCTCTGATTTCAGCAGTGTGGGGCTAGATGCTGTAGTACACATAGCAAGTGTTTGACTGTGCTGCCCTCAGCCTGGGGCATGAAAAACTCACATTGGCATCAGATGGGTGAGGGGATGTTGAGGCTGTGGTGAGCCTGCTGCTGGTCCCCAGCCACCCTTTCCATGGATTCAGCATTCCCAAAGCTCTGAGCAGGAGGCTGAGACCAGGATGAGCAGCCCATCTCCTGTCCAAGGCGAGGAGTGAAGGCTCTGGCCAGTCAGGACCTGCACATGCACTCCCTGCCACGTGGCTCTGTGTCAGCTGGGAACAGAAGGAAGGGATTGCAAGGAACTTCTTCAGATGTATTCCAGCAGCAGATGAAAATAGCTGCTGCTATTTTGATCCTGTGAAGTGGCAGCTCAGGCACACGCAGGGCTGGCAGCATCTCCACAAAGAGGGATTCCAAGGGCAGCCTGGAGTGATGCAAACACAGGGCTGGCCCAGGGTGCCTGGGGAAAGCTGGCCCAGGCCAAGGTGGTAGAATTTAGGATCAGGAGGTATAAATTCACACTGTCCCGGTATTCTGTGAGTTATTGCGAAGTGTTGTAGTGCTATGAACCCTGAGTGTTTTTGGGAAACCACAAGAAATTGCTGCATTCAATATCTGTAATTTACATCCAGTCCAGCTGGGGATTTTCTACTGAATTCTGTTGTGAAGAAATTTTAAATGTTTAATTGTATTTTTATTTTCTTTTCCAGAAGTTTCAGTGTAATATAACACAAATATTCTCTTTGCCTGTGGACTCATAGCAGCAATGTGTGTGGGGGGTGGGGCACAGAGGAAAGGGAGCTTTTTTCTTTTTTACGAGTTTTTTTACACATAACTGGAATGTGAAACTCCTGCTTTATCCCTCATTTTCTGTTTTATATGGGGATGCTTGCTGTAGGTCTTTAGCAGCTTGGTAGACCTAGATTTGAAGTAAAAGAAAGAAAATTTATCTCCGCCTCTTCAGAAACTGTGAATTATTTATTTGCTATTCCTGGTAAATCTGCAGTTGCAAAACCTCACTGCGAAATGAGCATTTCTTTGTTTCACTGGACTGTGGGATCACTCCCTGAAGATTCATCAGCCCTGCTGCTGGAAGAAGCTGTCCTCAAAGCTTCTTTTGTTATTATTATTTGGTAATGCTTGAGATTATTTTTGCTTCACCTTCATTTATTCTCCTGTTCATTTTAAAAACTAGGTAATTGCATGAAGTCATCTGAAATTTAAGACCTCCTCCTGAGATTTTTTTTTGTCCCTGCATCTGATCCTCTGTCACACAGGTTAATTCCACAACACTGTGTTACCCAAATTCAGCATCAATTTCAGCAAGCAAATATTTACACAGAATGACACCAAATTAAGATAAATTGATACTAACTACTCTAGGATTGAAGAATGTCCAGACAAAAGGTGGTACCAATTTAACCAAATCTATTTCAAAACCAGTGTTGTTAAACTGGAATAATTTCACTGTGAAGGGCAAATTTCACCTTTCAGATGTCTTGAGTGCCTTTGGACAAAATCCCACTGTTTTCACCCCATACAGGACTACCTATTGAGATAGTGTGAGGTAATATTATATCTTTTCTCATTGTTCTTTCAGGGCCATGTGCTCCCCCTGGGTTTTAGAAAGATTTAACAAATATTTGCCTTTTTCTTCAGTGTAAAACCACTGTTGAAGACCACTGTACATTATCTTAGTCTCTTACCCACCTTAATCAGGCAAATGCTGCAGGTTTTGTCCTGAACTAGGTCAGATACACCAGTTTTGCATTATACATCTTCCAAGTGGGCACAAAATGTCCCTTGGACCATATGGTCTGCAGCCCTGGGCTTTGTTGGCTCACACTCTTTCTAATTCCTCCTAATCTGCTCATAAGCACCTCCAAAAGGGTTCTTCACACACCTCACCAGTAATCTCTATCAATGCCTGGTTGCTCTTTGGATCTGATGCCAGATGGTATTAATATACCCATCACTGTAATTATCCAGACAAGCAAACAGTGGCAGGAGCAATCCCAACTTCTCACTTTTCCCACTGATTCAGAGGCATACTTGAAAGAGCCCTTTCATCCCCATGGATCCTGTTCCCTGGAGTTGTCCCAGGCTGCCCTCATCAAAAGGGAATTTGATGTTTCAGCAGTTTCTCAGCCAGTTTCATGCTGGGAAAGAATCAGTGGTGATGGGGCAGTATCATTCATTCACCCTCCAACTGTTGCCCAGACACTTGGTACATGGCCAGGTGTCAGTCCCACACCAGGTCCTCCTTTAAAACCTTTCACAGGACCGAGATCTATGTGTGAAATGGAAATTCTGCTGATGCCTTGTAACTTGAAAGCTGGCCTGCCTTTTGTCTGGCTCCAAGATTTGCTGCAGTGAACAGCCTGGACAGAAGGTCTCTGATGCCATGTGTTGGGAAGGAGGCACTCCTGAAAGCCTCCTGCACCCAGCAAGTTCTGTGCAAATACGTCCTGCCAAGTCCATCTAAATGCTATGTGGCATTTAGACAAAGCTTATTTAGCATCAGCCTACAGCAAAATGAAACTGTAAGGGATTATTTTGCAATTATATTGCAAGTTGGGTCCCTTGAGTATCGGGATCTTTGGCTCAAGCTTTTAAAGGCTGCCCAGTTTACCACACACCCAAAGAGCTTTGGGCAATGTTTGTATTCAGGGAGGCAAGATCTATAAGAAGAGATAAATGCAAGATCAGTTCAATAGCTGGAAAAATCAGAGCTCTTTTGAGCACCTCAGCCTTTCCAAGACCCGTCTCCTATTACGGAGCAAGATGTTACACTTGCATCAAGTGTATTTGGTTTTAGGAATGAGCAGCAGCGATGCCACAGTGACAAGAAGGAAGACTTTGATGCCCACATCACAAAGAATATGCAAACTTGTATTATTCCTTTGATTAGCTGCTCTCTGATATGTCAAGTCTATGAATAATCAAGCCTCATTTTCTAATTAGCTTACTTCATCACCCCACTGCTCCATACCTTCACTCATTTGCATACCCTGTACTAGATAAAGGGCCTTATTCTATAAGGTGATAGCAGGGCTTCCACCTCTCTTCCACCACAGCATTTCTTTGCTCCTTTCCCAGATATTTCCTTGCTCTTGGCTTTGCTTCTTCTCCCATGCAATGACCATCTCACTGCTCTATGCTTTTCCACTCATTTTAAGACTTGTTTCCTCAGGGAGTAGAGTGGTGTCTTCCACACTGTCGGTCTGCTGGTGATACCTTTTGACTCCATAATCTGGTTTTACCCAGTCTCAAAGGAGAAGTAAAATTATCAAAGCTGCTGGTTTGCACATCTTATGGAAGTAGTGGAGGAGAGGTCCTTTTGGGGCAGTTGGGGACAAGGCTGGAGCATCCACTTCATCACTTTGAGGACAAATGATAGGAAAAGTGGTTTTAAATGCCCTGGCCACAACCCTGTTTAGCCATCAGCTATTCCAGACAAGATAGACAATTCCATAAAGGAAGGCTGCAGCAGTTGGGCTGGTGATGATTGTGTTTGTTATTTTAATAAATATGTTATTTTCATGACACAGGAGGCTTTTCTGTACTTATTTCATCTATCTTCTCCCCCTTCCTGCACAGGTACTATAAGATGAATCACATTACAAGGAGATAAAGCAAACCTAATAGCTCGTTTGCATTTCTTTTAATCAAGTTATTCTAATTGTGCTATTGTGCAAATAAGGTTTCCCCTCTCATCTGAAAAAGACTTCATCCTCCCAGCAGCTGTGGGTGCCTCAGCAGGTGGGGTTGCCCCAGCCCTGGCCAGAGCTGCCACAGCCCAGCCCTGCCCATCTGCCCAGGGGGTTCAGGCTGGCTGCACTCCTGCCCTTACCTGCACCAAACAGTGACACTGGGACCTACTCAGGCTGAACTGATATGAGACCTTGCTCCTTTCAATAAGCTGGAGGCCTCAATGCCTGGTAAACTCTGTTTTACACACTGAGAGCCTGCTTATCTCAAAGCTGATGTGTGTTTTCTTTTTGTTGGAGCCAAGCAGTCACCATTTGCCAGCCAAATGCAGAGGTGAAATTCAGACTCTGTGGAAACAAAGGTTTTCAGGAAGTATACAGGGGTGTGATGATCAGCCCCAACTGGTGAGCTAACAAGACTTTCCTAAAGCAGCAAAGATCAATCTAGGGCTTGAGGCACAAGGTGTTTTATTGATCTGTCTCTGGGCAAACACCCCATGCCTTTGCATACAAACCCCTGATTTTCTCAATGTTCCTGTGGGTAATAAGAGACGGTCAGCCCAAAATGAGATTCTTTACCAGCTCAGCTTGGCCCTGCTGTACTGGAGGGAGGCAGCTGCTGACAGGGTGGGTGCAGAAGGGACCAGCCAGAGCAGAGGACACTTGTAGGTGGGAGAGAAAGGAGCACTGGCCTCATCTGGGCATGACCATGCACCGAGACATGGGGTGAGGGGATCCCCTGTGCCAGCAGAAAAGGGTCACGTGTGGGGAGTGGGAACAGGGATCATGTGTTTGGAGTGTCTGGGGATGCTGTGTGTGGAGATTTTTTTCACTGCTGTTACTAGGTGCTCAGTGCTTTTGCTTGACCTCTTAGCTTAAACCATCTGCCCTGCCTGCCATCGAATCCTGCCCGTGCTGTGAAACCTTAACAGCTCTGCTCTGTCCTACTTTTATCTAGTTCAGAGCAATTTTCATTTCTTTAGTGCCTAAGCAAATGTTTTGGGTCCCTGGATCAAAGCTCAAGAGCATCATTTACATACTGTGAGTGAGAAGGCAGCAGACTGGAGACCATCACTCATTACTGAAAGGATGATCATTGTTTGTTTAGCCCATTCCAAAATAATGGCTCTGCTGGGAACACCAACCCAGTATGCATCATATCTTTTATAGTATATATTAATTTAGTGTAGACATTAGGCCATTGTTATTCTCTCCATTTAATTCCCAGGTATTAGCATTCAGGATTGCTTTTAACTCACCACGCATCTTTGTTATTTCATAATGTAAAATAAATAAAACTGGAGGCAAACATTTTTAATGCGAATGACTGTGAGAGAGTGATGGATATAAAGCACAGAAACATTATCATTTTAAGGCTTGAATTTCAGAACACAGAGTTTTCATTAAATGGTGCAATCCATTCATTTTGGATATCCAAATGGAAGCAAATGAACTCAGTAGTTCTCATGCCTAGAATCTTTGTGATAAAATTGCCTATTATTGTGAGTGTAAATGTTTTCAAAATATTGCGGACAACTGGCAAAAATATGGAAGACAGGAGAGGTTGCTCAAGGATGAAAACCGTAAAGAAATCACCTCCAAACACCACATGTACCTGCTGAAATTATTTACAGAGAATTGCTTGAGAGGAGGGGGAAGAGGATGCAAGTTTTTTTGGTTTTGTTTTTTTTTAGGTTTTATGATGAATAAAGGTCTGGGGAGAGTGTTTACAAACTATTTTCTTTGCTGCCTGCTGTGCATAATAGAAAATTCAGCCCTAGGCTGATTGGCCAGGCAGAGAAACAGAGGCATCACAAGGGTCAGGGAAGGAAAAGCTGAGGTGCTGTGATGGGGAGGGGAAGGAGAAGCTCAGACATTTCCAGCCCTACCTGAGGTTGGGGGTTCCTCTGTAACATCGGTTAAGTATTGGAGCACATCAGTCAAACTGGGGGTGCCCAAACCCATGGTCCTGCCCTGGCTGCTTTTCCATGAAGGACAGGACAGGGGATGGGGTGAAAACCTCCTTTAGCCAGAAACCTCTTATTTTTATTATTGCTTTTTTCTTGCAAGGCTGCAGTTGTGAGAGGCTTTAATTGCCTCAACATCAGTTGCACCAAGAGGGAAAGGAAAGCCTCAGGCTCACTGGCTGTGTTGTGCTCCATGGCCCTGCCAGGTCTTGGCACGTGGTGTGGGGATGTGTCCCTGTGGAATGGCACGGGGACAACACGGGGTGAGCACCCATGTGCTCCCACGCACGGGCCGCATTGAACAGCCACCAGCAGCTGGAGGGCTGAACAATGTTTGCATACAAATATGCACAGGACAGTAATCAGAGATAAATCCACAGAGTCCTTGTTGTTATTGTTTTATTTACAGAACACTCTCGTTGTGCAGAGAGGTTTTGAAATATGCTGACAGAGGTAGCGCAGGTATTTGCTGCCTTAAACAACAGAAACCACTTGGGGCGTCAAGAAAAACAGTCGGTGCGCTACCTCTCCACCCAAAAAGCCCCAAACAAACCCAAAACACTGGGCGTTGGTGTGAGGCGTGGAGACAAAGCGGACAGCTCGGTGCCCAAGGATGGGAGTGTGTGCGTGTGCTGGACGGGCGGGACGCTGACCCCGCGGCCGCGCTCCTGCCGTGACCTGGCCGTTCCCAGCGGGACAAACGGCACCGTCCGCCCCGCGGCGGGCACGGCGGGCACGGGGCCGCACACGCACTGCTCCTCAGGCCCGCCCGCTCCGGCACGGCCACAGCGGGACGGAGCATCCCGGGGCGCCCCGGGCCGGCCGCGCTCAGAGCACGCTCGGTGTGCGCCACGGCTGCCGCCGGCGGGAGCGCCGGTCCCGGCGCCNGGCGATGGCGGCGGCGCGGGTCCCGCCGCGGCGGAGGCGGCGGCGGCTGCGGAGGCTCTGAGCGGGGCGGCGGCGGCGATGCGCGGCGCTCCCGGCGACGATGGAGGACCGGTCCCACAAGGTGCTGCTGGCGCTGGTGATGCTCTTCCTCTTCGCCGTGATCGTGCTGCAGTACGTCTGCCCGGGCACCGAGTGCCAGCTCCTGCGGCTCCGCGCTCTCAGCCCCGCCGCCGCCGCCGACCCGTACCGGGCGGAGGACGAGACGCCGGCGCGTTTCGTTCCCCGTTTCAATTTCTCCGCCGACGACTTGCTGCGGCGGGGGGGCTTCAACATCAAGGGGGGCGACCTGATCGTGTTCCTGCACATCCAGAAGACGGGCGGCACCACCTTCGGGCGGCACCTGGTCCGCAACATCCAGCTGGAGCAGCCCTGCGAGTGCCGCGCCGGGCAGAAGAAGTGCACCTGCCACCGGCCCGGCAAGCGGGAGACCTGGCTCTTCTCCCGCTTCTCCACCGGCTGGAGCTGCGGGCTGCACGCCGACTGGACCGAGCTCACCAACTGCGTGCCCTCCGTGGTGGACAGCAAGAAGGAGGTGCGGCTCCGGCCCTCCAGGTGAGGCCGTGCCCCGGGGGGCTCCCCGCGGTCCATGGCCCAGCCGTGCCGGGGATGCGGCGGCAGGAGGAGGGAGGGGAGCGCGGTGCGAGCCGAGCATCCCGGCACGGAGCGGCTGGCACCTCCGGGAGCCGCAGCGTGCCCCGAGCTCTGCAGAGCGGACAAAAGCTGCCCCGCTCCGCCGGCACGGAGGTGATGGAAGAGATGTCCCGCCGGCTGTCGCGGTTGTGACCGCTGGTGGGGGGCCGGGGTGATGAGCCCGGTGACACAGGAACAGGCCTGGCAGCCCCACAGCTTGGGGACCCCCGAGCGGCTCTCGCAGGAGAGAGGGTGCTTCGGCTGCCTGCGAGCTTCCCCCAGAGCTTTTCCATCTTTGGCTGTACAGAGCTCCCGCAGCTCCCGTGTGCGCCAAGAATTAATGTTGGTTTTGGGAGCGTTGCTGAGCCACTGTGTCTTCTTGGTACCTGAAGTTTGGCTTCAGGATGGCGGCCATGCAAAGTAAAGGTTACTGTTATGGCTGAGTTACCTGCAAATATTTGCATTGTTCTTCAGCCCTAACCTTGATCATTTTGTGCTTGCATTTTGAATTTTAGTGGCACTGCTCTCTCTTTATCCCTGGATCTTCCTAAAAAATTGCCAACCTCCCCTGACCATAGCAAGGGGGTTGCCTAAAAGTTGTCCCTGCCTTTCAGAAGCCCAGGGGCTTTTCCTCCTGAGCAGTGAGGACCTGCTTCCTCCTCTTCCAGAGCTCTTTGATCAGAGCCCACCTTCGGTTGTAACAGGCTCAGGAGCTTGTCTGTGGCTGTACTGTGTAGCAGAACTGCTCAGGTTCCAGTGTCTTTTCCCCTTCTTTTGTGGGAAATTAGAAACTAGAGTATCACTCCTATTGCACTGTGAGACTAATGGCAGGTCCCTTTACAAAGAGGCTACTGTTATATATCATGCTATCTGAAGTCAAGTCTAAGCACAGATTCACTTGTAATACAAAGCAATTTCTTTCTAGAATTCCTTTTATATAGTGTGACACTACACTGCCATCTAGTAGAAAAATGCTTAGCATCATTATGGTCCTGTACCCAAGGAGCAGCTCTTCATCAGACTTGGCTATTGTGATTCCTGCTCTTTTGTCTCCCTACTGCTTTAAATTTTAATTGTCTAATTTTTGTGACATCCCATTTGCTAACATCAGGACCAATTCATTGCCCTCTAGGTCTATTAGCTTCCTGGTTTCAGGCTGCTGAGCCTTGCAGCTATGTAGTTGATTTTACCTGTCCTATAAGCATGTTGTTTGTTAGCAGGAATGTAAATCACATAACATGTGCTCTGTTTTGCTGTACTGCTTCCAGTGATCGTGTTCCTCCTTCTCCAGAGGTGGGCCTGGCCTGCAATGCTGTACCTGTGCTTCAGGGATTTCCATCCTTTCCTAAAGACCAGTCTGTCTGTGCTTGGTCTTAGCTGTGCCCTCCAGAAAAATGGAAGGCTCCTTGTCCTGAACCCACCATCTGAGGGGGAAGGGAACATCAGGCTCAGGGAGCTGGGATTTTGTCGGCAGCTTTTGGCTTTGTATTTTTTTTCCTTTGTTGGATACCAGACATGCTTTCCTGAGTTGGAATGGAAGTGGTGCATGTACCTGTTCAGGAGTTCAGAGTGATGGTTCCTCATCCTATAAACAATGTCTGCTGTCACAGCTGACTTCTGAGAGGTCGCTGGGACTTGTGACTTGGGATTGAAGCCAGGAGAGAGGGAGGAAAATGAAGCTTTGATGATTTTGTGTTGGGTAGAGGTCTACTCTCTCAAAGCCTTCCAAATGATATTATACTTTTAATAACCTAATTACACAGCTTGCTGAATAGCTACAGTTATTCTCCAAAAAAAATGTCTTGACAAGCAATTATTTGGACTGCAATTTCTAAATGTTTAAAAAATACAGGAAGAGAAGTTCTTAAATGAACAATAGTCCTTTCAAGTCTTTCTGCCCATTTTAATTCCTCCTCTTTAATTTTAGTTTGTGCTCTTGATTTAGCAGCAGTTCAGCTGACAACTGGTTAATTAGCAGCTCTACCTATTGCCAGTAGCAGACAGGAAGTCTAAGCCCTTTCTGGACAGATAAAAGCTGCTTTCAGAGCAGCAGTAGGTGCGGGATGGGGGTGTCTAAGCTGGGAAGCCCTGCTGGCTCCAAGTGGGGTCAGCCTGGCTATTTCTGAACTGAGTTTTTTAGTGGGAGGCCTGACCATCCTGGGTCATAGGTACTGGTGGGAAGGGAAGGGAAGTCAGAGCCCTGATGTGCAAATCCTGAGAGAAGGGGAAGCATCTTGGAGGAGTGCAAGGCCCATTTGGGGAGTGTTGTGAGGGCAGGGAGAAGGATTCAATCAGGAGCAGAGATGAATTTTCTCAAGCGAACCTTGGCTTGATAAGGGTAGGAATTTATAGAAAAGGCATTTGTAGTTGAGGTGATTGAAAAGTGAGACCTGTTGTAAGAGTGATTTGAACTCCTTGGCAGCTGCATCAAGCAGTCTGTAGTTACTGTCTTGGGGCTCTGTAGCCTTGTCTGGAAATACCCAAATGTTCCATCAAACCTTTTAGCCAGCACCTATGTGTGATTACTTTGCACAGATGTTTGTCTTTTCAGGCATGGCGAGTCTTTTTGTCAGATTGCTGGTTACCTGGGCTGGTCTCTAGGGGCCTTTTGTTTTGTTTAAAAGTTGAGTCTTTGTTAGTCTGGAGGAAACTGTGTTCTGGACGATGCAATGCTCAGCACCAGGTACAGAGCATCTCTGTGGTAGGGTATGATGGGATCAGCCTGGAGGGTGTACACATGAAGAACCTTGCTGCCTGCAGCAGTCATCCTGCAGTATCTGTGCTTTATTCTGTTGGTAGTCTGCCTCTGTTTTCTCTGGGAATTGCAGATTTGGAGCACAGATTCCTTCACTGGAGAAGTAGAAATACTCAGCATGGCTATTGTGCTTTAACACAATCCTGAGGTGGATTTAATACCATGGTGCTTTCCTGTCTGTGACTATATATGTTCCCAAAACTTCCTTTTCTTTGTAATGGTGGCTTGTGCTCCTTAATAACTAGCAAGCAGGTAAATAGATCTCCTTTGGTTCTTTCTTTCCCTGGAGGAACATGGTTCTCTGTGTGTGGGGGGAGGGGTTTTTGGGTTTCTCTCGTTGGATCCCATTGGAATGCATGTTCTGTATGCTCCTGTTCCTGTTTGTCTCCTGTTCCATCAGCCCTGCTCACCACTGCAGCATCCAGAAATCACAGAAGAGGGAAGGGGGAAGGTATAGGCAAAATTGATGCTTTCAGTGCTCTGGATCTGCCACTTGGGAGGTGTGTGGAATGGGCTGATGGTGGTGGCAGAAAGGAGGGGATTGTCTCAGCTTCTTGGCACCAGTGGTGAGAAAGGAGAAATGTGCTTTTTCCTAGTCATGAGTGACTGACTTGGGTCACTTGATTGATTGTGGAAGCCTCAAAGCTTTTGGCACACTGAACGGAGGCAGCATCCAAAGTAACTGTGCATCACAGAACTGAGATTTCTCTCAACTCTGGCTAATTATTATGGGAAGTGTCTACTGAAGTTGTCTATAGCAGTAAATCCAGTGGCACCATTGCAAGAAACAAAAGGCCTTGGGGTTAGACAGGAAACTGCAGTGAGACATAGGAGCAAGTACAGGTACCAACATTCTTAAATGGTGTCGTGGCTTTGTCCCCTCGCTGGGTGAGAGATGTGGTTGTGGTTGAAGGTCAGGCTGTATTTGATGTTCCTCCTGAGTCGCATTAAAGGAAGAAGATGTTCCCTGCTGAAAGGAGAACGAGTTTGTAGAACTGCCTCTGGAGCCAGGAAGTCTGAGATTGGAAGAAACTTTGTGCTGCTGGTGCAAGCCTGTTGGACCAGGTTGGTGCCTGCTGGCTTTTGGGAGGCCTGATGTTGGCACCAGGCTATTGTGATGTGGGGCAGAAGCTGCTGGCAATGCATGGGTGTTCTTATCTTGTCCCTGCGTGTTACTGCAACCCTTCCAAGCTGAGTCTTACAAAAATCTGAAAAAAAGGTTGAAGCATTTCCTAGCAAACTGAAAACAGTGTGTGTCCCTGTTGGCTGAACAGATTAATCCACATGCTCTTGAAAATGTGGAGTCATCTGCTCTGAGCTCTGCAGTACTGGGTCTAACTGAGGTAGGGTTAGTTTAGTTTTTAGTTTTCCCACGGTGAGTTTTTGTTATGGTGCTGTGTGTAGGTAGTTACAAAGCTATTGGTAACAGTTTTCCAGTGAATTGCTTTGGTGTGGAGGGGGAAAACCATCACCAAAGCACTGCCAGGGAGAGAAAATTCGTTTGTAGGGTTTGGTTCTTAGTGGCTGTTGAGTGTGCCTCTCCCTGTTGCAGAGGAATTACATAGTTGTGCAAGTGGATGAACTCAGTGTTTCACCTGTAGTGGTGGAAGTTGGGGAATAGTTAAGCTCCATAAATCTGCCTTGTAGGCAGAAGAGGTGCTTTTGGGTCCCATGGCCCACCAAGACTTTGGGTGGATAATGCAGGCTGCAGCAGGAGGTGGACACTTTAAAACCTCTGGAGCTGGTGGAGCAGACACCGTTTCCAAGGATAGAGTCCCCCAGTGCTGGGGTGAATCCTGGGGGGCTGCTCAGGGGGAGAGGGGACCAGCACAGCTGAGCTGGAGGCTGTGAGCGAGCAGATGGGGTGACCTGCTGTGACTTGGGCTCTGGCCAGAGCACCAAGAGGGTGCTGCTGCCCTTGAAATACACATCACTGGAACTCCCCAGGAAGAACTGAGCAACAATTACAAAGCAGAAAAACCCCAAAACAACAAATCAGCAAAACCACCAAACAAAAAAAACCCCCCAAAACCAAAACAACAACAACAAAAATTAAACCCAATGAAAAACCAGAGCTTTTGCAGAGATGCTGCCAGGCCTGAGTGGCTCTGAGCTGCTTCATTGATCAGCAAGATTTCCTAATGACCCTGCTTGTTTTAGCCTGGTGGTTGCAGGGTGGGATTTGCAGTGAGTGCTATCTTGCCACCCACAAACATGCAGCTCCAACAGCTGAATTTTCCTGCATGGCACCTGTTGGGACCAAAGCAGCAGGAGCAGTGGACCAGCCTACAGAGTGAAAAAGGGGTTTTGAGAGGAAGGGCAAGGGACTATTTTCATAAGTACAAGTGTTTCCTTCACTTAATCCCATTACCAGGACTAACCTTGAAATGCTTGGTTATAAACTTAAGCTCATGGTTTTTTTAGGTTTGGACTATAGGACTTGTAAAGCTCTCTAAATTTATATTGCTGGTTTTGCAGATAAAGTGTTGGACTTCTTAAAAGGATTAAAAATAATTTTACATATTAGGTCTCTTCAGTTCTCTAAGTCTTTAATAAAGTGCAAATTGACTTTTACTTATTTGAAAGTATATGTTTCCTACTGCCTTTTACTTGAAATTTGGAGAATTTCTCGTGGGTAGAGAGAAGGTATTAATTGTTGCAGAAATAACCCCCAGTGATGGCAGCAGAGCAAGATATGAGCACAGGTGTTATACCTTGAATTGTTTATTCCGTATATTATCTGAATTGGTCCTCCCTAAAGAAGAGAGTGGGAATTTGAACACTGTGGCACGGTGCTGCTGTACTAAGAATTGATTACTTTTTATTAAAAGGGTACCTTTCTGTTAATTTTTCTTTTGGAATTTATAAATATTCAAATTAAACTATAAATAAATGCTTTGACTTTATTAAAATAGACACAGATTGTGCCTTGTGATCCCTCTTGATAACTTTATAACCTTTAATAAAGGTTATCAAAGGCGCTTGGAAGTCAGGCGTTACCAATCAGTTATTTTTATTAAAAGACAGATTTTTAAGTTTAACAAGTCAAGCGTTGGTTCTAAGACATATTAACTGAGATTAATTTGTGCTTCATTTGTTTAATCTGAATTGTCAGGAATCATGTTCTCTACTGATGTAAATGTCGGCAAAAAGGACTTATTAGTAGATTTGATTGCTTTTTAAATTTAACTAGCAGAGATGCACTGGCATGCCTAAGAGAATTGGTCTGTTTCTGTGAACAGTTCAGTGCCTAATGAATCACTTCAATGTACTTTTCTGAAGGAAAGCAGAGCAATTTAAATGTGCAATGCATTGATTTACCTCAAATGGATTAGGCCTCTGTGTGCAATCCTTTGCATTAATTTACTTTCTCCACAACTATAATAATAAAGGCAGCATTTCTGTATGGCATCGGCCCAAATTAGCTCACATAACTTGCTAGAAAGCAAAAATAATTGATATGTGACTGAAAATGGGATGCTGGAATGGGTCTTTCTGAGAAGACACAGGCTTTGGGAAGTGCAGCAGGGTCCAGAATGCCTCTGGGAGCCATGCCAAGGGCAGGACAACTGGGCTGGATGGAACCCATGTCAAATGAACCTTGTGTCAAAGGTTTTCTTGACATTTTTATGGAAAATAATTATATGTATATGTATTTGTGATTTGGTGCAACTCTTAAGATTTTGGTGATGTGGACAAGTTTATCTTTTTTAACTTACTGAAGAAATAATACAAAGTCTTGTAACTCCAGCATTATTTTATTCCTGCAGTAACTTTTCAGTCATCTTTTCCCCTCCCATAAGCTCAACGTGCCGAGCAGCCAAGCGACCAGGGCACAAAACTCTGGGTAATTCCTTATTTAACCACTTTGCAGCAATGCTGCCTGGGCTTTGTTTCACTCTGCAGGGATTACTGTGGGTGAGCAGCCCTCAGCCATTTTTGGAATTATCCTTGTAGGCTCCTTACATACTTGTGAGGATTAATCTCCCTTTCCCTTCTCGATCAGTTAATTCCCATTGCTGGATAGCTGCCTGCCCAGATGTAAATACACAGGGAAGCAAAGCTGTGGAGCATCCCCAGCTGCTGCCTTCATCCCTTGGGAGCCTGGCTCCCTGCTCCCAGTTTGGGGATGGAATTCTGGCCTGAGCAGTGCCAAAGTCAGCAGCATCTTGGGTGGAAGCAAAGCCGACCAGGAGAGGAGATGTGGGACTCTCCTTTTCTATGGGATGATGGAGGCAGCACAGTGACTGGGGTGTGGGGAAAATGCCATTCCTGTCTTTTTCTCCCTCCTCCTCTTCTTCCTTGGCAGTTGGCAAGCGTGGATTATTGTTTGTGATTGACTTGCTGATGCTGGCAATTGTACATTGTGTTCTGGGACTAATAGGGTAGCACCGAATTATTCAGGCGTTATTGAAACGAATCACATTTGTGATGAGTAAGAAGTAGGAGACTTTGGTATTTATGAATAATTAACACGGTAAAGTTTTTCTTAGACATGAAGAAATTATTTAATTTCTACTGTGAACACTCTGTAAAATTAATGAAAGATAATTGCATTTGCTAATGTGAGACTAAGAAGCCAAAGCAATCTATTCTTTTGCATTTAAGTTCATATTGCTGATGTAAACAGCCAACGTAGATTTCCTTTAATATGTTTTCATTGGGTGGGACCTGTGTTTAGCATCGAGTGGGGTGGGTTTTGTGGAAATAGAAAGTCTAAACACTTAATGTGCTGTTGCCTTTTCCATCCACTCCCATATCTCTGGGTGGATAGTGAATATATGCATATAACAAGATGTTTTTGAATAAGTGGCAATTAGGACCAGCTTTTTTTCTTCTTCCCTGACTTTAGCCTTCTTTCTCAGCTGTTCATGCTTTTAAATACAGAATCCATTTAAGCTATTATATTCAGCTTTGAGTGAAATCTCCTCTTTTTTAGTCTTGAAAAAAATCATTAGTCTTTAGAGGCCTATAAATCATAAGATCCATTAGGGGTGAGACTCAAATCATGTTACTTCTTGCTTCTCAGCTGCTTATCCAACTCTGAAGGAGCCAAACTTTTGATGTAATATAACTAAATATATGCAGCTATGAGGGAGATAATCTTGCAGCATAAATGATTTTGCACATCTCCATAAAGGCATGAAGAAGAGTATGCCTTTCATGAGATCCTTGTAGCAAATGCTCCTAATTTCCCGTAATCAAAAGGATTGTGCAGTTTTGATGCTCTTAGAGGTCCGAGTAGCTGGAAGATCAATTCTGCCATAAATCCTTTTTTTTTTTTTTGGCTAAGTTAAAACATTGCAAGGCTCCCAGCAATGGCAATCTGCTCATTCAGTGCTCTGTTTGAACTGTAAGATCCTTCGGCAGATGCCCAAACCGAGTGACTGAAACGCTCTCTGCCACTGATTATTTTCTCCAGCCTTCCTTGGGTTCAGAGAAAAGCAACTATTTTAACCCCCCTGTTAAGCAAAACAATGTTTCCTTGGTCAGAGCCAGAGAAGCTGCTTTGAGAGTTTCTTTTGCAGGGTAACTGAGGGGAGAGCATTTCCTTTTGCCTGTGGGAAAGTTAGTCCCTGGAGCAATCCCAAGCCATTCTGAGGTAGCAAGTCTTTTTTACTGTGGGTTGAGAGAAAGTTATTTGGAATAAACTTGTGTCCTGTTTAAGCAAAACCTGCCAGGTACTAACTTTATAATGTTTTTTTGCCAACAGTTAGCTCATCTTGATGGTGAAGGTGCTGTGGGGGGTTCTCCTCCCCATGGAGGACTCAAAGGGGGCTGGAGGTGGGAGGAGGCATCTGTCCCTGCAGCATTTCCAGAAGAGTGGCAGTTTTTGTTCCTCCTGGAACTAATTCCACCAACTGTAGAAGGGGAGGAAGATGGCTGAGTGGCTTCTGCCTTTCACAGAGCTGTTTCTTTTTCTTTGGGGGGTGTTGGATCTAATCAGAACAGTGGTAGCACAGAGAAGGGAGAAGACAAAAGCGCTCAAGGAAATGTCAGACACCACAGGATGTGCCTGCTGGATGGTAGCTGAGTGACTTGCAAAAACATAAATGGCATAAATTAGTCTTTAACTCCTGCAATTCTTGTGTGCTGCAAGTCAGTCTCTGGTAAGAGAACAAGCTTGTCTTGGCATGGTCACCCCATTTTCTCTTTTACTTAAGTGCACATCTTTAGCCAAAACTTCAGTAGGTTTGGGTTTTTTTTTTTACTTTGGTGATTTCCAGTAACTATGGGTCAATAAAATGTGGGGTAGAATTTTTTGTTTCAAATGCAGCTGACTATAAGGGTCAGTTGTTTGGCTTTCATGTGGTGTATTGCTGCTTAATTCTGGTCTGCATGAAGGAAAAGTGCTACATAAACATGAGAGTGGGATTTGAGAAGCCAGGACATTACACCTGGGATGAGTCCTGTCTTCATCACCAAGTCTGTCACCTCCTCTCAGCCACTGCCTTGTCTGTGTAATTCAGCTCTTTGCACAAGGATATCTTTCCATCTGTACATAGCATAAAGAGTGTTGGATTTCCTAGTCTGGCTGCATGTAGTAGCTTTGCTGCCTATATGTGACTAGTCCTAGGTAGAGGCACTGGAAATATTTGTGTTCAGTTTGAATTTGAGGAAGCTGTAGTGTTTAAATAGAAAACCAGAGTGCTGTAGTGACAGGTGACTGCAGCCTGCTGTGTATGTGCTGGTGTCCTGGGAGGGTTGTGGTGTTCCTTCCCTTCCCAGGAAGGTAAGAGGGAAGCTCCCTGTCCACATGGCTGCTGGTGTGGGGTCACACCACGCAGTGCTTCCAGACCTCTTGCATCCTCTTGGTTTCACCCCTTTTCATGGATGAAACAGTGTACAACTTTGAATGGAACATCTTAGGAAGATCCTAAGTACAGTTGTGCTAAAGTAAGATCTAATCATGCTCTAGAGGTGTGTTTGTGAACCTGGTGCTCTGACTGAAGGGTGTAGGGAAAAAAGCCAGGACTTGCCCTCCGAACAGGAGATTTTGGGTGTCTGACACCAGATGTCCTGACCAAAGTCAGTAGGAATGAAACTGCTGTGCTTGAAGCTGCTGCTTTGTCTGGTGGCTGTAAAGGCTGCAGCTGCTCAGAGTAGAGGGGACTAGACCATCAGAAAGCACAGTGGTAGCAGAGACCTAGGAGAAGCTTCAGTTCCTTGACATGAGACTTCCTTCAGAAATCAGTTCCTTGTATCTCTTAAACTCTGTTAATTTGCAAGACTATCTTGTATTGCCATTTAAGTCAGTCCTGCTTCAGATAGACCCCAGGTGAGCCCATAAACACAACAAATGGATTTTGCAAAGCAGAGTTATGAAAGCCTTTTTTCATCCTATTTCCAGAGAAGAGGCAGAAAACAAATGAAAAGAGTAGTTGCACCTGCAGCTGCTTTTCCTGAGATGAGCCAGCCTTCTACTGGCTCACTTTCCATGCTGATAGTTGCATTTTGGATGTCAGCAGTGTTCTGGGTTGGAATACGAGCACTTTCAGAATTTTATGGATAGAGACAGCTTCCTTACTGGGTTAGATTTATGGGGTATTGCTGATAATACCTGCTGGAGATAGGAGCTCACAGTTTGCTAGCAGTGATCCAGAGCAGCTGAACAAGAGGGCAGTGGCTAGGGATGAGTTTTGACTGGGAAAGAGTTCTGCAAGCTGCTTTATCACCCAGTATTTTGTGGCATAGTTAACATGCTACCATGTGCAAGAAGAAATTGCAATTTTGCTAGAAATACAATCAGCAGAAAATACTGTACAGGAAATGTGTTAGCACTGCCCTGTGTTTTGAATTACTGAGCTATTTTGTTCCTTGCAAGGATGAAAGTGCTAATTGCACGTGGCTTGGGGTTTGGTACAATACAGCTTTTGGAAAAATCTGCCATAAATGTTTTTAAATTTATTTATTGGGACATTTAAGTGTAAGCACGTAATGGTGCTGATATTTCTGCAGATGGGACCAGAAGGAGGTTGTGCATCACTAGGTTTAAGAGGCACACAAACTATGTCTTGTCAAGCCTGAACTCTGTTGTGTTACCAAAAGTACTTAAATATATTGCTTAAGCATAGGCTCAAAGTGTTTAAATTTATTGCTCAGGGCTTTGCAGAATAGGGATCTGTAATGGTGTCAGCATGTTTTGTTGCCCTGGAGTGGCAAAGTTTTGTGCTCTGCAGACTTGGGGTTCCATGTGTTTTCTCTCTTGTTTGGGATGCCAGGTTTTCCCTGCTGCAATTCTTGCTGTCTTACACCTTGGGGTGGTCAGTGCTGCAGCTTTGTGTGCACCAAGACAAGCAGAGGGTGCAGGGTCTGGAGACTTGCTGAGACAAGTGAAAGTTGAGATTCTCTGTTACAGGACCCAAAGACCTGGGGAGCAGCTTGGGTAAGGTGATGGATCCATGTGATGTTGTCCATCCTGGCTAGTATATCAGCCTTGGGTTGGGGACCTGGACAACCAAAAGCAGCAGCTGCTTCAGACTCTGTGACAGCCAGGCCTCTGCAGGAGAAGGCTGTGGGAAGAGATGCCTTTCCTGGGCAGGCATCCTGGTTTGTTTGAGGGTATAGGTGAAAATGGGAGTTTTAGATCTCTTTTCCATCAGCATCTGAAAGAGCACACTAAAAAGGCCAACTCTGTTTGACCTGAATCCAGACCTCCCGTCAGCCAATCCTTTTTATAAAATTGGTCAGTGTATCAGACAGCCTAGAGAAAAAAACACAGAAAGGACTTAAGAATAACTGAGCTCATGGTGAGATAAAAATTTCTCAGAGCCTGGATTATGGAGGGATCTGGTTATTTGTAAAATATATAAGCAGATTCTCTGGCTCGGCTGCGGAGGCTCAGCAGTTGTGCTGGAGGATTTGATTGTGTGCTCAGCCCATCCTGCTGCTCTCCCAGGTACAGCTGAGTCTGGAAATTGAGGTTTAAGGCTGATGACAACTTGTGTATTAAATGTTACAAATTAACTGTACTTTGGAAATTGCAATTATAGGCTTCTTTTAGGGAATCTAAGGCTCTCTTGTTTATTCTCTGAAGAGTTGGTTTTGCTTTTCCCGTCATGTTATTTTTCTGAAATTAGCAGAACATTTTTGCTTCTGCTTTTCCTCATGTATCATCTGATGTCAGGAAGGTGAATTGCTTCCTGCAATAAACCTCTGTAATCATAGAAGACTTATGGGTATAAAGTGCAGTATCATGCTTTATTTTTTCCCTTACAGTAAAAATATTTAATGTCTTATAAAATGGTCCATCAAGATAAGTGATATTCTGGTCTCTTTACTCTTGTGATTAAAACTCTTTTTAAGGATATTTGTATGTCTCAGAACATGCTGAAGTTCCCAGTACCTTTAGTTGTTTAGAATGGAGGTTAGGTTGGTTAAACCTGAGGTCTGTCATCTCGTGATGATGGGCACTCAAACTGAAATCTGATCATCAAGAGAATGTAACATGGTCTGTGAAGTGAGTTGCTCTTTTTTTGGCAGCAGGTGTTACCAAAATGCTTTCCTGTGACTTTCATGTATTTGGCTTCCCAAGACCCTTATTGAGAACAGCTTTGGGGTGGGAACCTCATCTCCTCCCACCAAACACTTGGCAGACAGAAGTCACTGGACACATGAGCATTTACATTGCCTGTGTAGGACTTTATCTTCTAAGTCATGGCTAATAATTTTGATTACAGCAGAGGACTGATGTAATTTCCTATGGAAAGGGGAAGCAGGCATCTGGGCTGCAATGTAAAGGCAGGAATTGCAGTTCTGGGCTGCCAGAAGTCATTCCATTTTTTGTATTTGTGGAAGTTTGTGTTGGGCTCTATTACAGGACTTGGGAGATGTGCTTTCTTCTGGATGTAGGTTACTGCAGGATTTATGGAAACTGAAGAGTACATTGTGTCCTTGTGTACAAGGGCATGATCTGTGCTTGTGTAAGTGATCCTAAAATCTGCAGTGTGATAGCTGCTGGGATGTTTGGAGAAGTGAGGCGCAGAAGACAGACTTTTTAGCTCATGTGGACAACATTTTTTTATTTTGCAAGAGGTTTTTCATCTTTGCTTGAGCAGCTGAGATGAAACATCCCTTTCTGTTATGGACAAAAGCAAAACCCTTCACTTTAATGCAGGGAGCCGGGCTGGGATGTGCTGCAATCACTTGGCTTTGATCCTTGCTTGTGGTGTAGGAGTGCACAGTACAGCTCAGGAAAGTGTAGTGGTGAAGTGTTTTAAAGTCCCTGGTTTAGACTGACGCCTGTGTTGCTGGCCCAGAGTAAGATGAGATCACTCCAGGCTGCAAGTGCTCTCGAGCCCTTTGGGGTCACCTGCAGCAGTCCCATCCCAGCCATCTCTTCCTCACCGCCTGTTCCCCCTCCCAGGTGCCCCCCAGGCAGGGAGACTGGAGGAAAATTTCCTGAGAGGACTGTCAAAAAATTGTCTGTTCCCTCCCTGCTTGAAGATTGGGGTTCTCTTATGGCCTTTTATTTTATACACAGTTTTTGTGTTAAATGAGCAGTCTTTTTGCAAGCTGCACTGCTCCTTCGGCTGGGAGCAGGGTTTCTGCCTAGCAGAGATTTTGTGGTAAAATTTATTGTGCTGTACTTGAACACTAACCTGAGTGGATTTTCCCCTTCTCTCTTTAAACAAGCTTTTTCCTTTTATTTTTTTTTTTTCACTAATGGAAAATTTCAGCTTGTCCTCTGCTTAAACACAGTTCAAGCTTTTCCAGGAAAATGGAATGAATCAGTAATTCTTCCTTCTTTTGCTTCTTGAATGCTTAGCTAATTATATTATTTTTATTGTGGTTTTGATTGCATAAAGGCCTTTTCCTGGCATCATTTTCTGCATAAGAGAGGACAGACAAGATCTCTAAGGTGGTGCTTCTCCCTCAGGAGCTGTGTTATCCCCAGACCTTTTGAGTTTGGAAATCACAGCTTTAGGAAGAGGTTGAATCTGAACAAGGACAGACAGTTCTTACAGTGTGTTGTTCTCCTGTGGGCTGAGGGGTTTTCATTCAAATGATGTGCAGGGATGAGCATCCAGGAGCGCAGGATGACTTTGAGCTTACCCTTTGGCAGCAGGGAGAGGCAGCTTCCCTCCACAGCTCCCAGGCAGCCTCTCGATGCTCCTCATTTCCTTTGCTGCCACTCACTCTCCTTGCAGATCCCAGCACTGTCCTAGAGGTTTGTTCTTAATTGTTTCACCTTTCACATAGACTTGATGCTCTCTAGATTGACGTCTTGAAGCATGGGTTTAAAAATCAAATAGCAAATGACTGCACTCCAGTGGATGCTATTGCACTAGACATTATGTTTTAGAAGTCACTGTGGTTAAGTGGAGTATCTCTGGAATCTTGTTTTTATCAAGACATTTATGTTCCCATCTAATTTTTGTGGAGAGTCGTTTAGACATTTTCCAGATTAGAGCATAATGGAACTGCTAGCTATAAATGTTCAGAGGAATCCATTACACATGCTGATTTAGTGGTTAGTCACAATTACTTTGGAGATACAGTGTCAAATTTAACACCAACCTTCAAAACCACATATTGTGAAATCCGGTCATCATTCCTATGAGATGTTCCAGCCTCCCTGAGAAGAAAAAGACATTTTGTACAGCAAGATACAAAAGCAATTTGGAGGGGACAGGCTGATGCTGGAGGAACAACTCGGTGTAAGAAGCAAACTAGCAGGCAGCTTTTCCCTGTAGTGTTTTAGCTTTTTCTTTCTGCTTCATTGAAGTCCAGAAGGTTGTGGTGGCAGTGGGTTGGTGTGCTTATTTCCATGCACGGGAGGTGCAGGTGGAGGCAGTGACTGATGGAGCTGGAGCAGGACAGTCCCATGTGCTGCAAACCTTTCTCTTTCCTGCAGCATTGCAGGATTCTGGCTGCTCCCAGACAGGTCCCCTTGAGGTCAGGACTGGTATTTCTGTTAATGGTAGTGGAGATGTTCCTGCACGTTCTTTGGAGAAGACACCACAGGCCATGGAGCTGTAGTTAATAATTACAGCTGTTGAGTAACACAAGTATCACAGACATTTTCACTTACTGTAACTATATATAGGTGTGGCTTTAAAAATCAAACAGTGTCTGCTTTAAGCAAAGCCTGAGAGTGGAAGCTGTTGCCTGTTGTGCTTTTGAAACACCACCTTTTCCCTGAGATAACTCCCTGCTCGCTGCAGTTGGCTGCGTGTTCCTGCATCCCACAGATGGGAGCTGTGTGCAGTGTCTGGAGCTGCACCTTCTCTGACTTCCTGGAGTGGGAATTATGGCTCTGAATTGAATGACCTGCATCTTGCTGGGTGCTGTTTGCTGAGGGGAGGCTTATGGACCTGCAGGATTGAGTGTTTCTTTGCTCTCAGTTTAGGAGTTGAAAGTGAGCTCATCTGAAGGTTGTTAGAGCACTCTGTCTTGGGTTTTAAGCCAAGGGTGGAGGTGGTCAAAATGAAATTAACCTGAGATTTAGAGGTTGAGCAAGAAAGTCCCATAGAGTTTGTGCATGGTAGAATCTCAGAACAATATTTATGTTAAGGGATGAGCTTGTGCAGTTGAGCATCCTGAAGCTCTCTGGTTGCTTTGTTGTCCAAGAATATTTGTTTCCACAGTGGTTAATGCTAGAGATGCTCACAGGATACCTGAAAGTGCTTCACTGTCAGCAGTTTAATAGCATGATATAATATAACATTTAAAAAGAACGTTATTTGGTGTTGTTAAGACTTGGCCTTAGTTTGGAATTTCTTCTTGATACCTGGAAGAGATATTAAAATTCTAGGTTTGTGCAAGCTTGAAAGGGTCAGCACTCTGATCGATAGCTGAGTTTACTGGTAAAGCTTCCTAAACACATAGGAATTTTTAGATATTTCAGGTTAGATCCCCCTTCTTACCAGTTGCCCAGACATTAGAACACTTTAAGACCTAACACACAGATCATGTAACCCTTTCATTCCCTTGGGTTTAGAACTTTATTTTTGTTGAGCACAAGGTAAGCTTTTAGAAGAGGTAACATTAGAGGACTTCAGTTCTGTCTTGAAATTAAGTTTTCTGGGAGTTAACAGCAAGGTTACTGTGAGTTTGAACTACCTGGGGAAGGAGTTTGTACTGGCTGTTATGCCTCTGGCAGCTCACCCTCAGCTTGCTCCTGGAGGCATCCACAGGGCATTGAAAATGTCAAAGCAGATACTGTGCCCTGGGGTGCTGCCAGGTCTGATCTTGATTTGATCTCCAGAGCTGCCTGGTCTGGCTGCTGTGGAGCCAAAATCTGCAGACTCCCCGTTGTGTGTGCCCTGGGCTTGGCAGGGGTGGTGCTTTCATGGCACAACTCACCCCTGTTGAAGACAATGGTGCTCATCCCGTTGATTGCATGAAGAGCCCCCTTCCCTGGAGAGGCTGCCTGCCAGGAAAGGAGATAATTCATGCCCTGCATCAGCTCTGTCTTAAATTGGTTGAAGATCAGGATCCGGCTAGCTTTAATGATAAGAGCTGGGATTTTGCAGTGTCAGCTCTTTTCCACCGGGTTTATCCTGGGACCACAAAACTCATAGGAGTTGTGTGATGGGATGAGAGGTTAAAAGCCAGTGTAATAGCCACAAAATGCTCCAGCCTCACAAAGAAATGTCACTGCATCCTTCTTGGATACTCGTAATTAGTAATTCCTGATTTGCCCTGGCTCTTTAGAGGAGTCTGCTGGGAGGACAAGCCTGTGAGCTGCACCTGGCTGCCTGGTTAGGGCTGTTAAACCAAAGTGCTGTTTCTGACATTGTTCATTTTTAAGACTGGGTTTCCATGTCTTGCTTTAACTGTTATCATTAGCAATTTGCTGGGCTTCATTTTGGGGATGGGAGAGCACTTTGTGATCTCTGAAGCATTTGGAAGTACAGCAGTGTATGGCAGTGACAGTACTATAAACCAGAACAATAGTATTGCTTTCTAAGTGTATTTTTTAAACTCTGTTTTCTCTTTAAAACTAATTCTTCTGGGCAACTCAACTGAGCATATGTATTATTGCTAACATTTTCTTAAAATCAAATCCAGTACATGCAGGTTTTTTCTTGTTGCTTTTAGAGAACTAATTTCTTTTTTTTTCTTCCCCAGTAGACTCTGTTCATCCTGCTTTTGTGACTTTTTTCCTGTTTAATTGCTTTAGTATTGCACTGAGTTCTGCTTTCACTTTTTAATTGGCAATCGTATCGTGTCCATGGTGAAAGAGAGGAAATTTCACTGTGGAATTGAAGGCAGAGATTGGGACCACTGTGTTTTCATTTAATGAGGAAGGTACTTAGTACTTCTCTTCAAACTGTACCCATTACACCAACAAGTGTGTCTGCTTAAGTGGAGCCTATCAGATATATAATACATGCTTAACACTTTGTAAAGAATGATAAGTTAGGGCATTGATAGCAACTGACCAAGACTTTGTGCAATGGCACAACCAAGGAGGAGCCAGTGGTGCCAGTGTCATGGAAGGTGTGGGCTGACATGGCTGGTAGGGATGTGGCCAGAGGAGCCTTTGCTTCTCTGGCTCTCAGGTGGGTGAGTCAGGCTGAGTCCACCTTGACTGATGGACAGCTCTCTGCCCTTTTCTGTGCTCATGGGCTTTGCATGGCGAGCTGGGCAGCCTTGCCTTAGCACTGCAGTAAAACAGTATAATTGAGATGATTTCTTCTCAGTGGGTTGAGATACCCCTGATGCCCTTATATTCCTCATGTATGAATGCTCAGTTGCAGCTTTCATGCATTTTCTTTCTGTTGGTTGCTCTGGGAGCTGGCTCAGTGTAGAGCTACACCTGATACGGGGCAACAGAGCTGCTCAGACTTCTGGCCCTGGGTCCTGTTTAAAGCACCAAGCCAATTTTGCTAGCAGATGAACACTTCAGCTCTGCCGAGTTAGTGTATAAATAGCTTTTGTTACAGCAGTGCAGCCTCTATAAATGCTGTAATGTCT
Source organism: Hypocryptadius cinnamomeus (assembly GCA_013400635.1). Lineage (NCBI taxonomy): Eukaryota > Metazoa > Chordata > Aves > Passeriformes > Zosteropidae > Hypocryptadius > Hypocryptadius cinnamomeus. The sequence goes on along the minus strand of VYZP01015088.1, from coordinate 227,124 downwards.
TGTCTGTGAGGGTTCCTGCATTTAACATTTTAGGGTTCTTAGGGTATGGCACAGACTATTATTGATCGCTTCTTAGAGGTGCCTGTAGTTAGCATAAAACAGGAAAGTACAACTGGAGTTGTGGGCACTTGTTTATAAATATCTTAGAGCAGCCAGGAAGCCTTGGAAGGCTCAGTTTGTGCCCCTTGGTGTGGGGCTGTGTGCTCAGGTCATCCCAGCTCCTGTACCTGGGGTTCAGAGCCAAACCCTCCAGCCCTGGCAGAGGCAAGCACCGTGCACCTGGAGCTCCCTGCCTGGGTAAGGAGGCGTGAAGGAACAGCACAGCAAGTTGTACTTTTGCATAATAACTACGAGTCTCATCCTGCCACCTGCCCAGGCATTGTGGCTTTGAGGTCACATTGATGCAAATATGCTGTGCTGAGTGCTGGGAGAGCATCTTTCCTGCTTCTCCACCCTTTTGAAATGCATGCCACACGTCCTGGAATTCAGATTAATCAGAGGCAGGAATGTTTGTACCAAGATTGGCTGATGTATTTATTTTACCCAGGATTAATATATAAACTCTATCTCTACCTGGAGAAGTTTGATTAGCATTATAAATCTAACGTGCAATGGATACTGAAGGAATTGAGCTTTAAAAAAAAGAGATGGGAAATTAGAGGGAGAAATCAGATTTAAATTGCAAGGCTGCCTGTGGTCCTGGAGGAGCTAGGTAAGGTCATGTTCCCTGAAAAAATGTAGTCTGTGTGGAATCTACTTGTTTTATTTATTACAGGTATTCAAAACATACTTAACCCAGATCTGGATGTGCCTTAATGATTTAGAGCTGATAACAATAACAGAACTTTTTTTTTTTGGTTGCAAAACTACACACTAATGTGAACCATGGAAATAAATATGTAAACCCCAACAGGCAGCTGTGATAGTGGGTTTTATTTTTGTGATGTACAAGATTTTGAGCCAGCACTAGGACCTGAGTGATGAAACTGTGCCCATGTGAATACACATCTATCCTGCATAGCCAGATGTCTTTCAAATCCTTGGTCAAGCTTCCTGTGGCCACCCTTTGAACATTAGTATAGCTTCTGCCTGCAGAATTTGTTTCTACAAAGTCCATAACACTGGGATTTTCCTCCACGGGCAGACAAACGGCTTAGGGGGGAAAAGAAGATCTTTTCCTGAAAAGTGGTGACCAGTATTGATAACATTTAGTACTGAAATACTTTTTAACTGCAGACCTGTTTGAGGGCAGGGGATATTTCTACAGAGTAAGAATGTTTTTTGTGTTGCTCCTGGAGTGTTGTTTCTTGCAGTTGCCTCTAGGATTTGGGAGTCATTGGAGGAGGTTGTGGTCTGATTTTTTTTGTTTTGGTCGCTTTCCCAGCTGTTCTCCACTATGTGCTAAATAGGTCTTGTAACCTAAATGGACGCAGTTGCATGGATGAGAGAAGACAGTGAGAGAGAGGGAGAGGAAGAAGTGAGGAAATATTTCATGAGGCAGTTAAGTGAATGATTTTGCTGATTGGTGAGGTGGCAGGCGGCCATCTGCTCGCTCTGCATCCCTTCCAGCTGACCTTAGCTTTGTTCTTGGTGAGTTCCTCCTAGGGCCCGTCACTATGGAGAGGGAAGACATTCTCCACAAACATATTCACAGGAGGTCACTCCTTTGTCTCAGACCGTCTCTCTCTATACCAGGTTGCTAAAGCCACCCTCACATCATCTGTCCTTATCCCAGAGCAGCCGTTAATGGCCCCAGTGTCTCTGTGCTGCTGATGCAGGCAGAGGGTCCTTGAAGGCAAGGCAGTGACGGTGCAGAGCTGGCATTTTCCACTAGGTCTGCTAATTAATTAAGGTCATATGTCCCAGCTATTAGTTTGGCCACTGCTTTTCTCCATTAAGCAGGCAGTGGAATGCCAGGGAAGGGAAGAACAGTTCTCCCACAGAGCACCACCATGACTGGGGTGATGGTCACAGGGTGCTGTTGAGCCATGGGTACGCCAGCCTATTGATGAAGCAGTATTTGCTGCTTCAAATAGGAAAATTTGGGTTATATGGCAATAAATTCTGCATGCTGGAGTGTTTCCCTTATTTTTCTAAGGGTCTGCTTCAGTGAAGGCTTGCAAGAGAGCGAGGTGTTACTAGCTAAGCTTGCTGAGTGCATGTTGGCAGAGCTGAGAAGCAGGCTTTAGTATTTTTAAATAAGCAATCATTGCCTCACTTAAAAAAAAAAAATTATTTTAATCAAGACTTATTGCTAATGTGGAGGACATTCCAGTGCAGAGTACGTCACCACTGCAATTGTCTAGACAGGTTACCAGTGTCCCTGTTAAGCAACCTCATTATTTATTTATAGTTATTTATTATAATAAATGTGATTGCCTGCAGTAAGAAGCAAACTCCACCGAGTCATATTTCAGATCTCACAGCTGTGTTGGTTGAATTTTCAGAATAAATAAAATGTTTGCAGCTGCAAATAGAGCAGCCTCTTACACTCTCGGGTGGCTCCAATTGGTAGTGTTCCTGGTAAAGGTACAAGAGAAGGAGATGCTCAGTTTTGGGGAGGAGGAGGAGGAGGCATCCTTCAAGTCCCCACACACTGCCTGACCTTGGATGATCTCCTTGTGGGGTACAGGAGCTGGTGGAACTTGCTGTCATTGCTGACTTCAGCAGGGCACCTCAGGTGCTGCATTTAAATGCTTTAAATAGAAAAAATCCAGTCTGTACAAGGAAATGGAGACTTTATGGATTTGGTGAGTTATCACAGGGATCATGTTCTCTGCTGCAGGCCCATTGACTTCATAGAATTACTTAAGATTTGCCTCTCTCAGTGGCTATGGTGAAAATATGGTGTGGTTTTTCTTCCCCTGGAATTTTGTTGGTGTGGCAGGAGCTTGCTAGAATCCCAACAGCTCCAGTTTTCTGGGAAAAACAAGAAGCTTGCAGGTATCTGACTTCTGTCCAAAGGGAATTACTTCCTTTTTGACCATTTCCCCAAAATCTGAAGTTCTCTGAGCTGTCCAGCCAAGGAGGGGAGGTTGTTCATGAAGCTGGAGACCAACTCAGGAGGGAACTGACCAGAGGGAACAGTTTCCTTGCTCATCCTTTGATTGCTGTTCAGCCTAGAAATGGTCCTTGCTCTTTCTCCCCTTGGAGTCTGAGGTCTGCATCCTTCTGGGAGTGCTCTGGCTGCTGTCCTGGTTGTTAAGCATCTTTCAGAAGCTTTCCAAAGCTCCTCTGTATGAATTCCACTAAGTTCTGGGCATGTGCTACGTGTGCCTCTCCTCTTGGGTGTATTGTAATTACTTCAGGTCCTTGGCTCTAGGGACAAACATTTATCCTAAATGAAGTTTATCCATCGTACCCACCCACCCATTCTGGTAAGCCATATGCAGAAGATAACCTTGTATGCTGCCAAATTATGGTGGAAAGCTTATCCAGTGGTTTATTTTATATATATACTGACTGGCAGGATTAGGTATAGTAGATCTGTGTTGGTAGGGTTGGTGTGATGGCAGCATCTGGTCAAAATGGTTGAGCTTGGCTAGATGTTTTCTTTCCTATAGAATTTAGTTTTATCAGAGTATGAAAGAACATTAAGTTTGGCATTTTATGAAATGACTTGAGGGAATTGAAGTTAGTTGTTCCCTGTAGCATTTGATAAAATACACAAAGGCCAGAAGGAATGAATGATTCACGTCTCGACTGTCAGCTGTGGTGGAAAAATGAGGTGAAGCTGGATTCGTGATATAAAAATCTGTTCATCAGCACTGGAACTTGTCAAAACATAATTTCATCTTGTTAATTTTAGTGAGTTATTGACTCAAAAGTAAATCATAAAGATTTGTAGAAGGAGAGCAAAACGGTGTTTTAGAGTGAGTAGTTATTTTTAGCTTGATTTTTTTTAAAGGAAGATTTTATGAAACTTCCCGCTGTTATAAAGTTAACATGTTCTTGCTCCAATAATGCCTGCCTGATTGCAGAATTTGAGGTTTAATCATGCACCATCAAATTCTATTTTCAAATTTAGAGTTAAAACAGTCTTTCAGGCTTAAGTTAACGTGCTCACTTTCATTTCAGTGCACATAGTGGCAGATAATTATTGTGTGTGCTGTATTTCTCTCATTAGTAGGTTAGTATTACAGCTTCTGCCAGACCACAAATAATTAAGGGTTACTTCAAGTATGACTTTAAAAAAAAAAAAATAGAAAAGTAGTTCTGAGGAATCCTACACAGTAAGGTAATGAGTGTCTGCAGCAGAGACCACATAAATGACTTAATGTGCCCAGATCAGCTGATAGTCAAACATAAAACCTGCTCAAGCTTGTTAGCTAATCTCATCCATAGAACTAACTGCCTATTCTTCATGGATGTTAACCCAGTTATACTAACTTTTTAAGGTAAAAAACCCACAAAAGTGGAAAAACTACATTTGAAAAGGGAATAACAAATTGGCCTTCCTGCTGTAATTAAACAGACCTGTAGACTGGCTCAGACACTGCTGTTCACCATGTGCACCTGGTTCTGTTCAACCACTGCTATTGAATGTGGTTGTGCAGCCACATCCTAAGCAAAAGCTGCTGGGATGGGGACTTCATAATTTCTATGCCAGTGTGTGCATGCAGCAGATGGACTTGTAAGAGAAAGGAAGAAATAGGCTGGCTGTGGGGAGGATGTACATGGACAGAAGGAGTGCTTACACAACTCTCTTGTATCATTGACTTAGATGAATGAGTTTGTGTCTAGCAACAGATGCAAGTAATGCAGCATTTTAGGTCTGGAAATTCCTCTAGGATCCCTGGATGAAAAAGACTCTATTGCTATGAATTACTGATAAGTAGTTTTGCTGGAACCCTAATGAAATAGCAAAACTTGAGTGATTTGGGCTCTTCTTGGGCAGTGCAGGTGTGCCATGACCATCCATCCTCCTCCTCCTGTCTCCAGAAACACTGTGTGGTAGAAAATGCATAAGAGTCCAAAAAGCAGTGGGATGTGTAAGAAGTAGTGGTTATCTTCAAAACTGGCTTGGCTGTCAGGGTCCCTCTGCAGTGCAGATTTTTTTTCAAGTGGTATTTGCTTGGTTTTTTACTGCTAAAAAGCCGTGAAGTCTTGGGCTCCAGATGGTCTTCCTATTCTTCTGGAAGGTGCTCCAAGGTGTGTGATGTTCTCACCTTCAAAATTATGTCAGTTGATACAGGAGGGCTCAGGACCATCAGGTCTGTTGGCAACATCAGCAGAGACCTAAAGGAGATGGAGGCTCCTGAAGATACTTTTTTATTGGAAGTGTTTTTGTAGAAGAAGCAGAGCTACTTTCCAGGTCTTTTTCTTTAACTGTATGGAAGATCTTGCTGTGGAAGAAAGCTCAGAGGCTGGTTGTTTTGCTTGGCTTGTGCATAGTGTGGGTGGCTTGGAGGTGGAATTCAGCTTTTCCCAGCAGTATTGGGAGATAACAGTCAGGAAAGGTGGGAAGGTTTTCCTTTATCTGAAGCCAAACAGCTGGTTGAGTAGAAAAGCAGGAATGGAGGACTGTATCAGTGGAGATGCAGTTGAAATTGCTGGCTAGGAGAAGGACCTTTCTTCTCAGCTCTCTAAGATTTGATATAAGCAGGACAAGATTCCATTGCAGAGGTCAAGAAATGTGCTGTAATTGAGTTGTGCAATGAGCTATCCCTGGGTGGAAGCTGCTATGTGTGACTGGGTAGGGAAAAGCTGTTCTTTAAATCTTATTCAGGAAAAATCAGCAATCCTTAGATTCAGGCTGGCTGTGAGGATCTCAAGTGGTTTGTTAAAAGCATGTTTGATGAGCATAGAGGTGAAGGGAAGATGGGGAAAACAGCTGGAGAGACAAGTGCATCCAACCTGGGAGGAAAAAGTCTGTGGAGGGCGAGGGCAACAAGCAGGTGGAGAGCAGGAAGGTGGGCAGAGGGGGGCTGGGAGTCACAGGTACATGGAGTCATCACTCTGGGTGCAGTGCTGCTCCCCAGAGCTTTCTATTTCTGGTGACAGATGTGGAGAACTAATGTGTTGTGTTGCAAAAAGGAACAAAAATTCTGATGCTTTGCCACTAAGGATGCAGGGTTCTTGTGCAAAAAGCTAGAGGAAGAGCAAGTGTTTAACAGTGTTTAACAGTGCACTTGCTTTTCCTCTAGCTTTTTGCACAAGCACCCTGCAGTTGTTCACCGTAGTTTTGACCCACTGATGGTTTTCTGCTGGTTCCCTCTCACTGGTTTGCTGGATTTTAGTAGGACTTTAATAAATGACTAAGATACTGTGATCAATTTGCCTCGCAGCTATTTGGGAGCTGATTTGTGGTGATGGTGACTGCAGCTGGGGTGGGCAGGAGAGGGAATTTTTAGCAGAGAGATGCACCTTGGAAAACCAAATCAACCTCCCTGGCTGTAACTAGTTCTTCCTTCCTATGTCCTGCTTTCAACCTCTGATTAAATTATGCTTATTTTAAAAAGGAGATGGCTTCCAAAAGAACTTGACAGTGTGTTAGTGATACCATTTGATGTTGGCTGTTTCTGCTTTATCCTTTAGCAATGCTGTTGAGACAGATCCTGTGATTTACTGTCTCAGATTCTGCATAGGATAGGAGTTGCAGAAGTAGGGGGAATTGTTAACTGCTTTCCTGTTAGCATTTAACATTCATGCAGTTGGTATTTGGCAGGATAATCTGTCACTGAAATATTCTTGAATTGCAGGTGAAGACCTGCAGTAGTAATTTGGGGGAGATGCATTTCTCCCTTCTTCTGCTTTTGGGTTTGGTTTTTTTTTTTGTGGGGGAGGGACTTTTCTTATTTTGTTTTCGGTTTTGTTTTGGTTTGGTTTTTTCCCTTGGTGTTATTGAATATTGAATATTCAATATTGAATGAGTGCTGCTTTGAAAAATAAATTACATTCAGGTGTCCAGCACCAGTAACCAGCAGACAGCAGTTGAAACAGTGCGAACATGGCCAGGCAGAGGAACAGGATCATTCATCATGCTCGCAGTTCGTTAGAGAGATAATGTTTGAGGAAATTAAAGTGTGGTACAGAACTGCTAAGGGGTGCTTCTCCTGCACTGTGCATATGCTCATGCTTTATTTGCCATTATTCTGCTGTAATGTATGTTTGGCTGCTAGCAAGCACATGAAAACCTAATATCAGGCTCAAACTGTGCCTCCTTTATTTATAAACAGCTTTTCTTTTGCTTTACGCTGATGGAGCATGATACAGAGACATCTTGCAATAGACTATGTCAGTATAAGGTGCCAAAAACGAAGAGGAAACATTTTATGTGATTAAACAAGTGAGACGTTCTGACAGATGTTTGCCTGACAGAGTCTGCAGGAAAGGCAGTGACACTCAGATCTGGTTAGTGCTGCTGTGTGTGTTTGTGCCCCAAATTCAGGGGGAGTTGTTAACAGCTGGCTGTGTCACACAGGCTCCTGGAGCCTCTTCCCGTGTGTTGTGCAGTGGCTCTGAGTGTGCTTGGTGTGGGCTCTGTTCCTGGAGCTGGGCTACCTGCAAAGTCCCTCCCCATTCCAGCCCCAACACCTTTCTCTCCTCTCCAGTCTCCCTTTTTCTTAGCATCATCACTTTTATTTTCTGGCTCCTGACTCTGTTTCTTTCTTGTACTTCAGGAAGTGTTTACTGGTTTCAGTGAAGGCTTTTGACACAGATCTTGCCAGAATAAAATCACACTGAAGGTACTGGTTCTTACCTCTTGGCTGCAGCTGTATGTCCTTCCACTTTAACTCCCAACCAGATGGGCATGCTTTAAGGGCAGTTTATGTTGGGGCTTTGATGGTTTTTGACTATTAAAATAGTTTTAATTTGAAGTCTGAGTTCAAGGTAGTACAGCTATGACTTGGAAAAATTGCTGTAGATTCTTTCATATTCAGTGGTAGAAAGGCCCTAAATATTTTGAAGTTGTATTTAGAGAAGTAATAAAAATCAATTCAGACCTGTCCAAGCTAGTCTGTTTGGTTTTTTTTTTCCCTTAGATTAATAGAGCAGGATGGATCTTTTTGTGATGTGTAATCAAGGTGGAAATTTGTTTTGAGTCAGACTGCAAAGGTGTAATACTCTTCAGGGATTATGGTACATTTTGCATATTGCCTCCACTTGACTATCCAAGGTTTCAATGGATGCTTTAACCCTGTTGCTGTCTATAGCACTTTGGAAAGCATTCATTGATAAAACTGGATTTTACCAACAGCTTTGCAAAGACTTGAAGGAAGGCAGAGATGCCTGGGAGAACAAGGAACCTTATTGCCTATGAAGACACTGTGATTCTGTCAACTGCACTGATGAAAAAACTTCACACACCTTGTGTGCCAGAAGTACTTATAACTCATTTGGGGTTCAGTCCAACCCCAGCAGCAAGTGTGTGTTTATCATTGCCTCACTTCTCTCTGCTTGTAAAACATCTCTCTGCTTGTAAAAAGCTGGTTGTGTTGGAGTAAAGCAATCATGGTTTGCCATTAAATCTTGATTAGTTAACAAATGGTAATGTGTTACATTATATCTGGTTAGTCTCATTTGCATGGGGTGGAAGGTAGCCTGAAGACTTTATTTGTCGGTGTGTGGCTAAGAGGATTAAATGTGGCTCTGCAAAGGTGGGGGCAGATGATGGGGAGCTAGGGTGGTGGAAGAGCATCTGCCATAGTACTGCTTATGCCATAAACACTTATTTAAAAGAAACTCTCTCTTTATCCTGCTGTGTTTGGGTTGAAGGAAGCACATTTATTACTTTTGACTTATTTAGCATTAGAGAATGCTAAATAATTGCATCATCCTACCAAAGGCAGTTGGTGAAAAGGGTGGAGAGATAGCATAAAGGCTAAAGAAGTGTAAATGGTTTAAGTGTTCCTAATTTATGGCACAGTGCTCACAGGGGAATATGCTCAGTAAGACCTGCAGCATCTTTCCTGTTGAATGAACGGATTAATGATGGCAACGTTTGCCGTGTGAGGAACGTGGGTGAGGGCATTCCTTGTCTTTGGCTGTAGGAAATACTTCAGCTGGAAAAGCCACCATTTCCTTGCGGCTGCTTTGGATTCTGCTTTTACAGTTGAGAGAGCAGGCTCTTTTTCTGGGATAGTTTTGGAAAATATTTAATTAAGCGGCTCTAATGAGGGGCCATTATAACTGCAAATGGAATTATTGTTATCATCATTTCAGCTGTTAACATTTTAAGGGCAGTTGTTCACAAACTGTTCAGTAATTAGGGCCCAATTCACTGTGGAAAAATTGTAGCTGGGCTGCTGCTGCAAGTGTAACATAGAAAGGAAGTCATTCTTCACAGGGTGTGCAGTGGACACATGGACCCGTTGCTTTTCAACACAACATGTTCTCCTGTAAGTGCAGGCTTCAAAGGTTCAGATCCCAGAAGTGGTGTGGGCTGCTGTGCCATATGCACAATAGGTTTATGCACTCTCACAAGTACTGCAAAATTGTCCTGGTCCTTTTATAGGTGTGCAGAGCAGAGTTTTGGGACAGAACTGTGGAAACTTGTACTTGTGGCACAGCTGTTCTAATGATCACAGCCTACAGCAGTTCTGCAAACTCAGTGGTATTGTGATATTAATGGCCAGGTGAGCCTTTGAGCCTCCTAGGAAATTAAACAGCACGAGAAGGGGAAAAGCGCAAATTACCTCTCTGTTCTTGGTAAGAAGCAGCACCTTACACAGCTTGATGCAAATTGTTTCTAGTTAAGGAATGTCTTAAAATGCAACTCTGCAGGGTTGCTGAGCTGTAGCTATAGTTAGAACTGCAACTATAGATAGCATTAAATTTATTTAAGTGCTTATGAAGTGAAGTTTGCCATTTCCTCCGAGACTTATTTTAGAGCAAGTCTAGCAGAATTTTTGAGCAGCTTTGTGCACCTCATGTTCAAGCACGTTCGTACTGCTGAGGCTGGGCAAGAACACAGGGCTCTGTCAGTGTCTGGCTATGTGGGTACTTTGCTTCCTTACTCTGGTTTGGGATGGTCCTGCAGAAGCTGTGTGGTTGTAGCAGCCTTCCTGCTGGTCCAGGTCCTGGCAGGGTGGCCAAGTGTGGCTGGAGCTCTCCTTCCACAGGGAGCCCTGTCTGGTATTAAAATAACTTCGTGTCTGTCTCATGCTGGTTCATGTTTGCTTTCTGGGTTAGAGTGTATTCTGCAACTCTTGATTGGTAAACCCTCTTTCTAAGCAGGGGAGGAAGAGTTTCAGCTCAGGAGTGGGGCTTGGTGGCAGCACCAAGGAGCTCTGGAAAATAAATGCTGTGTGCCACATCTAAGCCCTGAGACTGTGAATTTTCTTGTATTTACTCCTCTTCAACTTAAGTAAATGTCATCTCTCCTGAGAGGAGATGGATAACTTTTATTGGACCTGGGCAAGGCTTTTTCCAGGTAGCAGTGGTTTGATCATGGCAGAGGACATGGTAGAAAGTCATTAGTGCTCCACAAGATGTATTATCAAATGGCTGTCATGGTGGTGGGAGATCACGGTGTCCCTATCCACTGACTCTGTGGGAGCACATGACCTGTTGTTACAGGACCATCCCTTGGAAACTGGGTCTAGGGGTTGGGGTCAGGGTCCCTAGATGGGTTTCTGGATGGAGAGCTGGTTTCCTGCAAGACTCTGCTATCCTGCAGAGCACCTTTCCTATTTTACAGGTAGGAACCACAGATAAATGGGAATTCTCTTTGGCACCATATTGGAGCTCTGGGAGAGGCAGACAGTGAAGTCCTCTGTCATTTTGGTGAGAGAAATGGTGTTTTTCCAAGAGAAGGGGGGTAAATCTCCTGCCCTGAACAGCAGCTCATGCAGAGAGAATTGGAGATGCCATCAGGGCCCTGTGGGCCAGCCAAGGACAGGGGTAGCCCCAGAAGGTGTGCTGGGGTACACAGGGGGCTGGTGCTGCCTTGCTTCTTTGCAGGCTTGTTCCTGGAGCTAAGGCAGAAACATATCTAGCAGTGAACTGAAAAACCTGTTTGGGTTAACATTTCCCATCCAGGGAATACCCTAGAGCTGAAATCTTGCTTTGCCTTCAGGATAGAGTCAGGACAGGCACAACTATCTCGTGTGAGAGCTCCTTCACTGCTGTGCTACAAGAAACAAGCCAAGATTTCCAGCTCTGGAGAAACTGATGCTTTTTTCCATTCCCATCCTAAGCAATCTGCTAGCAAAGGAATTTATGATAATGAAAATATTTTTTGTGTGAAGTGCAGTAGCATAGAGCAATAAAACCCCATAATTGCAGCGGGAATATTCCACATTGAACCAAACTATCAATTATAGTTTGCACAGAGGTTTGCTAGACTAAAAAGGTGGTGCTTTCATGTGAAAAAATATTCATTATCTTCTTTCAAACACACCTTAATTGCCAACATCAAAATTATTAATTAAGCAATACATCTTGCAAAACTGGATTGGCTCACCCAGTGCATGTGGAGTGTGGTAAGAAAGGTATGGAAAGCACACAGGTCCCTGGATCCTTGCAAGGAGGAGCTGTCTGTGATGTCTGTACTCAGAGTTGATTTTACAGCAAATGTAATTTTTTGGGGTGCCATGTATTTAATCTGGCAGCAAAGCTGTAACAGAAACAGTGACAAATTCTTCAGTCAGTCCTTTTCCTAAGGTTCCCTGTCTGGCAAACCTTCTGGTCCTGCAGCCAGCTCTGGGGGTGGCCAGGCTTTGTGCTGGGCATGGCTTCTGCCAGATCTCCCTGTCCCTGGGGCTTAGCCCCAGGTGCTCCAGGTGGCCCAAAATGTGACTTTGGGATATCCATAATTAGTGTAGTTGGAGTAAAAAATGCAGGGAAAGAACCTTGGTTCTGTTTTGCTTGTCTGTCCCCTCCCCCAGGTGTACTTGTGCCGCTGGCTTCCAGTTGCTTCCAGTGCTGTTCTGAAAAGCACAACTGCTTGGAAGAACAGAGCTGTTCTACTTGAGGCATTCCACATTTTCATGCTAGCAGAGGCCTTGGATAAAATTAAATTTTAAGACTGCCGGTTGAGACCTGGAAATTTAATTTCTTTAGCTTCTGGTAACTCAGTCCTTGCACAAAAATGGCTTTTCTGTATAATGAGGTTGGTCAGCATCATATCTTATTAGTGCAAGGAAAATTTCAGACCTGCTGTCTTGTGTATCAGATGCTTGTTATCTTTCTGTTTTCCTTCTTCTTTGTTCTATCACTCAGGAACGTCCCCAAATTAATGGTGAAAAGCCATTGCACAGAATGGTCCTCACAGTTACAGGTGAGAGTACGGCTGGATCCGTGGGCATCCAGCTTACACTGAGCCAACCAGACCTTTCCTCTCCAGGCACCTCAGTGCACCCTCCCTGGGCAGAAAGTCCCCTCACTCTTTGTTGATGTTGAAGCCCTTTCTGTGCTTGACCCTAATTTTGTTATATGTGCGAACTTGCCATGATAAGGATGAATAAGTTTTTTTCCTCTATGTATGATTTTAGAGAATGCTATTATCTTCTGTTTCCCACTAGCTCTGGAGGAAACTATGCCTCTAAAGTATTTGTCTCATCAATTTGTAAAGACATCTTTATTGCCCTTGGTGGATCATAAAGGCTGCTTTCCAAGGGGATGTTTACTGTAAAAGCTAATGAAGACATCATTGCTTTCCATGGCATCTTGTAACTTGTTCTCCAGCAAGAGTGATTGACTTCTTGTTGTGGCTGTATCTTAGCTTCTAGGTGTGTGTTTTAATGATTTTTTTTCTCCTCAGGTTGTTAATGGTAGAGTTGGTGGATTGGACAAAGGCAGCGTTGTCTAAACTGGCAGGGTTTGCAGCAGGCAGGGAGGATGTCAGGATGCTCTCTTTGCTTTCCAGGTTTTCTTTGCATAAGAAAGTGCTGTTGTGTGTATCACTTAGAATTATATATTTAATAATTTTTTTTAAGATTTTTCTTTCCCACCTCTCAGTGCAGATAGGGTGTTCCCAATTACACTTTTATGACTATAGATTTTGCACTTTGCATTCACAAGAGCATGGAAACATGATTGATGTAAAAAATTGTCAAACAGCTTTAATCACTGTTGATGTCTTATTGATTCCTGCCCTCCCTTTTCCCAGAGAGCCGTTGTGCTTACACTGGCCCATCAACTTCTGTGCAGTGAATAAAATCTTACACCTTTCTTGGTGCCCTCCTGCCCTGTGTTTAAAAGAAGTGCTGTGAAGAGCCAGGGAATTGCTCCTCTGGGATTATTGGGTAGCTTTAGTCACAGTGGAGAGAAATAATGGGAGGAGAGAATAAGCATATTCTATTTTATGCCGTTGCTTTGCTGCCACATGTGCTAAACTATGCACGCAAGACAAGTGGTTTTACATCTAATGTATATTTTCAGCCAGGGTGGCCTTTGTGAGACATAAGTGACATAAGGTGAACAAACTGCTTATTAAGGTAAGACAATGAAGCCCCAATTTTAAAAGGTTAAGATGTACTAGAAAGTATCAGAGCATCCTCCAAGTCATTAATGCTGTACAGAATGCACAGCATGTGGTATTTTGAAAGGCCACTGTAACCTTTTCAAGCATGAAGCATGCTAAAAGGAATCTATTTCCTCACTGCCTTGAAAAGGGAAATCAGTCTTAAAAAGCTTTAGATTTTATTTGTTTAAAAAAAGAAACAAATTTGGTGCATAAAGAGAGAGGGAGGATCCTTAAAGCTAAGTGAGCAGTGAGCTGTCTGCAGCAAGGGAGCAGCCCTGGAAATGTGATGTGAGATGTGGAACTTCATTTATTAAAGAGAAAAATATTCTTGCTGTTGTATTTCTTCCCCATATTCTTACCAGTGCACAAGCTTGGTTTTGGCTCTGTTCAGAGCAGCGAAATGTTGTGGTTGGATGAATGTATGGTGTGGGATCTGTGCACCTGTTTGCAGTGGGGAGCAGAGGTGAGGAGGCTGCAGAGTGGAGCAGGAAGGGGCAGCTTCACCCATCTTTTGTGTTGGCAATGTCCTGAGCTGCAGAATCTGAAGTATTCAGACCACAGTTAGTTCTGTTGGGGAGGGAAAAAATCCACAAGTCTTCAGGCAAAAAAGCTACAAAGACATGAAAAGGGTTTGTGTATTCCATAAAGCTTGTCTGGTCCTTTGAGTTAGCGTGTTTGGTCTTATCTAAAGGAGGACAGCTCCCTACAGAGCCAGCCTGGCTGTCCTGTCCTGTCACACAGCAGCACCACTGTCCCCACCCAGCAGGTCTCTGTGCTTGCAAGCCCAGGACATTCCCATCTCCTTACCTGCCAGCAGCTGAGAGCAGGAGCAGCCCATTCCTCCCAGCCCCAGGGATGCTGCAGCCGTGTGCCCATCCACTCAGTGTCTTGGGGCAGCAGTGGTGCTGAACAGGACCTGCTGCCCCACTTCAGAAATGTTAGGATGAGTTACACAAGACCACACTTCAGAGTCCTGTGGAAGTCCAGTTGTACCTCCTCCTAGCATGGTACAGCTTGAGGACTCTTTTGTTGGGGATGTTGCTCCCCAGGCTGCTTTGAATTTTAGCAGAGAAGGTTGTGAGGAGTTAACAAGCCTCCTGAGACTTGAGGAAACCCCCAGGTTCACCCTTGAGGAAACCCCCATCTTACCTGTTAGATGGCCGTGCTACATCGAAGCAGCTGGGCTTTGCAGCAGGCATCTTGCTGTTGTTGCTGAGGTCTTCATGAAACAAATTAACCAAATGCAAGTTCTGACTTAAGCCCACTGGGAACTGGGAAGATAACAGGCCGTCTTGCCATAAGTTAAATGTGAACTCTATGAAAGAACAATTTAAGTGCTACTTGTTGTCTGTCCTTGGCATCTGTTGGCTAAATGGCCTCTTCAAATATTCACTAGAACTCCAACTTCACTTGCTGTAGCTAAGCTCCTGATTGCAGGATGCTTTTTACTCCTGACTATTCAGCCTTTGACTCTTGCAGTGTCAGTGGAATTAAAGAGCATAAAGAGCAGGGTTTTACAGTCAGTGCTGCTGCTTTTGCTCCTGAATCCTGAAAGCTGCTCCGGAAGAGCAGAGGTTTTGTGTGTGGAGGGAAGAGATGAATTAAAATATTTTATCCCCTCCTGAACACAGAGAAAGAGAGTCCTTATGTTTAGATGATCTCATTCAGTGGGTGTCTAAAGGCTGAGTAATGTGCACTGTGCCAGGGTTTTCAGTACATGTTGCATGGGAGCAGGGCTGTTTTGCTTTTCTGAGGGCATGGGGGAGATTTTGGTCTTTCGGGGGTTTCTCCAAGTTATGGATTTGGTTTCCAAACTAGATTGTGTAGACTGATAGCCAGGCAGTTGTCATCCAGGTCTCTCCTTTCATACATTACAGGTCCATCATCCACCTCTAGTTCTCAGTTTCCTGAAAACCAATGGCAATTTCAGTGTCCCTGTTTTGGGACTCCTGTGGGACTGCTCCCAGTGTGACACATTCAACAATCAGATCATAAAAGTGAAGTTTAGAGCATGCAAGGAAGGGACAAAGCAAGGATCTTGGCAGCTCACCAGCCTTGCTATCTTTCTTGGCTGAGGCTTGCAAGCATCAAGTTGCGCTCCTGTGTGGAGGAACAATGGTTTAATGTTTGATAGTGATCAGATCAGGAGGAGAGCAGAGCACCAGGCATCCGACAGGTTGTCAAACCTGTCACATCCCAGCCTTTTCTTCCCCTTGACAAGGTTAGCCACTGACTGACAAGGGTACAGTTTGCCAGGATGGCAGCAGAGCCTTTAGGAGGAAGAAAAATGCTTTCAAAAATGAGTTCGGCTGCTTTCCACATATCACAACATCTCTGCACAAAGCTGTATTCTCAGATGTGCCTTTGCAATGACTTTGAATCTTTTCCTTTCTCCACTCCCCTGTTACTGAAAAAACAAACACACACAGAGCCTTTCCACGGGCTGCAGGTGCCCGTTGGATGAGGTGTGGAGCAGGATTGCAGGGCCATTACCATCCCTTGTTGTGGTTCCTGGCATGAGGTGGATGTCTGCAGCCCGAGCACCAGCTGCACGCAGCCATGAAAACAAACCCTCCTCTGGGGCCACCAGTGTAACAGATGAGGTGAGTTTGGAAATGGATGAACTTGTCTGAACTGGAGAAATTTCTCTCTTGGAGCTTTCCTCTCCTACCCATCTTTGCCTCTCTTCTATTTTTCAGGATATTGAAGGGGTGAAAGTGCCACAGTCTGTCCATATATTCACTTCCCACAGTGCTAACTGCTGTGTTGGTGAAACAGTTCCAGCTACATTTTTTTTTTTCAAATGTGCTTTTAGTACTCCCTCACCCCTAAGTGTCTGTGACTTTTGCAAGGCAGCTTGGCCCCAGGATTTTGTGATGCAGCCGAGTGTATGTTTGTGTTGCACACTTTCCCTGCTCTGTGTACATATTTGTTTGCACACTTTCCCTGCTCTGTGTACATAATCGTGCATAAACGCATGTGCGCTCAATTCGCTTTTCCCGAACTGTGGCCAACCTCAGTCACATTAACATTAAAACTACAGGTTTGCAAAACCTTTGTGGAATCTGCATTTGCTGTAGGAGTGGAAGGATGTTTGTTAATCCTTTTCCCTTGACGCACTTTATACTACCTTGGATCTGGTATAGTTTTCGCACTTTCGAATCAAAATCATAAAAATGATCGTCATAAGGCATAAAAAGTTAGCATGCTCTTATCTATTTTAATTTTGTTTGAATGATGCCATCTGCTTTTCTGAATATGGCGGGTAGCTGAAGCAGGAGAATGTACCAGTTGGGAATGGCAGAAACAAAACAGCAGTGTATTTCTTACGGCTGATGGATCATTATTTTATGTGCTGGTTAAGTGAGAAACCCATGCATCCCAGTAGGTCCTTTCTGCAGAGTTCATCCAACAGCCTTTCCAGGCTCTGAGCTCTAATTGCAGTCCTGCTTTTCTCGAAATACCAAATGCCTGGTAATTTGGTAGAAAGAGGCAGATATGTGAGTACTTTTGCAGGATAGGTTAGTTGCACAAGTTTCCCTTTTGGAAATAAGTCATGCTTGTACCTTCTCTGTTGGTTCCTTGGGAGAATGAACGTGGCTCTCCTGCCCCTCTGCTGTGGGGAATGCCATTGGGATGTTACTTAACCCACGAGTGAGATGCCCTTGCTATGATCTCAGCTATGGGATCCCAGCCTTTACACATGTGTTCCCTCACCTGCATGAGTCAGTGCTTGGGATTAGGACTGAACTGCAAGACTTTCAATTAACATCGTTATTCTTCTGCTGAAAGTGATTATTTTTCTACTGAAGTATTACGAACAACAGAGTGGGTGTGTTATACAGAAAGCTGCATATTTGGAGTACTCACTGTTGTTTGCCACCAGATCCAGAAAGAAATAAACTGTTTTTGTTAGCTTCTTTATTAGAAAGGCAGGAAACATCTGCTTAGATGCACATTGGTGTGCGAGTTGGTTGTTTGATATTCATCATGGTGTTGTAAGCATATGTTGACAGGTGGGAAGAGCTCTTTGGGAGCAGGCTCATGGCTTTGTTGCCTACCTGGTGTGCTGCTGCCCAGGTTAGGCTGACAGATTAGGAGAAAACCACTACTTTGTGCTGTGCAGAAATCTGTTAGCATGGGTGGATCCATCCTGACCCAAGCAGCTAAGATAGACGTTAAATAAATGCCCTCAACTTGAGAATGAAGAGCTGAAGGTGAGCTGCTCTCGTGCTAATGCTGTGCAGGAGCATGTTTTTAAAAGTGGTGATATATGGGAGTTTCACTAGGTTTAGTTCCCATGTCATGTTACGGATTCAGTTTAACTCTGGAAACTGATACTCATCTAATGAAACAGGAATTAGTGTCCAGCCAAGTGAAATAACTGGCTTTGGAGAGTGAGAGGATATTGGGCTCTGTAAGGTATTTGCCATGAAGTAGGGTAGATTCTTTGTGGGGGTAGAAAGCATGAACATTAAAGTGAGTTTCAGGGTGTCTTGGTACTTCTCAACTTTCCATGTTCTTGGTGACTAAATGAGCTAAAAGACTTTAGTTAGGAAAAAAAAAAAGTTCCTCTTTTGACACAATGCTGTATATCTACTATATGTCTTCAGAATGTTTGAAGACAGTCTTTGACCTGCACAAATATCAGAGGCCCATACAGTTGCTTTAAGGTCACTCACATAACCCTGTAGAATAATATGCTGGCATTGCCTTTGACAGATTGCCTGGAGATTTGCTTGCTGAAGCCAGTCTTCAGAGCCACTGTGTCTTGGTAGCAAAGACTGTAATAAAATTGTTTGGTTCAAAACAGACCGTTCTTCATTTTGACTCGTAATCAATAACTGTCTGTGGCTGGTGTCGCCTCAGACTCTGTCTCATGGGGACATATTGTACAGTGGAGTCCTGTATGCTAATCTGTGTCTATAAATAAAGATCCATCTCTGTGAAGCCTCCTACATCCTTCTTGGGCTGGTGGAGAGCTAGGGGCTAAGAGGGGAGCTCTTGTTTAGAGCCTCAGTAGACTTGGGGTAATTTGTATTCTGGATCTGCTTTTTCCTGAAGGGAGACAGGATTTAATACTTTTAGCTGGACAAGTGGTATGTTTGCCATGTCTGTGGCAAATGTCTTTGCATTCCTTGTGGCTGAATAGAACAACAGCCATGTTGTTTCTGGCAAACATGCACAGATGACAATTTCTGGCCAACCCCTCTTGAGTGTGGTGGAGTAATGCACATGGGGACTTGTCCCTGCCACCAGGGAGGACAAGTCAGTGGCACTCAGTGCCATCTTAGTGTCAGCTCTTGATGGGTACACAGGCATGTGTTTGGGGACAGCACAAACCTGCGGCAGTGCTTCCTCAACCTCTTGCCTTGATGGGACTGTGTGTCCCAGTGGCACCCCACTGCCTTCCAGTGAGATGCTGGTTGGTGATAAGGTTTTATTTTGGGATGTGGCTAAGTGCCACAGGAGTCTGACTGGTTCCACATGTCCCAGTTTAGCAGGGTAGATGCCAGGAGGGAGCTGTGGGCAGAGCATCCTGGTTGAAACGTGAGGCTCGTGTGGGATCTGCTGACTTACAACTTCTTCTGCTCTGCTGGAGTTGTGGGATTTTTTTTAAAGATGCCTGCGAAGGCTTCTTTATACGGACGTCTGAGCGAGAGGCTGGTGGCGTGGTGGGAGGATATTGAGTTACTTTGGGCTGCAGGACACAGTGTCTGTGGAGCAGACGAGTCTCTATTTATACACGCAGCTGATGGTGGGCGTGCGAAAGCTCTCGGGCTCCTGCGTGAGCTGTTGTCTCTGCTGATGGGAAGCAGCCAGATGGATACTGGGGAGGTCAGAGATGCTCTGCCGTCCCAAAGTGGGGCTGTACGTAATACCTGGTATATTTGCTGTCCTGTTGCTAACTCTTGCTGCAGCACGTGCAGGATGTGACTCAGATGAAGCAGAGTACTCACCTTGAGTGTCACGCTCTGACCAGACAGGCATGGCTCCCATCAGCTGTAGGAAGAGGGTGGTATGAAGGTGGTGTGGGGTTATTCCTGCAGCCTGCTCCCTCGTGGGCTCAGAGGGGGTTTAGGCACAGCCCAGCAAGGAGGGAGGCCAAGTGCCTCATGTGCTGGGGAGGGAGCAGGGTGGCCATGCGTGGCTGAGCTCCAGAAGAGCGGGCGAGTGCGTTGGTGGCTGCTGCTGGATGATAATGAATATGAAACAGGAGCAGCAGAACATGGATCTAACTCACTGTCTGCCTACGCTGTTTCAGACCATGGCTTAAAGAGCATTTCTCTTCATCAGCTGAGGCTGCCTCTGCTCTGCTGCTTTCCTCATCATGGCTCTATAGTGAACCAGGCTAGGGAGTCAATGCAGAGTGAAAATAACTGAGCTGGAAGAGAGAGTGCAACTATGGCACACCATACCACTGAGGCAAATGCTCGCCAAAATGTACCCACAGGGCTGAAGCAAGAACATTGCATGTTTTGAGTCTTAGATGGCACGTGGAAACCAACCAAGAGCTGGTTTTACACTTTTTTTTTTGCTGCTGCTGAAATGTCTCTTCCTTTGAATGAACTCTCTTTCACTGCAGGGGAGGCTTAGGATTGGTATACTGAGATATCCTGCCACTGGAGGGTTATCTTGCAATGTGGGGTGATGCTCCAAAATGTGCAGCTTTGGGATCTTTCTCCCTTTGGCTGTTAAGCTTCCACGCTTAAATTGCATAGCTGGCAGTAAATGCTGCCAAAATGTCATGTAGATGAAGCAGCTTCATAAGAGCTTTAGTGCCACAACCTTTCCCAACCCCTGCAATTACATTTTAATTCAATATTTCATTGGAGTTTTCAAATAATTCTAAATTAATAGGGACCAGATTGCAGGGGGAAGAGCTGGCATCGTTCTCTGTTTGCTTATGGAGTCTTCTGCACTGCAGATACCCGGTCGATACACACAGCTGGGAAACCAGCTTTTCTCTGAGGACAGTTGAACGATTCCTGTTAGAGCCCATCCAGAGTTTAAATGCTGAAACAGCTCCTAGGCAGGGAGCTGCCATGAGGGACGTGTTGGCGGGGTAGGTGTGGGGAGGGAAGGCAGAGAGAAAAGCACAATTTTGGTTCCATCTTTAGTTTAAGAGTGTTGTTAACAAGCAGCAAAGCAGTTGCAGGAAAGGTCCTGTGCTGTCATGCCTGGCTCTGAGCTTTTGAGTTTATGGATTGTGAGTGGGCATGCTGTTATTTGGGGTGCCTGTGGTGCTTCTGCCGTAGCCATGAGGGCTGCACCCAGTTCTGCATCTGCAGGAATCTTTGCAAGTGCATCCATGGGGAGCTGTGGGCACCTTCTCCTTGCCCTCATCATCATGCTTGTGGTTTTGTCCTGGCTGTGGCCAGCTGTGACTTTAGCTGAGCCATCTCCTTGCCACGGGACTCAATTGCCCTCCCCAATGGCAGGGCGGAGGGGTTTGCTGCCAGGGGCTGGTTGGGAGTTGTGCATGGCTTGAGGCTGGGTTGGCAGCTTCCCAGACAGTCCTTGAGCAATGGGTATGTAAAAGGATGGCTAAAATCACCTGGATTCCTCCAGAGACAGGATTTCACCCCTTTTGCTTAAAAATGGTAAGGCAAGCAAAGAAGAGCACCAATAGTCTAGTGATAGGCAGGCTTGTGTAAGACTTCACACTTGGGCTTGATGGATTTAAACCACTGGGTTTAGTCACAGCAAAAGTCACAACCTTCATTTAAATAATTGACTTGAATATTGGGTTTGCATTTATATTTATTTAAGTGATTCTTATGGGCTGGTAGCCATAGAATATACTGAGGAAGAGAGGCTGTGTTAAATTGGATTTGGTGTTCCCTCTTTCTTATCCATGAAAAAAATCTAGTGTCCATGCATACATATTTAATAAGTTGTATAGATTTATATGTGTGTGTTAGGATTTGTAGCATTCTTGATATACTAATTACTGTTGTTTTGCCTGTGATTTTTGTCTCAAACTCTCTTTGAAAAGAAACTGGAATTCAATTACTATGCACGAAAATAGCATTTGCATAGCTGCACTGAAATATAATTATCTAAAGCATATCAGCTGCACACAAGAAATATTGTCCTTTGCATTAGGACTGTGCTTCTAATGAGCAAGTTTAGAATATGAAAAAATTGGTCTGATGGTCTGTCTGTATCATGCTTAGTAGATCTCACTGTTTCTTTGTAAGAGAAGACTACTAAGTTCACCACTTTGTCTAAATCCAGTTAGTTTTTCGAGTGTGAAAGGATAAAGTTGTTTGAAAAGTCTGGGACTAGTGTAGTTCCTTCTTACAGAGTGGATCTGCTGAGCCCCTGCACACTGAAGTCACCTTTAATCCAGTTTGGTGTCACGGTTTCTGTAAAACTTTGTCACCAAACCTATTTTTAAAAAGTTTTCTCTTCGAAATCTCATTTCTGGTAACAAATTATGAATAGAAGTATTTGGAATCTTCAGCTGATAGTGAAAGAGTATTACAAAATGTATTTGTGATGTGGTTTGAGAATACTTTCTTGTTCTAAAAAAACAAAACGGCAGTGCAGATTCCTGATACAAATTGTTGCTTCAGATTCTGGTCTTGGTCTTGTAGTGACATTACTTTCATGTAGGAGATCCACTGGAAAATTTGTTGCCCAGATGTAAGTGCAGGCTTTTAGCCACTGGAAATATTTTTAATAAATTCACTTTTCAGGCAGCTGAGGGAAAAGCAAGTTTCTGTCAATAAAAATTTTCATTATCTTGGAAAGTCAGTTACAAATGGAGAAACCATAGCATCATCAAAATATGTGAAAATAAATAAACTGTATTTTGAGTATCTGCTAAGAAAAAGTTTGCAAGACAGCAAACCAATGTTCTTTAAGACCTAAAGATAGGAACTCTGACTGTGAGAGTGAAAAATGGGCCCTCTCAGGGCTGCTGTGGTTTCTGATACGGGAAGGAAATCCATTCACTTAATTCAAAAGGGAGAAAGTTATCTATAAGTAGTTTCATTAAGTTTTCACGATCAGTAGATTGGGAATAAAAAACAATAGCTGTGTGACAGACTTGTTTGAGGTTAGAAATTTTGTAATTTTAATGGTAATGAAAGCACTGTACTTCTTTGTTGGAGTGGCTTGACATAAATTGGGCCAGACTTTGCCAATAGTATTTAAAAAATTGGTAATGCGATTAGTGATTTAATGCTGGCTTTGCATAGGAACGTTGTTAATATTTAATCAAGTTAAACACACTTTGTGTCTGCGCTTTGCAGGCAGGGGTGGTGTGAGACCTTGCAAAGCTGCCAGCTCAGTGCAAGCTGGTCACAGCCTGCCCCAGGTCTGCGTGGAAGAAGGGCTCCTCTGCCTCCCCAGAGCTGTCAGGTCCTTGTCCGCCTGCAGTTTGAGCAAATTTGATCTTTGATTGCCTCCAGCATTAGAGATGCCCCAAGGGGTGATTGTATCAGTCTGGCTCTTTGCATCTCTGCTCTGCCCTGTCAGGCCTTTTGGCTGCTCCTCCCTGGATGTTTTCTACCTCAGTGGTACCTTTCTGGTACCTTTATTTGCACTGAAGCTCATTCACCCTTTTTTTTCCTCACTCACTTCACTTTTGAATTCTTTCATCACTACTCAAACCAGCAAGAGAAATGTTTGGAGTCAATATTTTTCCATCTTCCAGGTTAAATTGATATTTTTTAAGTAATTTCTCATTTATCAATGGATAGAGTATGAAAACGTGCTGTTTTCAGTTGTTAGCATTCCTGCTCTAAATTTGTTGTTACACTTGCTGAACAGGCAAGCACACACAGAGCTAGTATGTGGCTTAGCACATGTCCATCTGCACGTATTTTTATGTTGGGAATGGAAATGCCATGGCTCATGTTTACTATGAACTGCTTATCTTGGATGAGCACCAAGCTGCATTTGCACAGGGGTTGGAATTTCATTAATACAGGAATGTGGGCTTCATATTTTTTAATTGATGGAAAGTCTTAAATTTGCTAGATGCCTTAAAAAACCCATGTTTAATCATTATTTTCTCATGATTTACTAAGGAAACGAATGGTGGGATCAGAGCACTCACTGGAGTACTTTTCTAGGGACGTGGGTGCCAAGCCCTGTTTGTTAGACCTGTGTGAGGACTGGCAAGTCTCCTCTGCAGCTGGTATCTGTGGGAGCTGGGTGGCTGACTGATTTTGGGATGCATGAAAGAATCCACTGAGCTCCTGTTGATATTTTTCGGGTCTAAGAGAGCTTTTCATGTTCCCAGGTTCATGCTGGGTGCCCAGAGCAGCTGGCCCTGGGCAGCAGTGCTGCAGAGCTCTTGTGTTTGATGACTTTTTTTGGAACCATAGAATGATTTGGGTTGGAAAGGATCTTAAAGATCATCTCATTCCAGCAGCCTGCCCTGAGCAGGGACACCTTCCACTGGCTGGCTTGCCCATTGCCCCAACAGCCTGGCCATGAGCACTTTGAGGAATGGGGCAGCCATAACTTCTCTTGGCAACCTGCTCCAGTGCCTGGAACAGGTTCTTTACCCTCTGAGTAAAGATTTTTTCCTCATAGCTCTTCTTTTCCATAGCTGTAGTCCAGCTCTCTATCTGGAAGGATGGAGATAGGGTGCCTTCAATGGTTTTCTTGTCATCTGCTACATAAAATTCACATGCTTGCCAATTAGGTGACAGATTAGTAGATAAGTGTCCTTTTTAGAAAAGGAGTCTGGTTTGATGGTGGGTATTTGCACTTTGACACAAAATGAAATTTAAAGTCTTTTCCTTGTGGAGCTGCAGCTGGCTGTGGCCCTGGGGTAGCTGTCTGAATGGATCCTTGCTTACATGGTGCAAAAAGGCTGGGTTTGAGTTGAAACCTCTCAGATGCTGGGGTGGATTTGCCTGGGATCCCTGTGCTCAGTGTGTTTGCATCCCATACACAACAGCACAACAGAATGCAGGTTAGAAGAAAGCCTGAGTGAAGCCTCAGATGCTTTAATATCCTACCTCTGACTGAAACAACCTCCCTGTGTGGGAGATAATAAACATTTCTTGTCTCTTAAGGGAAAACCATGCACAGGCAGAGACAAGCACATATAAATAATTTACAAAGCTGTAATACACTGTAAATAACAAGCCTACTGAATAATGAATTAACCCAACTGCTGATTCATAGGTAAATATCTCTTGTAAAGCAGAATTTTTATAGATTTTTACAGCTTAGTTAATATCCCCTCGTATTTTATTAAGGCTGTTCAGGTGAAGTATTCTGGTAATAATATGTATATCTTTGGAAGTGAGACGAGGTGGTTGTGGGCTGCTGTGCTGGAGGCAGAGCCTTGCTGGGCCTGGGCACACTCTGGCTTTTGTTAGTCAGGCTTTTCTTCCCCACTCAAGCAGGCAGCAGAGATTAAGCAGGAAGAATTTTGATGTGGCCAAAGAACTGGAGAGCTACAGGGAGGAAGGAGTCTCTGAGCATCTTTTCTTTTTTTTTCCTCCCAAGCTTCTGGTAATAAATAATGCATTTGCTCTACTTTGGCTGTGCTCTAGACATGGTGAGATTTCTCCATGCCTTCGAGGATGAGGAAGCAGCAAAGCTGCTGGGCTGGGATTGCCACTCGCCGGCTGCCGCGTCCCTCCACGAGCACCGCATCCTTCCCGTCCGTAACGACCGCGTGTCCTTATTCCCTCTCATCAGCTACTCAGAAAGAAACCAAACATGACATTTGCTTCCTCCATGCTCCTTCAGCCCCCTCTTGCCCCTCTTTCTCAGAAAAGCCGTGAGAAATAAAAGCAGTTGCTAAGCTGCTGGGCGTTTGGTTGCGGTCCCGTATTAACGCGCCTTTCTGAACACTGGGGGAGTGGGAAGGGCTCTCTCGTAGCTTGAGTTGTTTGTCAGTTAAAGTGTACTCCTAATGCAGATGATATTGAATGTGTCAAATTAATTTATGCCTGAAAAGGTGGGGGGAGGCATTTCTCCCTCGCTTTCTTCTTGCTCCTGTTTAATGTAGGCTAGTGGAAAAAAGGTATTACCTGCTTTTTTTCCATCTGTTTTGGGGCATGTAGCTTGTCAAATATGTTGCTGCTTTGTTTTATTTCTGATAGCTTAAATAATTGCTTTCATAAAAGATAACTAGATTTCTTTCATCTGGAAGTATGGAAGTTGTAAATTGCATTTTCTGTTAAACTTAAAAATGTAGATGTCAACTCTGATTTTTCACTGGCAATGTACAGTGCTGTCACTGAAAGTGTCTATGGCAAGGGAGCATCTTAAAGGTTGAAGGAGATACTTTATGAATGAAAATTATTCCACGATGATATGTGTGGAGTACCTGCTGTGCTAATAGGATGGATTTAGGGTATTGTTTTGTAAAGAAGTGGACATTTTGCTCAATATACAAGGCTTTCATAGAAAAAAGTTCTACACCCGTTTGACTCAAGAAGTGGGATGTACCAGCATGAAAGTATTTCCTCTGTTTAAATGCTGTCAGTCTTCAGTTCTGGCTTGCCTGGTGCACCTTGGCCTGTAAGAGGAGAGTAGATCCCAAGATATTCCCTGCAGAAGAGGACACGGCTGCCTGTTCTTTTCTAGGTAGCTCAGGATGGGATTATATCTGACCTTACAACTATTTTCCATGAGTGTAACTCTTTGATGTAGAGTTCCTTCATGTATAATGGTAACAAGAAACTAGTGCCACTAGGGATACATTTTGTATAGGTTGCAGTGCAAGTAAATCTGAAATACCACCATATTTTGGGTTCCTTTCTCCTTTTCCTGTCAACCCCCCCACCAAATCCTTGCCCCTGCCTGGTGGTGTTTCATTAAGGGAGCCCTGGGTTCAGGGTGCCATGTGGATGCCAGGGAAGCACAGTCACATCTCTCCATGCCTGGGGAGCAGGGAGATGCTAATTGGTCCCACACCCGCTCTCCTCGCACACCGCGCTGCTCCGTGTGCCATCGGAACCCAATTAATTTGGAAAGTTGGTGCATACACATCATTTCCCATGTTGCCCTTCTGACAGGAGTAAGCTGCTGGATTTTTGCACTCAGAATGTCATTTTAAAAGTCTCACAGAATTACTAGGACTTGGGCTCAAAAGCAGGAGGGTGTATACTCAGGCTCATGGCAAAGTGTAGATTGTTCTGTGTGTGAATTTCAGTGTAGCTTGTTGAGGCTGCATGGATCAGAAGTGGAAGTAATTTACAATGCAAAATGCTGTTTTTTCTATTTTAAAGAATAACAGCCTAATTTGGAAGAAAGAAAAGTGTGTGAAATTAGCTCTCTAACATTTGCAGCTTGTTAATACTTAAATTATTCTTTATTGAGAGAATATAAAGTGTTTCTGTAGAGCTTTGCATTTTTTGCCCATGAAGCACTTTCCTTTCTTTTTGCCCTTCTGTGTAGACAGATTTCCTGGGGGCTGAGGAATACTTTCTATTCTAAAGAAAAAGGAAAGAATAACCACTAAGAAGACATCCAGATTGCTGGGGGGTGGGGGGGAGGGAAATCTATAAGCAAAATACTATCTGGAGAAAGTCTTTCAAGATTTTAATATTTTAAACAAAATTCTAAATTAGGGATGTTTATAGTTTCAAATAAAGTTTTTATTTATAAAAAGTAATGTGCCAGGAGCTCAGCTGGGGTCTGATTTTTCACCCTGCTAGGTGCTGTACAAACACCATCATGTGATGCTTCCCAGAAGAAGGCTCTGGGACAGCGTTCCTGCATAGGTGGGGAAATGGAAATTATAAAGACCAAGTCATTAGTGGAGAATCCTATTTAAAACCTTTGTTCCCACCACTCTGTATTTACTCATTATCTTCTATCTAGCAATAAATAGTCTTCTGTTTTCCATGGAAAGCACTGGACTGGAGCAATGTTTCTGGCATTATTTCTTGTAAAACCTTTGAGGCCTGTTGCCTTTTTCTCTGGGTGAATTTTGTGGTGGTTCCCTCTGCAGGCTGGCTGCAGGTCAGGCTGAGACCCCAGCAAACCTGTGGCAAGCAGCACCTGGTGCTGCTTCTGCCCAATCCAGGCTACAGCAAGGGAGGGTTCTTGTCTGTCCCACCACCCTTGCTTTTGTAAGGACTCAGATTTTATGCTGCAGCATGTGTGGGAAACAGTCTGTGAGTTTTACGTCTGAGGGGAGCAAAACTTGTTTTTTATGTAGTAAACAGCTTGAAGGACAGGTTACAACTCTGCTGGTTTCCCTCTCCCACAGGGTGCTGCTGGGCATCTCATACAGCCATGTCTTTGGGCTTCAATTATGCAGCTGAAGTAAAAAAGATGAATAGATTTGATCACAGGTTAATTATTCTTTTTCTGCATCTTGCTATTGTCACCTTAAGCCTCTCTCAGTCAAGGAGACTTCTTCTTTTGACTTCTGAATGCCCCATCCCTCCCAGAACCACAGTAGCCTCTCTCTGCACAGGTGACACCCCGTGGGGAGCAGCTGTGACAGCTGTACCGCCAGCAGCAGGGCTGAGCTTCAGAGTTGCACACAAAGGAGAGCTCATGCTGCCTGGGAAACTGATGGTGGGGAGTGAGAATATGATCAAAACCTGCAAAACCACGTGTGGCTTGGAGGGACCAGACAGGGGATCACTGGCTGCTGTCTCACCGTGCAGGGGCCAGCAGGCATCAACTTCAAACAGCCTGTGGGACGTGGATCCTCATGACTCCTCTTCACTGTGGGTACTCCAAATTTATATCAGCTCAAAGACTGAGCAAAATCACCTTAGGATTCTGGGCTAGAGAGATCTTTGGCCTACACAGGTATCACAGTCATTATGTTTTAAAGAAGCTTTACAGTTTTGCTGCTAAAATCAGCCATGCTCTTCTCTGTATTCTTCCTTGAGAGAGGCAAGCTGTGCCTTCAGTGATGTGCAGCCTCCTGGGCAAACCCAGGGATAACAAGGCAGGCATTTGTGGTATTTCCTTGATGATTTGTAGTTGTGGTAGGGTGTCTTTAAACTTGGTCTGTCCCCAGGGCATCCATCCCAAAAAGAATTTACTGAGTGCCTGGTTCGACCATGTTGTGCAGGGCTCTTGCACAGTGCTTTTTGGCTGCAGTTCCAGTAGTTCTGTCCTGGAAAAGCTCATATCAAAGTCTTGTGGCAGCAGTATAATAAGTTTAGAGACTTGGTGTAGCTTCAGCTGGGTTGATGACAGAGCCAGGCATTCATAACCTCCCACTTTGTTTCACCTTCAGGTGTACTGGAACTGAATGTCTTAAAAGAAAAATCTGTAATGACTGATACTGCTGCCAGATGAAAGGTTAAGGAAGAAGAGAGACTGTCAGCTAAAGCTGCAAGTGTTAGCAATTGAGAGGTGCTCTTGGGTGGGAAAGGCTAAACATTGCCCATGAGTTACAGACTGACAGTTTGGCAAGTCAGGTGGCCTCACAGGATCATTCAGCCCTATCTTCTCTGATTTTCTGCTGGAGGTTACTTCTGCTTTTAAGGAGAGTCTCTGCTCCCTATGTGATCTGAACACATTTCTGTACTGCATACTCTTGCCCTCTCAAGGTGATTAACAAAAGTTATCTGTCAAGACCCTTGGGCTCCTGAAGCAAAGATGAAAGGGATGAATAAAGATGCATCTATTTTTTTTTAGCTCCACATAGTCTGAAGTCTCCACTCTGATACCAGTTCATCCAGTGTAAATAAGGAGCAGTTTCACATGCAGTGAAACATGCAGTCTGTCCTTGGTGCATGAAGAATTATGGGCTAGAAGTGGTGTTACTGGGACTAGTTTTAGGTGGGCACGTGCAAAAGCCTCTTGGAGGTCCTAAGGAATTGGGCATGGGAGGACAAGCTGTTGTTGGGATGGACATGAATACAGGACAGGTGCCCAGGTTGCTGGACTTGGAACCTCTTTTCAGAATGTGGCAAAAGTATTCAAGTCTTTTTGGGTGAGAAATGTGTCTGTGGAAAACTAAATCTGGCTCCTGGTGTTGCACTTTCCTGCCTCCTAACTACCTTTGCTGATGAAATCTTGTGTTTTGTGCTGCTTCTTCCATTTGAGATCTTGAGGCATCACCTGCCCATCTGAACCAAGGCAGAGGGACACCCTTCCTCTGCCTTGGGACCCAGCACCACAGCCATCTGCTGCCCAGGAGCAGCTTTTAGCCTAATGCTGCCTCTTCCTCTGTGAAATGGAGCAAGTGGCCTCCATTGCTTTGTTTGGTTTTATTGGCCTAAATGAGTTTTCATCTCTGTACTTGCAGCTTCCATTTAGACTCTTCACCAGGGTCTTACAGGCAGATACTTGGAAAGTGTGTGAAATGTCAGAAATCAGTGGTGTAAGGTCCTGCTGCTTTGATACTCTATCACTACAGAGTGGGTGCATGGGATGGAAGGGAAGGAGAGAACACATCTTTCCATATTGCCTCCCCTTGGCTCTGACTCCAGAGCTCAAGACTGCTTTCTCTAGATCTTGGGATAATGAAGAGCCATGTTGGGAAGCAGCCTGATGCACAGATGTGCTGATAGATGTGACAGTCCATAGGAGCCCACTACACCAGCTTTCTGCATGGAGTTTGTTAATTTTAAATTTGTTTAATGACCTTAAATTGCAACTGACTTTAGAAGGATTAATGTGTTGTCTGGAGCCTCCTCAGCAGAGCTGTTTATCTGCAGGGAAGCAGATGCATCTTCATCTGCTAGCAAGGCTGCAGACCTGAAGCTGAATGCTTATGGGCAGTGTATTACTGTGGGGATGAGCTGCCCAGAAACACATTTTGGCTAGAAATTAAGGATGTCGAAATGTTCATTAGACCAAGCAGTTGTTCACAGCCTCCTGGGGAAGACAAATCCTGCTTATTTTCAGGATAGAGCTTGCTTATTTCTTAGAGGCAGGGAGGAAGCCATGCAGCTGCCTGGGAGAGAGCTCAGTGTAAGGATATGTTTCCAGGCTGGTGTCCCAGCCTTCCTACAGCACCCCACGGCAGAATAAGATTTTTGTTCCAAACTTTGTAGCCTTCTTTACCATCAGGCTTCCCATCCAGGGAGGTAACAGGTGCCTGGGGATTTTTGATGATGGCACAGTGAGATGGCACACAGTGATGAATCTTCTGTTTCCCTGGGGAGGCGCTTTGCCCCCACAGCCCTTTGTGCCCTGCTGTGCATTGTTAAGGTACCAGCACCCCACCTTGCTGGGCATGTTTGTGGTTGCAGAGGGAACAATGCAATGAGGATTTGCACGTGTGCAGGTTCACCTGCCCGTATGCTCTGTCTCCAGTTTGAGGAGGTTACACTGACCCCTGCGTTTCCACTGTTCCTTTTGGACTGAGCATTTCCCATGGGTGAGCCTGCCTCCTCTTCTGAGCTCATCAGGTGCTTCTGGCCTTGGATATGGCTTGCTCTCAATGGGAAACACTCAGTTGTATGTGCAGGCCAGGTGCTGTGTCACCTCGTGTGAGTGTGGTGGCGTTCCTGGTGACCTCAGCCAGAGCACTGCAGGAACATCTGCTAGGATATCTGGGTTTGGATGAAGGAACACTCTCTATCCCCAAATTACTTTCCTGGACATCTTTTTCTGTCTGGCAGTGTGTTGTTTTATTGCCCCCTCTTTTTCGATGCTGAGGGCAGGTGTGGGAGGCAGCCCCAGCCAAGGGCACTGCAGGGCTGTGGGTTCTGTGCCACCACAGCACCTTGTCCCAAGGAGAGCAGGGGGATGCTTGGGACCCTGCCTGCACCTCACAAACCCCACCAAGCCTCCTCTTAAAAAATCCAGCAGTGGTTGCAAGAGGAAGCTAAGCAGAAAACCCATTTGAATATAGCAAGATGAGTCTGGTTTTCATTTTCATCATTTTTATAAGAGGTTGTAAGACTTTCAAAAATCTTCTTTTTATGTTGTCCATGACTTTTTTCACTAATTTGACACTCTGGGATGTTGTTTTACATTTCATTTTAGTCTCTAATCACAGAAAATTATAGCTGGCCGCACATGCTGGCTTTACATTCTTGCATCTTGTTTATGTTCGTTTGTACTAAGGGATAGCACTCACTGTGTCTGCCCAATTTATTTTTCTCTGCAGCAGCAGGAATTTCCAATACTCTGGAGCTTCATTACCATGTGCAAGAAACTAAATTCAAGGTTATCATATTTGAACTTTATGACTTCTTGATGTACAATGTTTTATTTATTTATTTAAGGTTTATTAAATCTTTCAAAAAAGAAGCCCTTTAGAAGAAGTGCATGATGTGTAGCTTGTTCAGAAAACTTAATTTAATTTTGAGATTTAAGAAGCTTGAATTATGAATGTCCCAAATATTTGATTTCTGCCCTGAGATGTATAGAGGGGAGAGATGAGCTAATTGAGCCAATGCCTTGACTTCTCATGTCTGTGAGCCAGTGAAAAGCATGTTTTCAGAGAGGAATGCATGCACAGATTTCTTGTAATGGTTCTCCTTGGCGTGTTTTTGAGGTCTCATTTTAATATTAAGGTTTTACCACATGACCTTGCAAAACCTCCTTTTACTCATGTGTAGAAGATAAGGAATCTTTCTTCCTCCACTTTGATTAGTAGCCATTTAATGAGTCACTGCTGCTTGATTTTGGCTCTTGGTTTGTCTCTTTGTTTGAAAGATAGGTGTCTGCCAAGGAAGGCGGGAACCTCCCTTGGAATGGAAAAGATTATCTCCTTCCCTCTGAATTACTATAACTTTGAAATTAAGGGGCTTTCAGGCAAACATATAGGACAAGTAACAACAGTTCTTTACTAGTATGTATATGTATAAGAAGGCAAACAACAACAATGGTAACTCAAAGAAAGAACAGAAATCCCAAAGGCTCTTCCTGCTCTTGAAGCCCTTGGCTGCAGTTCCGGGCACGGCCAGCAGGGGCGCTGCTGGCTCCTGGCCGGTCAGGGCGGTGCGATGATTCCCCCGCGCCTGCAGGGGGCGCTGTGGCGTGAGCGCTGAGGCCACGCGGCAATGGCGGCAGGGCCGGGCACACGCGGGGTGCCAAACTCAATGTAGCAGGAAACTCCGCAGCCCTAGCAAGAGCTGTGGGGGACGTGGGGTGTGTAGAAAAAAAGCCCAAGGCAGCAGCAGAAAGCAGCAGGGCTTGGTAGCGGCAGCCAGGTTTCTGCAAGCAGCTGCCCCAGGCAGCTGGGGTGACACGGCCTCCAGGAAAGGGGCGGGTGTCAGGTGCCAGGTTTTTCCCCTGAGGCACCTGGGTAGATGGTGAGGGTACTTTCCAGTGAGGTAGGGTGTTAATAAGGTCCCAGTTCTTGTGAGCAAAGGCCTCACTCACGGTAGGAGGAAACAGCGGTGGCAGCAAGCTGACCATTCCCCTCCGATCCTGAGAGAGAGCTCTGAGCCGAGCCCAGCCCCTCACCCCCAGCCAAAATGTCAAAATATCTCTGCCTTTCCCAAAAGAAAAGCCCCCAGCTAAGGGGCTGCAGCCACCTGCACCCCTTCACCCCACCTTGGCCACTTCTTTTGTCTCTCTTCAGTACTGGTTGTTATTATGTCTTAGGCAGCAGATAGTAGAAAGTTCCCTGAGAGAAAAGAAAAATCCTAACCTCCAACAGGTTCTTTTTAACTGTGAGACTATTTCTTAATTCTGAACACAACCTATGGTGATCAGAGCAAAATCTCCAGGTGTTTTCTAGGGCTTGTACTTAACAGGAGCACCTTTGGTTTATATTTTAAAACCTTTTCTTGGATAAAAATCCCCATGAGATGGGTTTCTGCTATAATTACTTCTTTCCACAAGAGATGGTCCTTTGACACTAAATCCACCTTTTGCTCTTAACTCACAGCATTAAAGGTCATGTCCTTGCCAACATCTCCTAAAGCAGAAGAGCATTTTTTTGGATAGGCATAGTAAATATAATTCACTTTATTTTTCAGTAGTGCCTGAAATATTTTTTTCTTCCTTTATTCTTTTCTGTCCTTTGAGAAAGGTGCCATTTTAAAAAGCTTGATATTTGCCTTATTCCAGCAAAAATGCTGTTGGCCTGTGGGCTCCTGGAGTTGTTCCCGTGGTTTGTGTTGTCTTGCTGGCCTTGGGTCATTGATCAGTGTGGGTGGATGATGGAAGTGCCTGTGCGCTGGAAGGCCTCTGTGACCCACCAAGGGAGTCTTTTTGGAAATCTGCTGTGTCCTGGAGTCACTGGAAGTAGGGTTTTCTGCCTCGCTGTGGTTTGAGAAGCCCCTCTTGGCTTCGCTCTGCTGTCGTCCACATTCAGAATAAACTCACAACACTGCTCAAGAGGGCTGTTGTACATCGATGTCTCCTTTTCTTGCTCATCATCTAACAAATAAATAGCAACTTGAGCACTGCATGATGCTGCTTTCAGAGGAAGCCTTCATGCATCTTCCTCCTCTGCGGGGAAAATACTGTTGAGTGTTCAAATGAATGAGTTTATTTTGGTGCTGTGGAAAAGGCGTGGGTGGTGGCTGCTGGGGGGTTGTGCTGGTGTGAATGGCTGTCTTGTGCAGCCTGTTGAGATGGCAGTGCTGACGTCTGTGTGTCCCAACAGCAAGTGCACTGCAGGCAGGGTTTGTGGAAATGCTTACACTGCCCTGCCACATTGCCCAGCTGGATGCACAAGCAGCTGGGAGGAGCTGGGGACAGATGGCCTGAGTAAGGACTGGGATGAGCAGCGTGCTCAGACCTCAGGATGGGGTTTCAGACCCAGTTTGGACATACGCTTCTGGTTGGAGCTGCTTGCATCAGGACAAGAACCGAGATTTTGTTTATCTTTGCAATGTGCTGAAGTTTCTCATTATTTTATGATGCAGCCACAATTCTTTATTTAAGGCAGTTGTGCCCTGTATGTGCCACACTGACCTCACATCTGCATATGGAAGCCTAAAGGGTAGCATGGTTTAGTGGTGGGGTTGGCAGTGCCAGGTTCATGGTTGGACTCAATGAGCTAAGACGTCGTTTTCAGCCTTAGTAGTTCTGTAGTTTCTCCTTTCCTTGTTTTTCTGTGGCATGACCAGTTGTGCAGCCTGCAGAGGAGGGCCTGGTTGCTCCATGGTTTGGACCTGCTGCCTGTGTCCAGCCCAGGGTTGGGATGGAGCCCAGGGATCTCTTGCTGGTTCACACCCTTTCATGCCTGGTGTGCAGCAGGTCCCGTGCTTGTGCAGCTTCCCATCAGTTACAGAAACTCCCAGCTTCTCTCCTCTGTAACATCACCAGGCATTGATGAAGGATTCGTGAGGGATTTTAATTTAGCACAAATAATTGGATTAAGATGGAATTTGGTTCCCATTAGTTTTAGATAGCCAATACAAATAGTTGGAGCTTGATTTTGCACAAGCACAACAGGCCACAGTGCCACATGGAGCTGATCAGGGCTGCCAGCCACTGCTGATCCATCAGTTATTGGTTTCCTGATTTGTATGTGTACATGATGGGTGGTTAGACATGACAACCTGTTGCAGCAGCTTATGAAATTGAGACAAATTATAACTTCAAATTAGATATATTTTATAAACCAGTTAAACAAATTAAACCAATTTAAGCCCTGTCAACATGTAAGTACAGATTTGTGATGTCAAATCTCATTATATGATTCACTTAAGAATTCTCATGTTTTTAAAAAGCACAGCCCAGAACATGCAGTCACTCACCCAGTCAGGTGAGGGCTTTCAACCTTGGAAGAGTTATCTTAGGTTGTGTTCCAACCCCAGAGGAAAGTTGCCATCGGCTGACCAGCTCCAGCAGGGCTCCATCTATACCCAGCTGTATCTTTTCCAACTCCAGAGAAGGTCAAATTAATCCTCCCTGGCTGGGCTCTGACCTTCTGCCCCAGCACAGCCACCACACGGAGATCCTGGGGGACTGGTCAGGGTTCCATGCCTGAAGGCAGCCATGGCACGGCTGGGGTCAGTCTCAGGTCACATCCCTGGCAGAACACATGGACCTCCACACAACCGTGTTGTTCCTTGAGATGTGCAACCTGTAGGTGCTCATTCAATCCATACTAATCACCAATCATACTAAATCAGTCTCTTGCTCAAGTTCTGTGATATTTTCACGTCAGTAGATTTCAACAACAAGGGAGAAGTTCTGTGTGTGTTTCTGGCATTAAGGACATTGTCAAGAACCTGCTGATGGAGTGGCTGCAAGGAAAGTAGGAGAAATCCTGGATGGAAAGTGCTCACAGCAACCTGCTATGCCTCAGCATGTCAGAAGCAGGAGAGCATTTCTCTGCTGTGGAAGCACAATCACCCCCAGACTGTACCAAACAGGAGCAGACAGACTTGTTTTACAGCCCAGGAGACACAGTGCATTCATTAGTGCTCTGTTTATGGCTATCTCACCTCTTTTCTGGAATCTTTCTTCTTCTTAAACTTAGTTTAAATCTCATTGAAGGAAGATATTTTTTGTAGTACCAGCAGCCTGCTAATTTTTTCCAAGTAGCTTCAAAGCAGTGCCTTAAACAGTCTTACTTGCAGTCAGCATTTGTCCTGGGGATGAATTTTACAATGGGTGCTTTGTAAAACTGTTTAGCGTGTGGAAGATCTTAGCTTTTTTATCTCTTTCTTATGCACCGCTTCATTAGATTTTTTTTTTTCTTATCATTTCTGTTTAAGGGTTTGTGAGCTGATCCCTTTATTTTTGGAAGAGAATACCAAATAAACAGTGATTAGCATGAAATATGACTCATGGCTTCCTAAAGGATGTGCTTTAGAACTGGTAAACAGTTGTAATTGCTGTTAGATGAAAGTAGCAAATTGAATACATTCTCATAATAATTATAAAGAGATAGATAGACTATTCTTTCTCCCAAATCTAATTGGGATTAGTACAGTGTTCAGTTTTCCTAGTAGAGGATGATCTGTGTGAAAGTTAAATGTAGTTATAAATGTATTCATAAAAGCTGAGATTAAGTGGAAGAAAGCTGCTTCTATACAGAGGCCAAGGAAGTAACTATAGTGTGGGTTTTTTCTGAAGAGAAAGAATTGAATATAACATTCTATGGCCTGGAGATCATCTTACCTGGAGTAGTGTTACATATTTGCTGGGACTGGGGCCAAACTACTAAGGATTTGTTTTCAGGAGACATCCTAAGCATGAGCCTTTGAAAAATCCTGACATCTCTTCTGTTTGTGCCAATCACATCTGTGAAAGGGTAGGAGTAGGGTGTTTTTGCAGTATTACTAATTTAAATCAGAAATCATAAAAGAAATAATAACACTGAGTAATTCATTACAGAAAACGCTGTACTTCTCTTGATGCAACTGCATACTATTTTACAGATCATGGGTTCCTCTGAATCCAGTTAAATCTTAGGGAAGAACCTAGGATATCTGTATGCTCTGGGCATTCGGCAGCAGCTCTGAGCAGTGTGTGGAGGTCTGTCAAAGAGATCTACCAAGAAGAGGTGTCAGGTCTGTTCTCACTTTTCCTTTGGCTAGGACTGGCTTATGGCTTTTCAGACATGAGTCTCTGCTGGAGCTGTCAGGTGTGCCTTCACTGCCCTGTGCACTGAGTCCCAGGGATGCTCCAGGGGGATGGCCTCCAGCATCCCGGCCCTGACGGGCTTGTTGTGTGCTGTTCACCTGAAGTGACAGCCAAGAGGAGGAGCAGGAGGGTCTCTGCCAGCATGCTGTCCCCCTGTGCCAGTGTGACATCCTGCCACAGTGTGCTCTGTGCACACGTGTTCCAGCAAGCCTGGAGGAAGGCAGGAATGGGCATGGGAGTGTTCTCAGGGCAGGGAGCTTTTCCTGCTCTTTACTGTTGTTAAGTGACTGAAATTGCTTTCCAGCTGCAGGTGGATCTGGGTTCCCTGAGGTTGCCCAGCAGTAAATCACTGTGTCAGAGCCATGCAGGCAGCATTGATGTGATCAATGCTGGGTGTTTCATCAAACAGCACAGGTGGGGAATGGAAAGGACAGGGGGGCTTCTTCCCTCAGATACACCATTCAGGATGTCACCCATGGGGAGAAATGCCACGTGTGCCTGTGGATTGCTGCCGTTTCCTAGGGCTGGCAGCACCCAGCTTATTGCTTTGCCATGCCAAACAGTGGCCAGAGGCTCTGCAGTCAGCTTCTTAACAAGGAAATTATTTTAAAAGAGCCCATTTTGTAGCTAAACTTAGTACCCTTGGATGCCGTCCAAAACTCCACAGCAATAACGCAACAAATATGACTGTTTTAAAATACATTAAATATGCAGGTTGGCTTATGGTAGCTAAGCCCTTGCAGACAAAGAATAGGTGAAAAACACTAACTTGCATTGTGTGTATATATGGGGTGGTTAATCATTTGCAAATAAACATCAACATGGGGAAAAAATAATAAAACCAACCATCAAATTGCAATGTTACAGGAATATATTCTTGGCAAGAGTTCTTTCGCTTCTATACTGAAATTCTTACTCAAATCTGAGCTGTAAAATATAGGAAAGGGAAAAGAAATGATAAGCCTGTTTTAGTTAAACAAAAGCAATGGATTCAGCATTTGCTAGAGGGAGATTTTGAAGAGAAACTCAGGCTGAAACTAGCACAGGAATCCTAATTAGCGTGTTTTCCTAACAATAGCATCATCTTTCCAAATGAACAGGGGTGTGCAACTGAGTCATTTTTAGTAGAGTGATGGTTTGGTTTTGAGGCACAATCTGATGAATCTGCACTTAGAGCATTCCCAAAACTCGGTCCTGATGCGATTCTTCCAGATTTCACCTTCTTAAGTGCATGTATGAACACTGATTCACGTGAGTGTTCAAAAATAACAAAATAACAGCCGTTGGGCTCAAACTGATAGCAGGCAGATGATTCAGGTTTTTGAAGGTTATTTGTATCAAGGCACATATTAAACAAGAAAAAAAAGACTCATGGCTATTAGTAATTTTTGTAGGTGGCTATTAATAGAGATTTTAGTGTATGTTTTCCTAAAAATACCACCACCAACCTCCAGAGACACAATTCTCCAGCTCAGCTCTGTTAGATGGGCTTGGGCTGAATGCAGTTTTTTAAACTGATGTAAGCAAACAGCGTGCAGATTTGCTGTACCATTTTTATGGTACTGAGGTGAGGTACTACTTTTTAATTAAACAGTTATTTGAGGGGAAATGGGTATTTCTAGGCCAGCTCAAACCACATAAATATGAATGTCTTGCACGGATGTAGGTATGTGCTATTTTCCGTTTCTGCTATGGGTTATGTTGGCATTTGTAGCTTTATAAATATTTGCTGAGAGCTTATGGGTCAGGATCAGAAGTTGGGTCAGCAAGGGCATGCAAGCACTAGGCAGAGGTTGGAAGGGAGGAGATGGGTGAAGCTTGCTCTAATAGCTGGAAGACTCCTAGCTGCAGTCTGAACTCACGGTGGGGATTTGGACCACCTCAGTTCCAGGACTGTAATCTTCTGCAGCATCCTTGTAGCCAAACTAGGGAGATGGGTGGACTGCAAGATGGGGGGGAACTGACTGGATCATCATATACAAAGGAGAGTTGTTAAAGGTTCTATTTCAAGTGGGATTCCTTTGGGGTGGATAGAGGGACCAGCACTGTTCAGCAGCTCCATGGTTATAGAGGTGATGGAGGCAGGAAATGGTCTTTTCCTTTTGCACTGAAGATCCAGTTGCTTTAATTACCTTCTCAGCCTAGCTAACAGGTGCAGAGAGGACATTTTCTAGTTTGTATTTGTTTGAGGTCAAGAAGTTGCTTAGGAGCTGGGGAAAAAAAAGAAATTTGGAAGTGATGGTGATATATATTCCTCGCAGACCCTTCTTACATCCTTGTAGTAATAAAAATGAGCAGCAGACCTGACCCCAGGCCCTGTGACCCAGGAGGAGCAGGGTTCCTTCTTCGAGATGGGCATATGAACATTGACTTCTGGAGCAGTCACAGTGAGCACCTAATCATCTCCTATGTTGAACTGCAGCTGATTCCAGTAGGAAATGCACCCCTGTTTGCATTTAGAAATGCTGAGCTAAATTTTGGAAATCTGGTCTGTTGCAACTGGAGACAAACCTGTCAGCTTTGCTTTATCTACATTTATATACCTTTCATTGAGGCAGTTTGAAATGCAGGTATGTTGTTAAGAGACTGACAAAGCACGAATGGCAATCTTCAGATTCAGCTGATTAAAGGATTCAGAATCTGGCCACTGTGGTTTATTAACAGTTTTCCCAGTAGAAGCCATTGACTCTGGGTTCTGTGGGTGACATAGGCTGGGTTATGCTGTTGTTTTATTTTGGTCTGGACCTGTGGTCACACTGTGACAAGAGCACAGGTTATCTGATAATTGCAAGTAATATCTCTTTATGTTCCAAGTCCAGTTTTCTGGGATAAGAAGATTGCTGGTGGTAGAGTCAGGGTTTGTGAAAGGTGCCTGGCAGTGGGTGCTGCCTTAGAGAGCCTGGGGTGGAGAGAAGGCTGTGCTCCCCAGGAGGACTGGGACAAACACAGCACTTTATACAGGAGTAAGGAGTGAGCTCATTTCCAGCAGTGAATCTTGAAGTGAAGCTGAAGTGCCTGGCAGATTCCTCTGTGTTTGGTGTGGTGTTGAGGTTTTTAACAGCCAAACAATAACATCTAATGTTTGAAGGGAGCGGGAGCGGATTGATTTTTATTCCTTCAGAATGTTTTCTTGGCTGCTGTTTCAAGACATTGGAGTTGTGTGGGTTCTTTAGGACTGTCTGGCTTCAATGGTGACAGGAAAAGGATTTCAGGAAAGGTAGGTTTTAAATGAAGGTGCCTTGATGAAGCTTACACAAGTGTTGTATTATGATCTGAGCTTCTAACATTTGTTGAAGACCTCAGAGAAATTTGCAAAACTGATTAGATAGGTAATTTCATGTTTTATTTGAAGTCTGACTTCTCTATCAGTGTGTTTCAATGTGGGCAGACAGTCACTGAGGCAGAAGGGAGAAAGAATAGGTTCACTGCCTAACTGGTGATATTTGCAAAATAGGAACCTCATTTTGTACATTCAGCTTTGGCCTGGGCTTGGCTTCTGCTTTTCTGACACAGCTTTTCTGTGTCTAGAAAGAACCTGCAGCAGTCTTTCATGTTAAAATTTCTGGTTTAGACAAAAAACAGTTTTCTTGCGTGGAAGTCAAGTTTTGCTCCCTCTGGGGAAGCCTGTTATCTGGTTACAAGCTGTACATGATGGAGGCATGCTGGAGAGTGGTAGTACACTAAATGCTGCAGCTGTAATTGAACCACACCAAGCATCACCTGCTTTTAAGTTATTAATGAGTTTGAACTATTTATAAGCTAGAAACAGTATGAAAAGAGAGAGCTTGTTTGCCTCTGGAAGAAAGTCCTATTAAGGTCTAGGAGCATGCATTTATGTTGTATATTCTGATA
Organism: Hypocryptadius cinnamomeus; assembly: GCA_013400635.1. NCBI lineage: Eukaryota > Metazoa > Chordata > Aves > Passeriformes > Zosteropidae > Hypocryptadius > Hypocryptadius cinnamomeus. Next base: position 186,452 of record VYZP01015088.1, on the reverse strand, counting down.
ATGCAAAGTCTAGAAGGGGTGGCACCATGGGTCTGGCACTCAAGTGTGTGGGTAAGGCATCTGGCACCAGGGGAGCCCAGCATCCATCATCATCTGAGCATCCTCAGCTTCCTCCTCGCTCCTCAGGAGGACACACTGCCTTTAACCATTTCATGGAATGTTAAAATGCCTCCAGCTAGTTGTCACAGTTGGGTGATTGGATTGAGGTGTCCATCACTGCCAGAAATATTGCTCTGCTCACTGCTGAGCCGCCCTGACTTACAGTGACTTGGGGAGCATCTCCAGAATGGCACAGGACAGGTCATGGTGCTTTGTATCTCATAGTCTGGAGGAATTTTCAAGGAGACATTTTGTCCTGTCCATTTCAAGAATTTGCTGCAAACTGCCTGATGACATTTGGTCAAGTGAAAAACTCATGGGTAATAGTATAGGTTGGTTTTGATTTCCAAACAAGAAAATAAGAGGATGAAAAACAATGGTACAGATCAGATTTCAGGGGGGAATAGAGCGCTGTTAGTATTCTCAGATGTGGCTTGATCTCAAAGAAAAACAGATCTTCTCTTCATCATTTTAAACCAATTTCATGCTTCGGCAGTTCTACCCACTCCTGTCATCTCAGCACCATGGGTTGCAAATGGGACCCGTGCAACTTGCAGGAGCTGAGGCATTGCTGCAACACCCTTCGTGCTCAGCCCTGTGGATTATGTGGAGCTAGAAAGGCCAAGCAAAGTTTCTTTTGATCTCCACAAAATTGAGACCTTAAATTGGGCTGTTTAAAAGATTGCAACGTCTTATAAATCGTGTATTGGAGCAAAAATAGCGACTGCTTGTCTGACTTCAGGGATTTAACTGTGAGGCTGTGACCTCTAGAGGCTAAGAATAAGCAAACAGCTTTCCATCACTCCCTGCTCCAGCAGAGATATGTTCCTGTGGTGACACGTTTTTGTAGCATCTCATGAGCTCTTGTTTCACATGGTGATTCCTCTAACTTTGGAAATGTAATTATAGTGCACCATAATTTTTTTACTTTTGGCAAGATTATTAGAAATGACCATTTTGTTTGCAGGGATGGTTTTTGTAGCTGTTCTTAAGCTAACACCGTAAATTGGCAGTGGACATCTAGACTTAGTACTACTTGTGCCTAAAGTACTGCATGGATTTTTTTGCATGTGCACATTTAAGTGCATGTTACATTAGATTTAACTTTAAGTAAGCTCTGCTGCTGCAGTGGGGCCGTTTCTGGGATGTAATAGGCAGCCACAATTTGTTGTCATTGGCATTGCACACTAGGGAAGCAGGGAATTGCTGCTCTAGCTGATAGCACTGTGTCCAGTGTGGCTTAGCTTACAAGTTCAGATGGAGTCACAGATGGTGCTGCTGATACAGCCATGGGTCTTATTGCAAACAGTGAGTGCTGGGGATGGAGCCTTGTACACCCTAAATAACCAGAAAAGTGGTCTTGATTCCTGTCTGTGGTGTTTGCAGCATAACATTGCGGGTTTTCTTTGGTGTATAATTTAATGTTTGAAGCTTTCAGTTGCTTTCTGTCTGTTTTCAAGGTGTTAATGGGACAGTCCCCATGCTCACCCAGGAGTAAACAGAGAATTGCTGAAGGGGATCAGATCCATGGTGGTTCAGAGCAATGTGCAGACAGACCATAACCTAGGCCCAGGAAGATAAGTTACTTGCAAGGTCTGAAACCACAATCTTTGTTCCAAAGAATATTGGATTTGATGGCAAGACCAGAGATCCTGGTGATGCCTGGAGGTGGCAGATGCCTGGAGGTGGCAGATGCCTCTCTCAGACCTGTGGACATCCTTGCCTCCCCACTCTGCCTGCAGCATTGAGTTCTGCTATAACCTTACATGCTGGGCATGCTGGGAGGAGAAATAAAGTTGTTGGTGTTTTTTAGGGGTTTTTTTACTGTTTAATAAAAATATGTTGTAATTTCAGGGCTGTAGCTGCTCCTAGCTGACCTCATTGCTGCTATTACTTGAGGTGCTGCAGACTGAGCTGGATGCCTGTGAATGTACCCTGAGGTTGCTCTTTCAGTCTGCTTTCTTTAAAAGGGGAAAGGTGGTAGGAAAAGGGAATTCTGCATTTAAGAGTGGGGGCTCCAGTTTTAGTTGAATTTGGTTGAATTTAGTTGGACTTTTGATGAAGTTAGTGTCTGGAGCCCCTTCTCCTTTCCTGGTTGTGATGGGGAAGGACTTCTTCCTCTTCATGGCTGTCTGAGGTTCATGAAGGAAGAAGGAACTTAGTGTTCAGGAGATTGTGCCTTTGGGGTGGCATGGTGCAAGGGGCAGTACTTTGATGATGGTGCATACATTTTTCTTTAAACAAAGACTTTCCTTGCATAAGCAGTGTGGTGCTTGCCCTGTTGCTTCATGAGACCCATGTACTAGCAGATGGCTGTGCTCTGTCCTTTGGTAATTGTCTAAATGCAGTGGTGTTGATTTGTTGATAATTTTTCTTCTGTTCTCTTGATTTATGCTTGTGAACCTTTCTACTGTCTGGGTTTTTCTTGGGGTTTTTTTTTTGGTGGGTTTTGTTTGTTTGTTTGGGTTTTTTTTTTTTTTTTTGGTTAATGATATTATCCTTTTGTTCTCAGTCTATTTTAAGGCTTAAATTGTTCAACGTGCCATGACAGGAGTTTCAAAGGGCATCACAGAAGGCCACTGTCTTCTTGACTGTCTTAGTCCACATACAGAGTAGGATCTTTCACTTCCCTCTGCAGTCATGCTGACCCCTGCACACCTGGAGTGAAGGTCTCCTCCCTGGTGGGGCAGGTGAGCAGAGTGTTTCAAAGCAGGAGTCTGCTGTGCAGTTTGGAGAGAGTCACACAGATTGCACAGAGGAATAAATGGGAATTATGGACTAAGTAGGTTTATAAGAATTAGAAAACCATAATGAATATCCAGATAGCTTTGTAATGTGGTGTTGCCATAGAAACAGAGTTTGTACAGCACCTCATCACCAGAATTGTGCCAATACTGTCTCCTACTTCACCCAGTTGTAGAGCTGTTTTAAGCAGCTGAGAGCCCTTGGCTTGAAGTATCATGGGGGTTTTCCAAGCAAGTTAACAAAGAGAACACCCAGCTGGCCTCAAGTCAGCCTGGAGCACAGGGGAACCCCTGGGTGCTTTTGCTTTGGGGAACACGGGCGCAGTGTGGCAAGGGCTGGGACCCCCCCGTGTTGCTGGTCCACCCTCAGCTGTACCAGCTCACCAGGTGGGACTGGTGATGGCTCCTTTGGACCACGGCAGTGCTGTCTGCAAGGCACACAGTCTCCTCCTTCCTAACACTGAGCTCAGAGCCTGTGGCTTGGAGCGTTAATGGCTGTGGTCATTATCAGTACGTGCAAATGAGGCTGGGCATTTTCTCTGTGCAAATGGACCCGTGGAGAGATGCCTCGTTTTATTTTACAGACAGTGCTAAACCATGGTTTTCCCACACCCACCCTTTCTTCCTTGTCTCCACTCAGGCTCAGAGTTGAGTGATAGATGAAGGAAGCAGCATGCAACTCCGTGACAAAGTGGGGTATAAGCATTCTGTGAAACGTGCTCCAAGTGCAATATTCAGCCTCCCAAAATAAACTGCGAAGCAAGCCCATTCAGGGGCAGGCAGCGAGAGCAAACATCTGAGGAAAACACAAAAGCTGCCTGGAGAGTCCCCAGGGCTGTGCTCTGTGGAGGGGCTCAGGGCACCACAGGAGCAGTGCTGGGTACCCAGGGGGTCTTTCTTTTAACAAAAAACACAGCAACCCCCCTTGTGCTACAGAGACGTAATTAAACAACAGCATGTGGTTCTTGTGCTTCTTGGTGATAACCGAGTGCCAGATGATGGGATGTAGCAGAGCTTTCCTCATGTAAGTACTAGTACTGTGCTGTGAAAATGAGACTGGCATTAAAAACAATCCTCCCGATTAATGCTGGTAGCTGAGTGCTCTGGGTTCTTATGTATGAAATTAAACATTGTGCGTCTGATGTAAAATGCTTGCAAGACAGGTAATTAATAACATTAGAAACTAATTAACTGGAAGTCCCATGTATCTGATGATGACTACGTGAGCAGACTTCATTTGAAAATCACTCTGGATGTTGTGGAGAGGACTGGGGCTTTTATTCTCTCAGGTGTGGAGGGGACAATCCGAAGCAAGGGCTTGGTGCTGTTCTAGGCTTGTAACCTTTCGTCATCCTCACCTGGAAACATAGGGATGAGTGATTTAGCAAACAAGTTCATGCTTCCGTGTTTTCCAGTCCCAGTGGCAAGGATCCATTGGGAACTGGTGGCTGACACCTGAGAGGAGGATGCAGCAAGGCTGGGAGTGGGTCTGTGCTAATGAGGTGGTGCCTGCCTTGGCCCATTGCTCCCCTGTGCCAATGTGACACTGAGTGACGTCTGCCAGGGCCACGGAGAGGCAATGCTGTGCTTCCAGCCTAATTAGCAGCAAAACAACCTCCAGCACAGCAATGCTTTGGCTTTTCCCATGTTCCTGCTTCCATCCAGCAGTAGCAGCACAAGGGTGGATGGGTATTCAGTGAGAAAGGGCTCAGTGGCACCTTGTCATCCCCATAATCCATTCCTGGAGAGCTGCTGCCTTGTTTCTTCATTGGATTTGGCATTGATCAACTCAGGATGGATTTTAGGGGGAAAAGAAACCAGAGGTTAGCAACTCTGTGCTCTTGCTTAGCTGTGCTCCAGACCCCTTTTTAGTTGGCAGCATCATCTTCAGTCTTGGATGTGGGGCTTTGGAGATGCTATGGAGGGTGGTAGTGATCTGCAGGGGAGAGTGCAACATGCCCAGTCTGTAGGATTTGGGTACCTTGCTGCAGAGGAGTGATTGAGTTGTTCCCTACCATCCCTGGCTGCAGGTCCTGTGTGTGGAGCAAAGATATTTCAGGTGTAGGTGCTACTTTTAATGCAAACCCCTCAATATGAGCGCTTGGAAACCCTGATGGAAAAGGGCCAAAGACCTCAAACCAGCAAGGCCATGGGGAAAAAATTAAAATGGGAAAAATGTAAGAGTGAGCTGTGTCTGCTTTTACCTGGTTTGGAATGTTCTCCCAGCCATGTGGGATACCGCAGGCTGCTCCCTGCACTGCCAGTGCAAAGTGGCAGCTTGAAAGTGCCAAGAGGGAAAGGAGACTCTTTGGAGCTTTTTGCTGCCCTTCTGAAAGGTAGTAAACAGGGCTCTCTTCTCATTATTACTAAATCAAAACTCTATTGATTCCTTCTGTGAAAATCCAGTGTGACATAAAATGTTTTATTTATGCTTTTAACCCGGGCTTGCTGCAAAAATGCAGTTTTTGTAAATAAATGAAATTAAATTCATTGCCAAGCCAGAGGCTCTAAAAACAGTCCAGCTCTCCCTGGTGTCTCCTGGTCGATGGGAGGCTCAGTCGTGCTGGCTGATCCCAGCAGAGTTATGGGGCTGCCTGTGAGCTGCCTTGGGCACCACTGGTGTGGGAACAGGATCCAGCTCTGTGAGCAGTGTCAGGACCAAAAGCTGTCATGTCCTTGTCTGTCCCTTGTCACTGCACTTCCTCCAGGAGCTTAGAAGCTACCAAAGTGCTAAAACACCTTTCATTTCCAAAGAGTATTCCCCTTCTGCTCCAGAAGAAGGAAGCAAAATGCAAAAGGTTTTGAAAATAAAACACTACTCAGCAACACATTTCTGCCCACTTTACATCTGTGTTCTGCAAAGGACATGCCAAAAGAAGGAAAGCAGGTCACTGATGCTGTGTGCTGGATCTGCTCATGGACTGCCAGGGGTAATGACCCCACCATGGGTTTGGTGAGCAGGAGTGTCCAGAGTTATTTGGACCAGTTCAGACCCTGCAGCTGATTTGATGCAGGGGTGGTCATGCAGGGCACTGGAGGTGAAGGCAGTGTGGTACTGCTCTTCAGCACAGCATTAACTGTAGTTGTTTAATGTGGTGATTGTTTGTTCAGATGTCTAACATAGCAATTAGCCCCATCAGGGTGTTCAGTCATAGAGTTATGAGTACTTTCTGCCAAGGAGTACTCAGCATTTCCAGCCTCCTGGTGCTCCCAGGTACTGCAGTGCTCCTGCACCTCATCTCAGAAATAGTGCAAGGCAAGGTGAGCTGCTGGCACAGGGGTGCTGCTGGGCTGCCATCCAGTCAGAGCCCAGATTGTCACTGGTGCTGTCTCCAGCTCAGCTGCTGAAGTATGTGGCTTGACCTGCAGTGCTCTATCTAATGCTTTGGATGAAACTCTCATAACAGGAATGAGTTTTGCACCAGAGAAGTGGCCCATGGTTAAAACCCACCGTGATGTGCCAGATGTCCTTAGCTGCTACAAAACCATCACTGGTAAGTTATCTGGGATCATGTCCCTTGATTAAGACCCTGGGATAGGAGACAAAATACATCCCCTGGTGCTGAAAGAGAAAGCTATTGATTTTTCTTCCACTGGGTGAGATTGGTTTCTGGGTTTTGATGGATGACAGGTTGAAGTGTAACATAATCCTCAAGCTGTGGGGGTTTGGTGCTCTCTGGGACCAGTGCCATCTTATTCCCAAAGCTATCAGGACTGTCAGGCTGCTCCACAGTGTATTGCTCCACAGTGCTGCCCTGCTCTGGTGAGGGGAGAGGGAGGCATCCAACAGCAGCTTTGCAATGGAATGCTTAATTAGCAGAACACTTAAATGCGAGCATCAGATTAAAAAGCTGGGCCTGAGAAGTACCGAGGCTCTCAGTCAGGGGAGGGGAAAATGCACTAGATTTAAGGAAATAGGCTGTAGAGTGTCAGCAACTTTCTCTGGGTGTTTGCTTGTCCCTCCATCCAAGGCCTGGCAGGGGGAGGCTCTGCTTCCTGCAGGAAATACTGGCCTGTCCCACTCCCCTGCTCAGGTCTGCTCCAGGAGTCCCCTCGTGGCATCTTCTACTCTTCATCCTCCAGGTTCCAGAAATGCAAGAACATTCGGAACATGGTGCTCTCTGTAAGCTGGAGGCAGCTACACAAGCAGTTTGGTGAGAAATGAGTTGTTCCTGGTACCTCAGGGGTTCTGGGCTGTAGCCCAGTGCTGAGCACCCTCAGGACTGCACTCCACTCTTCAGGTGGGCTCAGGACATGGAGCCCTGGGGGGCCCAAGGAAGAGGGTCTGGGTAGGCAAGTCCCTGCAGAGGTATTTTTGATGGGGCTTCTACCACTTGGCAGATGAACATATTCACTTAGGGAGGTTTCTGGAGGAAAAAGAATCAGAGAATTGGTTCCAAGCCAGGTGAACTCTGGTGAGAACAGTTTCCCACAGTTCTTCATCATTTAAAAGCAGTTTCTTCAGACAAAGTTGCTTCTAAGGCTTCCTGATTTTTATCAGGAAAGCAAGCTGACTTTTTCCTGGTTTTAAAACTAAAACTGGAAGAAGAAAAATAGCTGCTGGCAGTAAGTGCTTGTCATGGGAAAGCAAAGCACAGAGATGCAAGAGATGAAGCTGCAAGTAGGTGTGTGCCAGGCACCCTGACACTTCCAGTAGCCCCTCCCTCGATGGGCAGAGATGCTGGACCACTGGTATCAACCCAGTTAAAGGGTTGCTACCTCCTCTCCACCAAAAGAAGTGTTCTTTGAGAGGGGCAAAGCTGTTGACAAACACATCAGGGAAGACACCAGTGCTGAGAAATGCTGTCTGTTGACTGGGAGTTTACAGAGCAAGATCAACTGTGTGTTGGTTTCTGCTTCATGCCCGGAGGCAGGGAGCTTCAAAGTGAGTTATACAAGAATTGCACATCCATGCTGCAAGGGTGGCTGCTGGAAGGAGCCTTCTTCCACTCCCTCCCTGGCAGCCCTTCAGGCAAGAGCAGAGCTGGCTGCAGAAGAAGCACTAATTCAGCCCTGGGGCAGCAATGCTGTGGCCAGTAACAACAGCTTGGCTGGACATGGTTGAGTGGAAATGCTGAAGCGTAAGAGAGCAGGGGAAAACATTGCACTGAAGATGCATTCTCACTGTGGTGTCAGGCTGTGTCTCCCCGGGGGGCTTCCCTGGCCTTCCCCCCCATCCCTGCACGTGTACCCACACGTGTCCCATCCACCAATGTTCTGTGCTTTCTGTTATTCCAAGGCTTTTCCATGGACACCCCTGTCTGCCCTGGGCTGAGGGTGGAGCAGGGCAGTGATGAGGACTCTGCTGTGGCAGCGATGAGGGCCAGCCCCAGGCTCCCGGGGCAGGGAGCAGTGTCAGGGGTGGCCACATCCCGCTCAGCACCAAGGTCTGTGGCAGATCCCACTGCTCTGAACTTCATGCTCTGAACAGGCTTTATGCTGCCACAGGGATGCAGAACCCTGACTTGGCAAGCTCTGCCTTTGCCTCTCTTTTGTCCATCAAAGGTTTCACCTTTTTTCCCAGCGTTGCTCTCTTGCTGGAGGAGTCTGCTGTATAAAATCTCGGTGTTTCCCCCAGTGGTGGGAGAAGTCTCCAGAGGGCATCTGGAGCAGAGGGTCTAGGTGGTCCTTTGCCCTGGGCTATTCCTAAAACATTTATGGCACCAAAGGGTAGGGCTGTCCTGCAGAACCAGGAGCAACAGGCGTTGGAGGGAAGAGCACTGCAGCAAGACTGCATCCACTGCGATTCCCTGTGCGCTGTGATAAGCTGTCTTGATTTCTTTGTGAATTATTTAAAATGCAGGAATTGCAAACAGAACTCTGGCTGATTTTGTTGTGTGCATAGGCTAGATTAGAGCAGGAAGCTTCATTACAATGAGCTTAGAAGTCTTCAAAGACTTGGATGTATTTTCCCCTTCATTGATAAGCAATATTGATTTCAGCAGTGGTTCCCTGCTGCGCTTGGCCACAGGAGTGTGGTACTCCTGCAGACCCAGAATTGTGCATTAGCACAAAATTGTGCACTTAGTGTTGAGCAAACTAGGGTTTTTTTCTGCAGGCTGTCAATTCACTTGTGGGAGAGAGGGTTCAGAAGATTTTTAATGGGGAGATGTGTATTTTCCTGTGTCTGGTAAGACCATCAGAACTGCTGCATCATATTGTTGCCCCTCATTCTGGCTGCCAGAGTGCTGCTCATCTCAGTGAAGAGAAAAGCAGGTTATCTCAAACCTTCCCTATTCCTGTAGAGAGCTCTTCCCATGTTGAAGGAGAGTTCTCCTGCTTTCTCTTTGCTGAAAACAATGCTTTAGGTAACATGCTGCTTTCAGTGAAATCTTTCTGCTTTTAAAAGCATAACATTTTATCACATATTGTGGTGATGCAGAAAAAAAAAGGCGGCAAGCTTTCCTCCTTTTTATTGGCCAACTAAATGTAGGATTTTGCTGTTTTCTGAAAAGGGATTGAGCATCCTCCTACCAAGAAGAGCACCTAGGTGCCAGTGACAGAAAAGAATATGATGGTCTTAAAGAGGTTAGGAGAAATTGGAGAAAAAAATTATTCTGTGGCCCACACAGGCTCTTGACATAATTAAGGCAGGCAGCTGACAACACTGAGCTCATGGTGTGGAGTAAACCAGACTGATGAAAAGCCATGGTTATACATTGCCATTATGCAGATTCATGTGTGAAGATTTATCCTAATCAACTATTCCTCCTATATCCCATCAGTGGCACTCACCCAGGTTTGTTGGTGCAGCCAGACAGTGTGTAAGACTGTGGTCTGTGTACCTACAGAAAAATAGCTCCCCTTTTTCACACATGGTGCCACTGCTTTTTTGCCTGCTTGTACTTCTTTCTTTTTTTCAGAAGCAAAGTAACAAGACAAAGGTTTACATAAATTAGTGCTCAACTTCCTTTGCTGCAGAATGCGCTTCCCTTTGTTGTGATTCAGAAGTTATCCAGAAAAGTATCACTAAAATAGGGTGTACCTGATAATACCAGGTCATAAATACCCACTCATGCACATCTGGATGCTGGAGTGTTGACTGCACTGTGGAGAGCTGTGGGAGGTGCTCCCACTGGACTCCTGTGAGTGAAAATCTACCCAGAGCTGGGATTGCAGGAGCATGTTGGAGGTGCCTGCTGATCAGCTGTTAATGGGCTCAGCCAAGTTAAAATTCAGCCTCTTATTTGAGCTCTTGGACTATTCTCAAAGAGATTTGAGCTCTGTGAGGATTTAAGCTCAAATTGGATCACGATTTGCATGACTAATAATGTGTGTATGACTAGTAATGTTGTGCTTCACATAGCAGCAGCCATGACCTGAGCTCACACACAGCAGCTCCTCCCTGTGAAGTATGTTTGACTGTAACATTAAAATCACAGGAATGAGGGAGCAGCAACTTCTTTTGTATCTTGAGTTCTTTGAATGCACTTGAATCACATTGAATTTTTGGTTGTTTTTTTCTATTTTTCATTTCCAGAGTGACAAAGACCCAGATGTTTTATAGCTGGAAAGCCAGATGCCAAAAGCTGAAACTGTAAGAATATACAATATTGTGGGTTGTGTCATGGAGCCACATGAATATCAGTGCTGAATCCTAGAGGCTTGATTTTCTTCTCCTTTACTCACTTAACTCCAAATTAACCCTCTTGGTCTGCTTCAGGCTAACATGAGATGGGCCCTGAATTAGACTGTTCCAGTCCTGAGGGGGCTCTCATGTTTGCACAGGGTTTGGAAATGCCATGCTCTTGGATGCTCCTGTCTGCATCCAAGTTTCTTTGGCATCGATCTTGCCCTTCTGCCACTCGGAGGTCCAGGCTTGGAGTTTTATAATTGGTTTTGGTTAATTAAAAATTGGCTTCACTAGTGCATGATATGAAGTGAAAAGCACATGCACTTCATGCCATGGTCACTAAATATTTAATGTTATCCCTGAATTTTTTCAATATTTTATGATTACCTTTGTAACTTAGGTATGTTTGCTGCAGCTGGAGGGGATTAGAGCCCTTGTGTCCCTTCAGCTTGTTCTTTGCAGTCAAGTTGTGAACAGTTGTGTTTGCTTTTCTGCTGGTAAGTCTCAATGAGAGGTGATGATTAAATAGAATTATGATGATGGAAATGTTGACAGCCGACAGTCAACATTGATGGCAAAGCTCTGTAGCAGGCATTTTGTACCTAGAGTGTACTAAATCAAAGGAAATAATTCAGAGCAGGTTATTTAAAGGTGAGTTGGGTGAAGCCAAGAAACACTGGTGACCTTGGAACCCTTTTGGTGGTGTTCAGATTGGCTGGAAAGAAGGAGGGTTGGGGAATGGATGTGCATCCTCTGCAGGTACAAGTCAGGTGCAGGGAGCTGAGGGACAGCAACCATTTGCAGCTTCACCTTTAAGGAGCTTTGTCTCCTGTTTCTGGCTGGTGTGTTTTGAGGCCATTGCTTCAAAGTCCACTTTATCTTTTATTCACAAATGCTGATGTGTTTAAATGAATGGTGCAGTGCAGTTGCTATAAATAAGCAAGTGTCAATATGAGGCTTTAGCAGATGAAAGTCTTGTTGATGGGAGCCAGCTCTGATAATGGCTCTGTAGGTTCTCTCAGAAGTCTGCGGGACAAAGCAGAGGAATCAGGCTTGCCATCTCTTGCAGGAACTTTCTGATCTTGGTGGTGGTGCTTGCTCTATGCCGCATGAAATAGCAAAATAATGGAGAAACCATTTATTGTTATTCTTGTGGAAAGATGGAGGAGGACTGGTGGAGGTGCCTATGATAAACTAGTATTTCATGGGAACATTTTTCTGTCTTAACCTCTCTCCTGCAGCTGCAGGAGCCTGTAGCTGTCGATCCAAATCAGTTCTTTCAGTTATCTGCTGGGCATCCCATGCCTGCAATCATTTCTGTGGTTTTATTTGTTAAAGTAAAATATCAGCAAGCTATTCCAACCTCATGCCTGCATCTCTCGCCTGTGGCCCTTGGGGATGTGTGTATGACACACCTCGTGCCAGAAGATAAATGTTCTAATAGCAGATGCTGAGTGTCAAGATCTCTGGACATGACAGGGAAGGTCTGGATTTAATAAAACCCATGCAGCCTTCTGCCTTACTGTGGCCATGCTGAAACTGAGGAGGTTTGGCATGAGAGCGTAGCTTGGTGTTGCTGCAGAGAGATCCACTGGTGGATGCTCCCCTGGGAAATCTCTTTTGCTGGCCCCCAGTGCTTCTTCCTTATGCATCAGGATTCAGGATGATGCTGTATCTCAGCATCATTGCAGAATAAGGCCTTACTTGCATGTGGATGCTGCAGCCTCTCTCTGACAATTGGCTCAAACAATGCATCAGCCAGTGGAACTGAAGTGGCATCACTTGGTCCTGTGCTTTGGGGCAGGCAGGTTTGGGCAAGGAAGGGACCACCATGCTGTGGAAAAAGCCAGGGCCAGCTTCCAACCAAACATCCAGGGGCATATCTTAGTGTTTATTTTGTTCAGTTTATTTGCTGAGAGCTCAAAAGAATTACACCCAAAAGAATTACTCAGGAAGAGACTTCCTCCTTGGCAGACAATCCTCCAGACTTCTGCTGGGTTTCAGCTGGCTCCAGGCTGGCTCTGTGTGGCCAGGCATGCAGGGCCACTGGTCTGTCCCAGTGCCTCTGGAGGCACCAAAGGCTGCTGCCATAGATACAGGAACAAATATCTTGTTCAAAGCATTGGCTGCAGCTTGAAGGCTGTTTCCTGCAAGGACAGTGAATTTCCTTCTACGTGCAGCATCGGTTGACAAGGATGTGGTTTATTTTCACGTCTGTCACCAAGCCAGACAGGCTTTTGGTGGTGGTGGTGCTTGGGTGTTCCAGCTGGGATGCAGGCACTCTCATCCCCTGGCATTTCTAGGGGTATCCTCCTCTGTAAAAATGCTGTCGGTGTAGAGATCAATTTTCTTAACGAGGAAACTGATCCCTTCCTCAGGACAGGTTCTATTCCTGACTGCTACACCAAAGTAATTTGGCTTCAAATAATGGAGAGCATTGCCTCCTTTTGGGGGTTCATGACTTGGCTGTCCAGCACAGTCTGTGGGTGGGTGTAATGAGCTACTGACCGCTGCTCGTTCAGGACTGCCCTGGAGTCATGCAGAAAGCAAGCAGCTTGCCTGTTTGTTTCACTCCTGTTTCTGCCTGGTTTTCTCTGCAATGACTGCTCTTGCTCCCAGTTTTTACTGGGCCACAATTGCACATTGTGCTTTCCTATTCCTTATGCTTATTTTCCTCCTGGATTTTATTTTTAATGGCACCAGGGCTATGATGATGGCTGTTTTCTTTCCCCCTGCTGCAATAATTGGTACTTCAGGAGAACTGAAATAGGCAGCTCTGCCTTCCTGCTGGATTGCTTAATGCATTTTAATTTAATTAATTACATTGTCCATTTTGGTAACGTCACAGACGAGGCACAGGAAGTCAAGGCCTGGAATGGCACAGGCTAGCACAGCATTTTAGTGCTTTATAAAGGCTTTTGTTAGAGGTGTGTGTTGTTGTTTTCCCTCAGTGGTGGCTCCATTAATGCTGTAGCTCTGCAGTGGGGCCAAGGCAGGTGTTCCTGTTCTGGACATTGGGATTTGTGCTCTCAATGTCCTTTTTTGCAGCCTCTTGAATGGAAAATAATCCTGCAGCAGTGCTCTGCTCTGCTTTCACAAGATGAAACTTGAGCTTGCATCCCCAGCGCTGCTTTGCTGAATGCTGGGATCCTGGGGGTCTTACACTTCACCCTCTGCACCCCATCTCCAAAAAGTGCTCAAAGGGAAGCCCCAGAAGTCTGGAAACCTGAACTGTGGTTAACACTCCAGCAGGGCACCTGTTCAGCCTCTCCACTAAAGTACTTATGGCTGGAATCTTTAAAATTGCTGCCCAGAGTGGGGAAAACAGATGGACAAGTAGAAACCCCTACTTTTGCAGATTTGCTCTTCCATCATTTGACAAGAGAGGAACTGTCTGCAGTATGAAATGTTACAGCAAGCAGTGCTGTGGTAGTTCATCCATCAAAATACTTGTCCCATTAATGGCTACAGCCATTTTTCTTGCTGATGATGTCACAGAGGAGAAAGTGGTCAGTTGTCCTGAAATCAGTGAGGAATCATCACCCTCCCAGCCTGAGAGAGCAGTGGTAGGGTAGGAGCAGGGTTCTCTCTAGGTTAAACTCTGTGAAACTGAGATAAAGATTGGGTGCAAGACTTGCTGGCTTACAGACACTGCAAAGGTGTCTTCAAAGAGTGGGTGAAACCAAGCAAAGGCCAAGGAAAAATGGTTGCACTTCCCAAAGTGATGGCTTGTAGGGGTGTGGTATGACAGCAACAGTAATGGGTGTTTCCTAGGGAGAGCTGGTGGATGCAAGGCTGGAAAAACTTGGCTGGCAAATTAAACTGCTTGCAGCACGGGGGAGGGCAAGACCTTTGTTTTGCAGGAGTTGCTCTTGTGCAGGTCAGGGAGAGAGCTCCTGAGCTTCCTGTGCACTTGCAGATGGGGAGGGAGAGAGCACCCCAGCCTGCTGAAGAACAATTCAGTGGAGACTACAGCACATGGCTCGCTTAGTTTATTAAAGCTTTGAGATAAAGGATCAAACTCCAATTTAACTTTAAAATGGGATTCTTCAAGAACTGTTGGGGTTGGACTTATCAAGTGATGCTGCATAATTCATTGCTGATTTTTATCACATCATTTAAACATAAAAAAAGTGATCAGAGGGTCAGGCCAGGAAAGTTAGCTGTCGACAGCAACCTTCTCCTTGACTTGCCCTCTCTCACACCAGCCATGCTTGCTGACTGCATCCAGCAGGCAAGGCAGAGCCCAGCAGGGCTGCAGGAGAGGTGCAGGGTGGGTTTTGTGGTGTAGCTTGAACAGAGAGATGAAGGGAGGCTTGAAAATTATGGTATGCTCAATCTCAGCCTTATGTCCTGCAGAGCAGAGAGCTGGGGTTCTGTGGTGTTGTCCAGAGAGGTGTAAAATACAGCCAGCATTAGCACATTATGGCAAAAACACAGCCCTTGGTGCTGGCCGCCTGCCGCTTCCCGTGGGGGCTGTAACTGATGGAGCCTTCTTGCAGGGAAACTTCATAAAACATACATTTTATTGCTTTGCTTTCAGGGCCTTGATACTTTGGGAGTTAGCAGTTCTCCTCAGACCCAGATGCTCAGACTGTGTTTTTCTCACAGTGAAATGGCTTTCAGAGGCGGTCAATAATTCTTCAATCCAGATTTTTGAAGCGTTACCAATGTGGTTCACGATAATGGTTTCTTTGTTTTTCTTAAATTTTGCTTGTCCTTGGGAGATCCACACAGAAAGTTGTTTTGTGTGACTTGGAGCATCCCATAAACTAAGCTGGTGTGTGTCTGCATGTTGTGCTGATGCTGTTGGTTGTTTTTGGAGGTGAGGATGGCAAGAGGGCAACAGAGGAAAATATTTGATTGCAGTATTAAGTGTTTGTTCCTTATGCATTTAGTAGAAGTTAATTTAGGTTCACCATGATTTAACTTTTTAAAAAAAAAATTAGCTGCACTTGAGTTGTTAAAAATAGTATTGCAATAGCATCTGGCAAAAATCCTGGTTTTATAGGTAAAGTCAGACTTACTCCCATGCCGTAGGTGAGGCTGAGTCATGGAGGTAACAGGTTTTTAGTTGAGATGAAAGTAATACATTTTTGTGTCTGCCAAGTCCTCTCAGCGAGTGCTGAGGCCTGAGGTCACATGCCATGGGTGATACAGAGCATTCAGAGCTCTGGGTAAAGGCTTGGGACTTGTACGTGAAAATGACTCAATAATGCAAACAGCCATGTGTACCACAACACCAGGTGATTTAATGACCAGGCTTACCACAACACCAGGTGATTTAATGACCAGGCTTTTTCCATTTGGATTTTAATGCTCTACAAGGTTCAGTGTGTTTTCTCCTCCAGGATGAGCCCTGGTATGTGGCAAGAAGCCTCAGTGAGCCTGTATGTGATTTGCATGGGTGTTTTTTGTTTTCTCTGCAGTCTTCTGGGGGAAAAAAAAAAAAAAATCTTGCTTTTCACAGTCCTCAGGGTTATTGCCAGAAGTTTTCCTCCATCCTGCTCCTGGGAATTGACCAGGGGAGCCCTCAAAGCAGCCCTTTCCCCACCATTGCAATTGCATCCATGTGCTGAGTGCTGTGCTCTGTCCCTTCTCAGTCAGAGGTGCTGGGACCCCAACCAGCAGCAGCAAAGTTTTAAAGCAGAATAATGGAACAGTTTGGGTTGGAAAGGACCTTAAAAATCATTTCAATCCCCACTGCCATGGGCAGGGACACCTTCCACTATCCCAGGTTGCTCAGAAACCCGTCCAACGTGGCCTGGAACACTTCCAGGGATAGAGCAGCCACAGCTTCTCTGGGCACCCTGTGCCAGTGCATCACTCTCAGAAGGAAGAATTTCTAATTTCGTCCTAATATGTACTCTTTTATGGGCTCTAATGCTCAGAACCCTGACCACTGGGTTTCCTTATGCTCCCTGGGCCACTCCAGCTGCAGAGCCTGTCCAGCTGTGACAGCACGGAGCAAAGCAGTGGTGCTGCTCCAGAAGGAGCCTCCCTGCCCCGTGCTTCTTGCTGCTCTCTCTTCACCAGACCCACGGCACTGGCCAGGGACTGACTCCTCAGCCCTCAGGTTGCTCTTCCCACTCTCGTTTGAGCCCCTCTAAATCCACAGAGTGCTTCCTGGGAAGGAAATCTCCACCGGTATTTATGAAACTTTGTTTTCATAAACTGCTGGTTGTTCAATAGGGCATAAAACAGCCAGTATGAGACAGTTATTTGCTCTACAAAATCATTCTGCTCCCTAGCTCCAATTTTACACAGCGCTTGCTGCATTTCATTTAGATCTCTAAGAAATGTGACACAGTAGATTAACTATTGATAGCAAAATACGGAGTTTCCTGTACCACTGTCACTTAACCTTCCTCCATCCTCTCCCTTTTAACCCCAGATGATCAAGTAGTGCTAAATCCTCCTACAATGAAATAGGTGCTAAAATACCTCAGTGGAGAGAAATTTTAGAAGGATGTTTTAGACACTTTTGGTGTTTTCTGTCTCCTCAAAGCTAGTATCGAACTACTGATGTCTGAAATGACTGTGAAGTATTTTGTTCAGCCTAGGTAGTGGCATCTCCCTTGGTGACTAGTCAGCATCCAGCACCTTCAGCACAGAGAATTATTGCCATTGTCAACATAAATTACCATGTATTAAGTAAATAATGCATATTTAATGTCATAGCAAATAATTTATTGTGCCGCTGATCGGGAAACACTTTTTAAAAAAATTAAAGTAAATAGGTTGAGGAAACCTATCAGAAGATTTGACTTTTTTTTTTTTAATTAATTTATTTTAGCTCAGAAAATCATCAGTGAGAAGAAAATCACTTGACCAAACCCCTGTTTGGTTTTGCACAGGATGAAAGTCCCCTCTTGTCCCCCAGCATGAGTGTTTCCCCCATGGTCTGTGTCCCATGACAAGGAGGATGCAAAGTAGGTGGTGTGGGAGCTGGTGGCAGCCTGGGCTCACTGGACAGTGTGGAGGCACTTTGTCCCACTGGCCACTGCATTGTTCCACTGTGCAGATCAGGGTGCCATGGGGACCACCTCCTTAAAAAAGATACCCAAAAGTGAGTGCTGGAGTGGGATGCAGATGTCCTTGAGCTTTTCAAATTGCCACAAAGGTGGCCAAGGGACTGTGGTTAAATACCTTCCTGCAGAGAAAATCACTTCTATTAAAATGCTCTTTAATCTAGTGCAGGATCCATAGCAAGAGCCAGAGGCCAGAAGCTGAATGACCTGGGCCTGATTTCCTTGCATGTCTGTGCTTTAACTCTCAGTACAATAAGTGCAGCAAAACAGAAGAGAGAAGAAATACTGATGCAGCCTCAGAGCTGCCAGGGTGCTCCTGATTTTTCTGCAGGGTCTCCTCTTTGTGCTTTGAAATAGATAAAACTCAATTTTATGTGGTAGGTCCTGGGACGGGTGGTGTTTGCAGAGCCCCTGATGCAGCAGATGCTTTCAGAGGTGGAAACAAAACAATGGCAAGGAAGGATGAGCAGTGGGCACCAGGAGGAGTCATGAATTGTGTGTTTTGTAAACAGCTCCCTTGCCAAGGTGCTGCTGTGGGTGGGAAGCTGCAGGTAACAACAGGAGCATCGCAGCCTTGCACAGGGTCAAGTGCAAGGGAGGGGAGTGCTTCTGACATTCTGAATTGTTTTCAGACATGGTTTGTGCAGAGTTGGTGTCAGAGGGGAGGCCGATCCCAGGGGACAGTGGTTGGAAATGAATCTGTCTGCTTGCACAGCCCCTCTACCTCCCTCGGTGAATAAAGTCTTGCAACTTTAAATAACAGTCCTGTGGAAGTCTCAGAATTGTGGAGGTATGATTTCACCCCAGTGCCCTCACTGCCAATTCTAGTGAGAGCAGTGTAATCCCAGTGGAGGAAGCATCTGAGAACAAACAAGTTACCACTCAGTCTCAGTGGAGCACTTGACTTGTAAAACATTTTTTTACCAAGAGTGATGCAAAGTAAATCAAGAAATGGGCCAATCTTCCTGTGCCAGCTGACTTTTGAAGTGGTATTGAAATAAAAGCTCTGTACTTGTAAGCTGAGCAAAATCGCTAGCAATTACTGCAACACAATGATTTTGGTGTCTTTCCAGTGCCTTTTTAGGGGATCGAACAATGCTTTTTAGAAAAGGATGCATTCACAGTGGATAAGTGAAACCTGGGATTAGTAACTCATTGTTGCTCATGGGAGAAGCTTTCTTAGACCTTTTGGCATGGGAACAGGAAGAACACAGCCTGCTCCATGTGGGGCTGCCTCTGTACATGATTTAACCCCATGCTGGAAAAGGGAGGCTCCCTACAGGGCAGGAAAGTTTGCTCTGAAATTTTGAGGCAAACTGTCTTGACATGCACATCTCTTTGGTGGTGGCTGCTTGTGTGCAGGACTCATTGCAACTCAGACAAGTCTGTGAAGAGCAACCTTAAATAAATTTTATAGATAAACAAATAGTGGGCAAGGCCTTCAGAGAAGAAAATTTTTCAAAAAAGGAGGGTTTTGACCAAGTTAAGCCTAGTTATTTGGAGGGCTGCAGTCCTGGCTTAGCAGGGGAGTGACTGCACATGTCAGTGTTCATGTGCCATCCTGCTGCCATCTGTCCCACACAGAGCTCAGCTGGGAACTCTGGGGTGAGGAGACCCCAGGGTTCCTGCTGTGAGTTGTCCTCATCAGCTCATTTCTCACAAGTCTCCAGCTACCGGTTTTAATCCGCTGTAATTGAGCAAATATTGGTGGTGCAAAGGTTGGGAGGTGCCAGTGTTTATTTTATGGGCATTTTTACCTCTAATCTGATGATCTGTCTTGGACTGTGGCTCACCATCAACATTGAGATAGATGACCCCAGGAAGAATAATCCCAAACCCTTGCACAACCACCCCAATAGCTGAGCACCCTTAGCTGTGTGCAGCTGTTGTTGACATAAGCCAGTGTGGAAGCATTTGAGATCACACTAGTGAGTCAGGCACTAGCTAGACTAGAAAATTTGGAACTCTTAGGTTTTCAAGGCAGGAAGATCAAAATTTTGATTTCTGGTTTTTAGGGACCTCGCTTCCTCCTTAGAGGGCCAAGTGTAATTTCAGGTCTGTTTGACCTTTTAGCTTGGGGAAAGGCAACCTTTATACATGAGGCATGAGCACAGGTCTTTGAAATGTGGGAGAAATGGTTTGTTCATTGAACATGCAAACAAATTACTTGCTTCGGCCTGGAATTCAAACTGACATTAAGCTCTGAGAACATCTATATTTAATTACATCTAAGGGCCAGAAAACAATATATAACCTTAAAATGGTGTAATTAAAAGTGAAGGCCTTCCTGTGGTAGGAGTTCATTGTAATAAAACACTGGCTTTCTCCTCTGTGGAGATGCAAAGAAGTTTTAACTAAAGCAAATCATCTTCAGCACAGGTTTCTTGGATGTGTTTTGGGACTGGCTTTGGGTCTGGATGTAACCTTCTGCAAGAGGTGGTTTGGAAATATATAGCAGGAATAGCCTGCCCCCCGGCATGAGGTTTTTGTCCTGAGTAGCATCTCTCTTGTGAGCTCCAGTGGCAGGTGGGCAGTGGCTCTCCTGGGGCAGCTCTCTGCTCTTCACCTTCAGCTCCTTCAGTGCAGTGATGCAGAACACTGACCCTGAATGCTTTTTGCCAGATGTTCTTCCCATCCTGCTTTTATTAGTGCATATAATCTCAGGCTGGGATGGGCATTGACTGAGGGAGGAGTAAAATGGTTTTCCATTTTTTTGTCATTTGAGGAGTTCCTGGGGGATGGAGATTTCTAAAATAAATATATACTTGCATAATTAATTTTAGCAGCATTGGCCAAGTTATGTTGCTTTGCTTGTGGTTTTGCATTTCTTCTTTGTGCAGCTACATTTTGTCCCACTCTGCCCCAAAACATTGCCATTCCAGGCAGGAAGTTGGACTCCACCTTGGCAGTTCGCCATCTGCTGTCGGAGGTGGCAGCATAAAAAATTATGGATGCAATCTAGTGCTAGCCCTTTGCAAAACTGACTGTAAAATGCTGAACTGTAAAACCTTTTCCTCCTTTCAGAAGCAAGGCCGAGGTTATTAAACACAAAATATTGCACATTAAAACAGCATTAATCAGCTTGACTGGGAAAAAATATCTCTTAAGAATCTTGCAAACTCCAAATGGACGCTAAGGTTTGTAGCTTTGTCCTTGACTTGCTCTGTTTCACTGTGTGCACAGTTTCTCCAATTTCTCAAGATCTCTGCAAACGTGAACTCTTGATGGAGAAAAATAGACAAATTGGAAAGTGTTCAGTCTATTAAAAATTAGCTTAGACTATGGTATTCAGTGACTAACTTTTAATAATTCTTAATATTCAAATTTTATTGTAACATTTTTTCCTGGCCTTGTGGCATACAAAGTTTATGTTTCTGGAGAAACTGATTTTACAGAGGAATGTGAGTGCGGGCTCTGTCCTGTCCAAACCGAGTGACCACATGTGCATCCAGAGCTGGTTCAGCCCATGGTTCATTCGAGGGAGATGTGGCATTCTACAGAGGCTGCAGAGATGGCAGAATAACTGGTCTGTGTCAGAGGAACCTGCCTGTAAACTGGGAATATTGCACTGCTTGCAGTATTGAAGCACCCTGCAGCTGCCTTTGGCTGGTGCTGTTCACGGTGCTTGGGCAGAGAATTGCACATCTGCGTTTCTGGGCTGTGGGTTCTGCATGCAGGCGGGGGCTGCCTGTGGATGCATCGGTGTCTGCCTGGAGTCAGAGGATGTGGGAAGTTGGAAGGGGTCTCTGGCCATCTTTTCAATCCTTTCCTTGTAGCAGAGCCAGCTTCACAGTCAAGTCAGGTGGCCTGCAGGAATTGCAAGGCGATTTCTGCTTTTGGGGCAAAAATCTGCGTGTGGATGTGGATATCCCTGCAGTTGGACAAGTGACTCATCACATAACCCGTGATCAGAAAGAAATTATATTAACCCTCCTGCTTAGACATGTCCCTTGCTAAGGTAGGCAGGAAGCACTTTAGGAAAACCAACTGCAGAATGTAAGACTCTTTAATCTTTGTGGAGCTTCAGGCAGAAATGTATTTTACAGGGAAGATGCGCACGGATGAGCGTGAAGTCTGCAATGCAAATCACGGTGGCACTGGAGGGTGTGTGAGGGATGGAAATGGCCAGGCTTTGCTCAGCTAATTCGTGCTCTGGATCAGGAGAGCTGTTCCTATAAATACAGGGAGCTGAGTGCTTTAAGGACCAGTATATCAGCTGGCGTGGCACGGTTAACGTTCGCATAGGCAATAAACACCATTTGCTGAAGATTTGTTCAGCACTTCTCATCATCAAATCCACTTACTTTAAAAAATGTGATTGGTACCGTGGTGAATACATTGCTGGGGGAGTGTGCCTTCATTCTCAAAGAAAGTGGAAGAAATATCGGAGTTGCTGGTGTTTATCATTGCAATCCAGCAGTAAAAACAACATTTGGGGAAAAACATGAGAAATGAGCATTAGCAAAATGTGTGTTTATGGTTTAACAGCTACTATAAAGGAATAATTCAAAATGTAGTTTGCTAATAGCTTTCAAGTGTAGTCTTTATCCTGCTTTTGATTGCAAATAGTCAGGTTTAAAACAAGGGGATAGAGGTTTAGTCTGCTTCAGTACTGGTTGGAAAGCACTTCAGCTCGCTTTACAGTACAATATCTTTTTGTACATGGGTTTTTTCCTCTCCTTGAATTCTGTGCAGTCACTCTTTTACGGTTTTTCTTGTACTGTATCAGCTTTGATGTGATCTGCTGACATTTCTCATTGGGCTCTTTGGACGAAGAGCCATGATGCTACAATGGGTGCTTTGGGTGGGAGAGGACCTTTGCCTTTCCCTCCTCCCTCCTCCTTTGGTTGCTGGGACCATCAGGGCTGTTCACTGTCATCAGGTACCTCCCCCTGACTTTCTAGTTCAGACTCATTAAAACCAGCAGTAGTAAAAGAAGAAGTTGCTGTTGAGTCTGGCATTGATTTTTTGATTTTCCCATTGTTAGTAACTGCATGCAATGACCCTTGGGGAGATGCTAAACCAGTGAATTCCCATCAGAAAGATGTCTGATTTGAGGGCTGAATTATTTGAATTAAAAAGAGAAAAAAACCCACAAAAACGGTGTTAAGCTTATTCTGAGCTCTTGTTCATAGTCACTTTCTTGTTAGCTGATATGAACAAACATGTTGATTGAAGACTCATTGGGCCACGCAGTGCTTGGCAGACATTTGAGCAAAATCCTTACACATTTTAAATTTTTTCTTCCCAAATGCTTCAAAATTTAGACAGTTTCTGTTATTTTACTTTTCAAGGTTGTAACAGCTTGGAGTGAAGTGCAATAACAATTTTGAAGAGTTTTTTCTATTTTAAACTGTTCAGACTCAAAGTGACACAGGCATGGAAGCAGTATTTATGTTGAAGGCACTGGATAAAGTGCTGTAATTATGATAGATGTAAGTGGGGGTTTTGTCTTCTACATTTTTGGGTCTGCTGCCATCCCACCTAGGGACACTGGGGTGGTGGTTGATAGATGCTCTGTCAGATCCCCCACTGAAGGTCTTCTAAGACCTTTCACCTTTTTAAAGACTGCTGAGTAAATAATTTTATGCAAACATATTAAGCTTAGTTCTCAGCATTTAAATTAAAACTTTAGGCATTAGAGAATCTGAAATACCATTAGGTTAAGACTTAAGACCTTCAGATTTTTTTTCCTGATTTGATCCCACAAATCTCTCATGAGCTTGAAGTTCTCTAGAAGCTCACAGAGTCCCATTGATTTTGCAAAGCTAAGCTTGTGCTTAAGTGCTTTGCAGGATCACAGCCAAACTTGGTTTTTCTTTATTTGCTTATTCCAGGCCTGTGGGGATCATGTTTTCAAGCTTTTCCTAGTAATCAGGGAGTAGAAACTATTTATGTGTTTAACAGCAGTTCAGATTCTGATTTCATATGATTACAGGAGCTCAGGTTGTCCAGTGTGTAATCAGATGCAAAGGGATAGTTCCTTACAGTATTTCTATCTATTTATCCTGTGTTTCTTATTTTATCTTTGAGATACCAGTTCATATATTTTCCTTAACTTTTGAAAAATGGGGGGAAAAAAACAAAACCAACAAATAAACACAGTAAGAAAAAGAAATACAAATTCCAGGCAGAATTTCTATGTAGCAACCCTCAGTGTGTCTTTTCCTAAGGATGCACTGCAAAGGTAGATTCCTCTTATTGCTGAAATGAGAATTGCTTCTTTTCCAAGAGCCAGGTCAGTTGTAAGTAACTGCCCTGTGAGTTTCCATCTAGCTGCTGGGCAGGAATGTGAGCCACGAAGGAACAGTGAAAGCCACCTGAAATTTGCAGTCTCCAGGAATAGATGGAAAGCAGTGTGCTCCATCAGGTTGGAGGAACTCCTCAGCTGTTTAAATGTATGCTCAAGTATTATAAAACTATGTTTTACAGAGTTCTTTTATTACAGTTATGTGAGGCTTGGTCACATAAAGTTATATGGGCAACAGACTGGTGCTGGATTGAAGTTCTTATGGCTTTGTTTTGATTTCCACAAGGAAAAAGAAGGAATTTGAAATGCACCATGCAGCTGCAGATAGAAATCTTGGTGAAAGCAGAGCAGACTTTGAATTCTGCTTGCCACAGGGTATAAATTACAGCTGTCTCCTTTCTGGACCTTTTTGGAGTTTTTTGTATTTTCTTGGCTAGAAGACCTGTACCTTCAGGCCAAGCTTTGCAAAGCTTTCCTTGTCTCGTCTGCAATTCTGTGGTTGTTGTGTGAGCTTTACCTGATTGAGGGCTGTAAATTGGAGCCCAGTATTGTGAAAAAATGGTGTAAATCCAATCTCAAATATAAGCAAATCCTGTAAAGGAAAACTGGCATGACAGCTCCTGGTTCTTACTGGTATTATGAATGCAATTAAGAGTGTTAAAAGTGTGTTGCAAACACTGTATTGTTATGCTAATCAGTGTCTTTTTGTTTCCCTCCTAATGCCTTCCACCTGCAATGATTGGAAACACTCGAAATGATTGGATATTTGGTATCTTCTCGTTTTCATCTTAACTCTTCTGGAAATTCCTACTTGCAGGTAAGCTCATTGTTATCACACAATGCATGCAGATTTGCATCTTTTGTCTAACCTGGCTTTTACTTTACATTTTGGAGAGGAAATAGTCAGCAATTGAAATGGAACAGTCTGTGGCATGTCCCATTCTGTCCCCCGTTATTAGGTATTAGTGCTGCAAAATACCAGCCGGGGTGAAACTGAAATTGGTGGGCCCTGTTAATGTCAAACACGGCATAATACATTTAGGAACCTACCAAATGCAACCTCTTGAAATTGTTTTTTTGATGGGTCCTCTCTAAGAACTAAGATTTTACTTGCATTTTTCTTCCAGGAGCAAAATAAATTTCTAATCCTCGTGCTCATAGGAACAGCACGAAGACAAGAACCTAAATGCTACAAGCTGAAGCCAAATACAAATAACCAAGCAAGGATGTGTTTGTGTAGCTGAAGGATTCTTGGGGGTTTTTTCAGGTTTTAAAGGGTTGATCCTGGACTGCCTCTGGTTGCTGGTTTTGAGTTGCTGTCCTGCACAGCCTTCACGCCTGGAAAGCTTCTACTGTTAGTGTGCTGGGTCTGGCACATGCATGAGCACCACCAGGCAAGGGGCAGGTTGCCTGGCATGGGATGAATGGGGTCTAGCCCTGCAGAAATTTACTCTTTCACCTGCTCACCTCCAGCTCCTTGCAGGCAGAGGAGTGAGCAGCAGCAGCACCCAGGTGTGGTGGCTGCATTCTCAGTGCCAGCTCAGGGGTCTCTCCAGCCGTGACCCCTTTCCTGATGCCCTGCTCTTGTTGCTCACCCAGCAGAGACAATCAGGTCTGAGCAAACTGTTTCTTTCTTTGAGCTTAATATCTTACCAACAGGCATAACAAAATCATTGGCAATTCCTCTCAGGTCTGTCTGGTATTTTCCATTTCCATGATGCAGCAGGTTTCTGCGGCAGGACACAGATCGCTGTTCTTATTTTGTGGAAGGAGGTTTAATTACAGTGCAAGTGAGCCACATCCATCATTTCCAGTTCAGAGCCCATCCAGAGCTTCTCTCTGTGTTTTGGGTATGTGGAGTCACAGAGTTGTTTTCACTGCATTTCCCTTGGGTTTGCCAAAACAATAGCTAATTAGGGCAAAACCAGGCCACCTTCCAGGCTGTTCCCTTGCAGGATTTTTTTTGGATGTCACCATGCACTTTCCCTAGCATTGCAGTACTTTGGGCTCTTACCTCTATTTTTTTTTTTTTGCAGTAAGTGGTGTAAACTTTGGAATTTGGAGCCTTAAATGAAAATGATAACGCATTGCTGGTTTTATTGGGCTGGAATAACTGGTCTGGGAAACTGGACAGAAATAGCAAGGCTAGTGTGTGCTGGATGAGAGTAAATGAGCAGGAACTGCTCTAGGCTGGGCAGGTTTGTGCTTGTGTGCAGTCTTCCTTCTTTCTCATGTTTTTGGTTTTTGTTTTGTGTTAGGTGTTCTAAATCAGTCTCCCCAAGTGGGAAGCAAAAGGACATCCCTAAAGCTGATACTTTTCATGAAGTGCAGTTCAAGATAAGCACTGAAGCTTTCATTTCATGTGCCTACTTCATTAGTGGTAGGAGGAACACTCTTTTGAGTAGCTCTGAGCCTTTTTCCTTTCAGGCCTGAGAGTTCATGCTGCAAAATGGGCACTCTGAGGATCCCTACCGTCTCATGTGCTTCTGTCCCAAACACGCCAGGTCTGGATTTCAGACAGGTTTTGAGTGGGGGGAACTTGACCCAGTGGTGTCCTGAGAGCCCAGGATTTGAAGCATGGCACCACTGAAAAGTGGCTGAGTACCTACCTGAGCTTAGGGTGCAGCAAGTTCTCAAGAGACACTTCAAAACCAGTGGGGATGCTTTGGTACCCGCTCTCCCATTTATTTTTCTAGGAGGTACCTGGAGTTTTTATTCCTGTGGCTGTGTTATTTTCCAGTATATTAAACCTTCTGTTTTGTGGCATCCCAGGGGCACGTGGCTGCTCCTGGGCTGTAACACCCACTGTGCCAGGCTGTGCTGCCAAGCAGTGAGCTAGCCATTGGCATGACTTTTAAAAATGCAGTGAGGACAATAAGGCAACTATTGCTTTAGCTATCCCTGTTGTACATGTGGTTGCATAAATGTGCTAGATTATGATTATCTCTGCCTCATAATTAGCAATTTGCATAACTGCTTGCTGTGAACAAGAAGTCCCATCAGTGTTATGAAGGATTTATTTAGCTGTCTGAATATATTTTTGTTATCCAGTGCAGAAAGAAAACAATCGAAATGGAAGCAGTCCCAAATGCTTGGTGTTATTTCTAACCCGCACGCATAATTAACAGGAGTACTAATTGTTCAGCACCAGAAACTCATTTGTTTCTCTATAGACTGGAAGAACATTAATTCTCAGAGTACCTCTCTCTTTTTTTCCCCACAGCCAGCGGTATCATAGGCTCTGCAGTCGGTTGTAACCAGATTATATTTGTTGTGTTTGCAGCGCAGCGCCTGCGAGAGTCTTGTCTTTTCCCAAGGTTCTGTCTAAGCAGTGAAATGGATGTAAATGTGTGTAGTCATGGCTGTGTTTCAGACTCTCAACAATGGATCCTTGTATCTGCTGTTCTCATAAGAAGTGAGGGCTCAGCCAAGGTAGCAGTGATACCTTGGGTACCTGCTTGTTGCCAGAGCATCCCTGCCTGGTGAGTGCCCGAAGAGGAGACCTGCTTTGTTTTCTGGCTCTACCTGTTCATCTGCTCCTGCACTCCAGATGATAAAATATACCTTTGGAAAAGAAATTTTACATATCTGGGTGTGATTTTGGAAAATGGGGTGCAAAGTTGGTTGTGCCCATGTGAAGGACCAGACTGACCCCATGCAAAATTATGGTTTTATTTGCACTCATGTAAGCTGGAAATCGTGGGAGCTGGGAAATCCACCTCTGTGAGCAGCATTTCCTTTTGAGGCCATTTAAGTGTAGGTCTTGGGTGAGTTCTGTTTTGTGTCACATGGCCTGAGTTTGATGTAGGGCTGAGTTAGTAAGATGGAGCAAAGGATAGGCTGGCAAAGAACATAACTCTAGGAATTATCCAATTTTTGACTGTCTGCGGAATTCTGAGCTGCAGTAGACTTTATTTGGGAATTTTAAAAAGCACATGGCTCTTCCTCAGGAAACTGCTGGATCCTGACAAAAACACAAGTTCTGTTTTTTCTGATCCTGAAAGGGGATAGCACGTCTCACCACGTTCCTGTTTTTCCCAGCCTTGTGCTGTTGGGCTGCATGGCCACTTTCTCCTTGGTGTTTAGGAAGGAGCACATCTCTCCCTGGTGGCAGCAAGTTTGTGCCCACATCAGAAGGTCTGCAGAGCCTGTGGTTGAGTCTGTGCAGTGAGGAGTTAGGAAAAAAATGAGCAGCTTTGAAAAGTGACTGGATGAGAAGGTCCTTTTAAGCTTTTGGTGGCAATCCTGAAATGTAAGATCCTCTAAAGGTCTTTTCCTGTACTAAGCTGCAGCTTTTTCTGCATAAATAATGCTAGAGAAAAGTAACTTACTTGTGGAACATATGTCCTTAGTGGTGGCAAACATTTACAGTGTCATGACACAGGAAGCACTGCTGCTATGAGAGCCATGAAGCACAGGCCACTGAAATCATGGGGCCCTCAGTATGAGGTTGAGACTGCTCTTAAATGGTGGCCCTACTGCATGGTGGCTAAAAGGGCAAAACAGTGTCTTTAGAGAACTTGCTTGAAGTGAGAATATTGTGTAATCCAAGAGCAGAATGATTTAATATGCAATGAACCCAAAATCTCATTTAAAGAAGCGAATGTGCAGGCTTCCACCAACGTAATTTACTTATTTTTATGAGTATCTTCCATGCACTGCTAATAAATATGAACTATTAACGGGTTTTTAATCTGATCCACGTTTATTACAGGTTGAGTGTGAGGCTATAAATAATGCTTGCTTAGAGGCATGAAGGGTAAAGCTGTGTGAGTGGGTCCCTCAGCCCATCCTGGAGCTGAGCTGTGCAAGGCAGTGCCTATTTGCAATGCAGATGAGCCACCAACTCAGTTCATCAGGCTGTGAGGATGCTCTTCTGGAGCATTTGTACCACCATTTCCTCTGAAACAGGGTCTTGCTCTGACTGCATGGGTTTGAAACAGGTATTTTGGGGCATAATCTGTGTTCCTCTGTTCATTGGGAACTTGGAAGTCAAACTGCTTACGAAAGGGAAGAGAGATCTTGGAGATACTTATGGTGATGTTTTCCAGTGTCCCTTACCCTCATCTATCTCTCCCACCTTTCCTCAGCCATCAGGTAACACAAGTAATACAAGTAATAAATGCTCATGTGAAGAGGAGAAGAGTTGGGCATAAATCATTAGAGAGAAAAGGGAAGACATCTTAAGGGCTTCTTTGCTCATTTTTAATTTTTTTCTCCTTTTATGGAGCCATTTTCTCCTGCAAGGTTGGGTCCTCAAACATATCTCTCTCTGGAGGGATTTGCAGATTGAGTGAGAGAGAAGTTGTCTATTGGAGTGTTCCTGTTTCCAACTGGGAGATCTTGACTCAAGAAAGGGAAGAAATTAGCAACTCTGGTATCCTGGAATAGCAATAGCTAAGGCAGATGAGAAATTTGTGTGTGTTTCCTGCTGGAAATCTAGCGTTTATCAATGAGAAGATATGAAACAGGAATTGCAGAGGCTTTGCATCCTTATTTCACATCCTTCTTCTCACCATTTGCTTGTTGTGTCCCGAGGGTGTGCAGGGCCAGAAGAGCTCTCCCAGCATGTGCTGCACAACCCCTCTTGCTACTGCAGCCTGGTAAGAGATGCAAACCAAACCAATTTGTTGAGAAAGAAGAAAATGCAGAGAAAAGGCAGCTCTAGGACTGCCTGTTGAGATGTGGCAGCACAGCTTCTCTTTGTGGCTGAGAGTTTTCTGATTGTTTTGTCTCAAATGTTTACCTTCCCGATCTGTGGAAGCTCCCTGAGGAAAAGAAACGGTTTGTGATAAATAGTTTTGTCAACAGCCCAGTTTTCCTTCAAAAGCATTCTGATGGAAACTTCTTAGGAACGTGCACCTTTGGTCTTACTTGCCCTTTATTTGCAGAAGCAGGTGTGATTGGTGTGATTTATTTTGCCCTTTGATGTGTCGTGCAATTCCCATTGAAAGCGACCATGGTTGTGAGTAAGTTGTGGGAGCAACTCTTTGATGCTTCCTAGGATTTCATTAATGAGTGGGAACGACCCAAAGTCTCAGGGACTGCTTGATGGAATTATAGCTGGCAGAAATTAATTTATAAGCATCACTCTGAAGTACACAATGACATGGACATGTTCTGGATCTTGTGTAGCTGTGTTTGTTGGTGCACTGTGCTTTTCACACTGGTTTCCATTCTGTTACATGGCTGATAATAGTTTAATTACAGAGGGGAGTGGCCAATGCCCTGGTTTGATGAAAGGGCAGAGAAGGTGTGTGTCCACTGAGCTCTATCTGAAGTTTGTATGCCATTTCCATTAAAAGCTGCATGCTTGCTTTACTGGAGAATATGATAACTATTTTATTCTGAGATGTTTTTGTGTGATCTGTGTAAGGTCATCCAGTACAAGGGCAGGGAGATTGTTCAAAACTTCCTTCAGCCATCAGCTTAAGGTACTGCTTAATGCTTTGTTCTTGTTCTTTGCCTTTGTGTTCCTTGCCTTGCATGAAAATCCATAAATAAAACATCAGTCCTGAACTCCGCAATCTTTCCCCTGTACCTGGCAGTGGTGAGGTCACACCTTGAGTGCTGTGTCCAGTTCTGTCCCCGCAGTTTAGGAAGGATGTTGAGGTGCTGGAGCAGATGCAGAGGAGGGCAATGAGGCTGGTGAGGGGCTTGGAACACAAGTCCTGTGAGGAACAACTGAGGGAGCTCGGGGTGTTTAGCCTGGAGGAGACTCTGAGGTGACCTTGTCACTCTCTACAACTACCTGAAGGGTGATTGTAGTCAGGTGGGGGTCAGTCTTCTCACAGGCAACCAGTGACAGGACAAGAGGACGCAGTCTTAAGCTGCACCAGGGAAGTTTAGGTTAAATTCTTCACTGAAAGAGTGATTGGGCAATGGAATCGTCTGCCCGGGGAGGTGGTGGAGTCACCGTCCCTGGACATGTTTAAAAAAAGACTGGATGTGGCACTTGGTGCCATGGTTTAGTTGATGAGGAGGTGTTAGGTCATAGGTTGGAGTTGATGATCTCAAAGGTCTTTTCCAACCTAGTTCATTCTGTGATTCCTGGGGCCTAAGAGGGGAGGGATTCCCAGCACAGCTGTTGTGATGGCAGCTGATTTCCATTGGGGGCTGCAGAGATGGATGGAATCCCAGCAGCATCTGCAGGAAATGCACAGCAGAGGTCAAGCACAGCACTGCAAAACCTGGCTCTGCACAGGATGGGGGGTTCTTTTGGTGCCTGTGCTGCTTAAAATTTGGCAGCTTTGTGTGTCTTCAAAATGTCCACTGAATGCAGCAGGTGCTGCCTTCCCCTTGGGCTATGGCTGCCCAGTCAGGCCTGGGGGTGTTACTGGTGAGAGCGATGGTGTGGCCATTCAGTGGCCAGGACTGTGGTGAGCAGTGCAGGCACTTGACTGTCTCAGATGGCACCTAAATGTCCAATTTTTAGTATTCATCCTGCTTCCTGCTGCTGGAGGTGCCTATTGAATGCAGCCTGTATCCCAGACTAACTTTGCTGCCCAGACATTTTTAAAGGAAATGAATTTGCAGTGCCTGCAATGCTGTTGGCTGCTTTGTTATGTAGTCCTAGAGTAAGAGCAGGTCAATACTGCATTAGTTCTGGCTTGATGTGACCTATCTGAAGCCACCAAAGTAAATTCAATTTGTGTTTATTTCTGTGCTGGAGTCTGTTCTTCATGGGCTTGACAAGGAATTAATCTTACCTTGCTTTTACTTATTTTGAAAGGAATAACAGTGGAAGGACTTAATCCTGGAAAGACTTTGTGCTGGCTTTCAAATACACCTTGTCTAATGTTTCTGTACAGTTCTAGCCTGATGGTGCTTAGCTAATCCATCTGATCGTAATTCTCACTAAGTCCTTTGCAGTCTCCACTGCCCAACCTTTGATTCCCAGGAAAGGTTTTTACAGCTGAGACAGTGCTGTAAATACTGCAGCTCTTAGCTGGGATTTTTTTCACCCAACATAATTCATGGACCTCAGTAATGTGACTTGCCCAGTGAAAGGGCATTTATGGATTTCACTCTCTAGTGCCTGATCTGTGACCTGCTGGAGTCAGCAAATGTCTTTTTGCTGACCCTATCTGGCTTTGGATCAGGTGATAGGGAGCCTTTTGAGTGAGAGCTATCTGCTCCTTTCTAATGGCTGTATCATATGTCGTAGATTTTTCCTGGTTAGAAAAGGATATAAAAGCTGTGATGTTAGAAACCATAATACTCTGTTAATTGGATTGCATTAAGGCACGTTAATCAAACTGAAAGGGAATGTTAACTGGATTTTCATGTCTGCTACAGCAGCACTTAGAGCCTTCTGTGAAGATGAGGACCTGTTTGGTGGTGCTTGAGGACAGAGGAATCTAACCAGGGTTTCTTTGTAAGGAGCTGAACCATGTCTATGTGATTCTGTTGGTGTGAGAATTAACTGTGACATGCAGGATCATGCACTATGATCCCTTCCAGCCTGGTGCACCACCAGTCCCCAGAGACCTGAGCTCAAACCAGTTTGAGGATTCAGGCTCGTTGAACATCTTAAACATGGGAGATGCAACAAAATTGTCATGTAAAGACTGCAGCCTGTCCATCAGCTTTCCAAGTTTTAGAAGCTGTTTCTCCCAAGCCTCTCTTGGCATGGTTGCCTTTTTCTCTCTTCCCAGAAAAGTTCACCAGGCAGAAACAGCAAATCCAAGCCTGTAAGCACATGAGCATCCTCACAAATGTGCCATCATTGCAGGTTTATGAAACAGTGCTGGTAGGTTTTAAGACTACTTTTATGTAGAGATAAGTGTGTTAAAAAGACCTATGGGTCTTTTTCTAGGAATTAGTTATAAAGGACCACAGGTAATATGATAATGATTTGCTTTTCAGGCTGCTTTTTAGTGCATCTCTCTGTCTTCTGGGAAGCCTGTTTGGCCACACAGTTGTCACCAGTTGCTCAAACACAGCAGTTTTGGGTTACTGGGAGCTTTTTTGCAATAAACTATTTTTCATTTCAGTAGCAGATTCTCATTATGCAAAAGGAGAAACAGCCAAGGCAAGTGTTCAAACCTACTTAAGATTTGGATTGCATCATCTGTATAATGGAAAAGCACTGCTTGGGTCATTGTTCTGTTCCAGCTTTGCTGCTACTACTTTGGCAGATGTTTAAAGATCCCTCCTGGTGCTGAACCTGGCACAGGGACTTGACCTTGATGTGTTACAGGTTCTCCTGCTCCCCCAGCAGACGGAGTTGCAGCAAAGGGAAGGGGCTGCAGCTTGATTTCCCCCAGTACAGCCACCCCACAAGTAAACACGCATTAATCATCCATCCCAGTGCACTGGTCTTTAATCGAAAGGGGTTGTTAAATTCCTGATTGTAATTGTGATTTGCATTGCCAACAGCACCTCGGGTTTAAATAATCAATGTTTCATTTTCTTGTTCCATTCATGTGTGCTGGTGGTGTCCCCGAAGGGAGCTTTGATCTGATTGTGTGGTACCTCTTGCTAACCCAGGTCCCCTTGTCTTACCTTTGCAGCTAATTGGCTGGGTTTGATTTTTGATTCACCACTTGCCTTGGGTTGAAAGAGGCATTCCAGAAATTCACTTCTTAGAATTTGGTGTTAATTGACTAAAGTGACCTAAAAGTAGAGGATATATAGGAAAACTAATACACTGCTTGAAACATTCTTTTCTTGCATTCAGCTTTGACTGGGAAAGGAAATATTGCTCACAGTTACACTCAAACCTGGTCATAGCTGGTCATCCCATCCATTGTACATGATCATACAATTTTTGCATCTTATTTGCATTCATAAGCGGACAGAAGAACAAAAGCTGTCGTCTTCTGTCTCTTCTTGTTCCACTGCTCAACCCTGAATGGTCTGGTCATTAGCAGACCTACCTGAGTAAGTAACTGGAGAAAATAAACACCCTGCATCCTCTGCAGGTGGTTCCTAGGCTGTCGTGATCCTGCCCCATTCGGCAGTGCTGATGGCAAGGGGAGGTGAAGGGTAATCATTCCCATCACCCAAAACTCAGGTCCTGGGCTGCTCTGGGCTGCAGAACAGACAAGGTGTAACCCAAGGCAGGGGCAG
Organism: Hypocryptadius cinnamomeus; assembly: GCA_013400635.1. Taxonomy (NCBI): domain Eukaryota; kingdom Metazoa; phylum Chordata; class Aves; order Passeriformes; family Zosteropidae; genus Hypocryptadius; species Hypocryptadius cinnamomeus. The sequence continues at coordinate 152,681 of VYZP01015088.1, read as the reverse complement.
TGGGCATAAGGAGAGATGAGCCCAAGTAACCTCCTTAGCTCATGTGCAGTTTATCAATACAGAAGTGCACCACTGTCTTGGCAAAGTGGTTTAACACACTTCTGAGAAAGACATATCCCCCCAGTGCTGTCAACAGTGTTAAAGCAGCAACAAAGCAATATGCTTATCAAATAAGTATCAAAGCCAGGGTAAATCAGCAATGCAGTGTTGATGATAATTTATCAAATTAGTGAAATCACTATGTAAGGATTGATTAATTTGGCTACTAATTTGAAGTCTTAGGGGGTGACTCTCCTTCTGAGGCAGGTGGTCTTCTGGGATTTCCAGTAAGTCAATCAAATCTATAATTGCAAGCTGGCTAAATCATATGGAACATAAATTATCATCTGACACTTAAGCCACTACAGCAGAACCAGCTGCACACATGTGGTGCAGGAGGGCTGGGAAGGACTCTCCAATACCTTTTGTTTTGTCACACAGTGTTCACTCACTAGCAGGATGAAAAGTCATCAGGGCTCAAGAGCAGAGGGCTGCTAAGCTGTGGAGCACATCTGAAGCTGTCCCTCATCTGTGGCTGTAGTTGGCCTGTCAGTGTGTTCCCAGAGATTGTGGATGTGTTTGGTTTAATGAGAGGGAACTAAAAGGCCTGCTGCATTTTTAGATGTGCATGGCTCAAAGTGCTGGGTGCAGGCTCTTTTAATGTTGCTGAGGGAAGTCTTGCTGACTTCAGCTGCGTGCAACAGTTTGATCACATTGCTTTCAGATAGGGTGAGGGGTTGCAGAGGGTACTGTAGCTCAATCCACCTCTAACAGAAGCCAGGAGGTGAAGGAATTTTCTGGGAGCTGGTGATGCTGGTGGACTCCTCCTGTTTGCTGGTTCTGTGACTCCAGCCCTGTTCAGGCACCTCACCTCAGTGTGTTAATGCTGCCTGGCCAGGGCTGGGTTTCTGGTGTGCCCGACCAGCCTGAGCCACCGGTCCCTGGGGAGCTGATCTCACCCAGATGGCCACTGCCAGGAAAGCTCCAGATGAAAGGCAGAGAATTGCTTTCTCTAATGGCTTTTTATCCAGCAAAATGTTTTGTTGCCTTATTTATGACTTCTTCTGTAGCACAGGAACCTGGCATGAAAAAGCTGAAGGCTTCCTTTTATTTTTGTCTGCAAACTCCCTCTCACTGCTGCGGATTTGCAAGTTCTTTAGCAGGATAAAAGTTGTGGCTGAGGCTGGCCTTCCCCTGAGTTGTTTCATTATGCTGTTGACATGAACACTAAATCCTGCTTTCCTTTGCTGTGTGCTGAAGGTCACTGCTGCAGTATGATCATAATGAGCCTCATAAGCCAGTGTCTCATCTCGGCAGAGCTCTCTGTGGATTGCCCAAAAAACCCAACCATTTATTCTTTAACCTTATCAGTCTACAGATGCCAAAGGCATTGTGTGAGCCTGAGTCTTGTATCTCATCGATGTTGGATGATGCTTTGAACTTATGGGACTTGGGGGCTAGCAGGAGGAATAAGGCAGTGGAATAACAGTAGGCAGTGTTTCAGGTAGTAAATGCAAGACTCAGCATCAGAGTGCCCACACTGAAAGTAATGGTCCTTGTGGTGTGTATCCTATATAATCTGGCAGGAAGAGGTGGTCATGCAAGACAGTTCTCATTTTTGGCTACACACAGTCTATGAGAGGTGTGTGGAGGAGTCCTTCAGCAGGATGCAGGTCCCAAAGCAGAGGGAGAAGTTGGAAATGAGCCGTTTAAATAAATGCACCTGCAGCTTCTCCACCCTCTCTCTGATCATAGTTTTCCAGTTAAACACCTGCACATTTAGAACCCATTAATATAATCATTTCATGCTCCACTGTCTACCCTGGCTGTTAGAAATATGGAGGGATAGTCTGGGAATACCCAAACAATGTTCTTTTGAGTGGGTCTGTTGTTGCATAGATCAACATCAAGAAGTTATGTTGTGATTTGGATTGTGTGAGTTCAGTTTCATTAAAAATACAAAGAGAGGGAAGAGAAATCACACAAATTTTGGAATAAAGCAGCTGAGAGAAAATGTTTATCAGAGCCTTCATTATAATCTACACAAGATACATAGATCAGAATCTACCTTTGGGTGTGAATATGTTTCCTGGGGAAGCAAAAACACCTTGTTGGTGTGGCATATCTGATGCTGTGTTCCCATGCACCCTGTCACCTGCACCATGGGCTGAGGTCCCTAATGGACATCTGGGTGCCTCTCTGGATGGACACAGGAATGTTGGCTTTCCATGCATTTTATTGCTTGGGTCATGGCTGCACCATACCCTGAGTGTGCAGGTAAAGAGCTCAGGGACTCGCTGGGCTCTGGGCATTCACCTTTCTGACACAGCTTCTCTGCTCTGTGTTGCTCCTCCATGTGCTCCCTCTGCTTGTAGAACGAGTTTGAGCTGATGAAACACAGGCTGTCCCTCTCGTGCTTGCTCCTCTCACAGGTGTCATGGTCTCAGCCTGCAAGTTCACTTCTGTTAAACATGATTACTTCTGAGTCAGTCTCGGGTCAGCAGGAGGGAGTTCATCTCCTCCATCTTTCAGATGTCTGAAAATAATGTGGAATTTAAAGCCTGTTGCAGTGAGGCTACCATTGCAGAAAAGAGGGGAGGAATGGGATTGTCTAAAGGCTAATTCCTTTCTCCTTTCCCCTTTTCTTCAAGCAATAAGCCTGGGAGACTGCCCTGCTGAGCAGGGATGTGCTAGGGAAGGAGGGGAGCATCCCACACTCTGGTCCAGGGGAGAAGCTTCTGAAAGTTCCTGCCCTACCTGGTGGTCTGCTCTGGTGCTCTGTTCTTGGTCAGGCTCGCTGTGACATGATGCTGGCTGTGCTTGCAAAGCCCTGCTTTGTGTGACCCCAGGAGAGTTAATTCACTCTCCCTTATCCACCTGCCTGAGCGTGGATAGCACAAGCTGTCATTAGAATGTGGGAATTTTCCTTTGGATTTGTGAGCTGAAACAAGGATCCGGGGGCCTTTGTGGGGCTGTATTTAGAGCCATATTTGCTGCTCAGCACAGTGAAGAAGAGATTGCTGTAAGAGACAAGGGAAGGTGCTCATCTGTGATCCAGACAGTGCGTGACAGCTGATTCAGCCCGGCTCGGGCAGCCGAGCGTGCAGCGCGCAGTGGGTTTGTGTATCCTGCTCTGATCCCTGTTACAAACAGTGCTGGGCAAGAGCTGCTTGCTGACGGTGCAAACACCCCTGGGGGAGGGAGGGAGGCAGCTGCAGAGCCGGTGCTGTGCGAAAGCCAATTATCTGGATGTGGTTTTCAGCAGGAGGGACTTCCCAAAGCACGGGAGCAAGGAAATTTGCAAACTCCAAAAGCTGCCTTATTCTTAGGTTTTGCTTTATTTTAAAGCTTTATCTGCCTCACTAGAGATCCAAGTTTCCTCCTGTGTGCTCCTGTCCAAGGCAGGCTCTCCTGTGCCTTTGCCATCCTCAGTGTTGGTAAGAAGTGTCTTAAAAACTGCAAAGAGCCGAAGTTCCTCGTCTTCCCTGGGCAATCTGTCAGTGTCCTGGTTAGTGGTACACCTGCCCATGGGCATCATTCTGTGCTGTGCTTTGCTTGAAGCTCACCCTCTTAGTGGCCCTGATCAGTGAGCAGAGAACTAAGTCAAAATCTGACTGCAAAATAAGGGCATGGAATTATTCCTCCACTGCTTGCTGGAGCCCTCAGAAGTGTCAGTAGGGTTTTTACCTTTATAGCTAAGGTTGGCTCCACTGTGGATATATATTCCTGCCAGATCCATGTTCTTTGACACTAACTTGCCCAATTCTTTCATGATGTAGCTAATTTGTCCCATGATTTCATACTGCAGAGCAGTACACAAATCTGCATGTTGCAATCTATTTAGCACTCGAGTGTTCCCCCTTGGTTTTCCTTTGCATCTACTACTTTTAATTGTCATCTGGACAAAGTAAAAGTTTTATATTGTGTTAATAATTGCTGGTGCACTGGTTCTGGAGCCATGCTTACAGTACCTGTGACACCTTCTGGATGGGAAGGTTGCCACCAGCAGCCCCCTGCTGCCAGCATCACACACTCTACTCTTTTCAGCCTCATGACGTATAGCCAGGCTTTGAGTTGCAACCAGAAGAGAAATATTAAGGCAGGCAGAGGTGTAAAATCAGCTGAGGTTTGGTCCTGAGTTTTTGCAGGCATCTAGTGGGAATAAAGGGATTGCTTCTATCATTTGGTCTCTGGAAGAAGAATGGGCTGACACAAACCAGCAGGCAGTTTTCTGGCCGCATGCTGCTTAATAACACGTTCAGTATTGATTAACTGTAGTTTTAAGCCTGTTTGGATGATTCAGCCACTTGACTGAGGGGTTGGAACACAGTGGAAGAAATGTTAATAAGTGTAGTTCCCCATTTGATCATGAGTTTAAATTTTAAAATCCTTCGTGTATGAATTGAGTTATTGTATTCCCAGGGAGAAGCCAGTTTGATTTATGACCTTTTGATGTCCCAAATACAATTAGCACTCCATCAGTATGCAGATACTATCACGGGGTCCAATGACTTGAATGACTTCCAGTTACCCCTCTATCGGCAAGAGGTGTCAGAGCTAATGAAATTCTCTCCAAAAATTATTGATTCATTAGACAACACAATCCTTTGGCTGTCCTTTGCCCAGTGAACTGTCAGGAAAAATGCATCTTGGGATGTCAAAATGTTGCTGCTGTTTCTCGTCACAGTTCTTCCTCCTCTCCGGTGCTCCCTGGGGTCACACACTGCTCGTAGTAATGCACTGGGGGCTTTTGAGCACCCAGAAAGTGTGACCCAACCCTCTGCCCAGAGCTGTGCAGTGCAGATCTGCCTGGCAGAACAGATGCAGTCTCCTGAGCTGAGGTACTCACATGGCCAAAATCCAGGGTGAAAGACAGCAAGTGCATCTTGGAGGACATGAGGTAAAGGAGGTAGATAATGGTGATTTGCAGAAAATCTGGTAATTCATGTGTTTGACTTGGCACCGGGGATATTCTTAACAGATTAATGACAGCCAGAGCCCCACAAAAATATTTTTAAAAAACTCTTAGTAACAGCATCCTAATCTTATGTAAATAAACCTCCTTCCCATGCTCCTGCAGTATGTTAAGACACTATTAATGCTCTTTTTGAAGGTGCGAGGGAGTTGGAGAACACAGAGCCACAGAGCTTAGCCAGAACTTAGCAGAACTTCACCTTTCTGGTTTCCTTTCTTCCCAGATGCACTTTGGGCTGTTTTCCCTTCATTTAATTACCGTGATGATAGCTGCAATGCTTCCAGATGCTTTTTTAATTTATTTCCCTTCCCAAACAACCGCTGGAATGGCAGGAAATGCTAAAATAGCAGCAGACAAGCAGGGTGCTGCACAGCTGAGGCCAGGCTCGGTGACAGCTTGTGCCTGCTCGTGTAGCACGGAAGTCTTTACTCACCCAGTATCCGGAGCAAATGAAATTTGATGAGCCTTCTGCCTTTTCTGAGGGGGAGCTGGGCGGTTGTTTTCTTGCCCTCTTCACACTGCCGGCTCTGTGCACCAATTAATCCATGCTAAAAGGACTCACAATGAGCTTGTTATTCTGTGGGCTTGCGAAGTGGCGGCTGGCCAGATCTGGGCTCGTTTCAGATGTTTGATAGATAGAAAGTTGATCACTTGGCAGCTGAACCCACACCCTGGAGACTCTCCCAAGGCTGTGGAACACTCTGGGATCCAGCAGCTTGGGAAAGGCCAGGTATTTTTAAGATAGAATAACTTTTAGCCTTACTGAAAACAATCACCTGGATACCTGCCTGAGCTTCATATTTATTGAACTCTGTCGTGGATGCCCCTCTATTGATGCAGTGCTGTCCTGTTTCATCTCCCCATCAATACAGGCAGTGATAAACAAATAGAAAGATAATCACTAGCAGATTAGCTGTTGCTTTGGAAGATTATGCTTCAAAGTTATGCAAATTTTGCTCTCTTCATTGAATCCAGCATGCACATAGAACTGAATTTTCTTGTTTTATTAGCCTTGTTTGTAATAAATAAACACAAGCTGAAAAACATATCTGGAGCCTATAAATATGGATTTGTTTGAGGCAAGATGCTTCTCAGGCAAGCTTAGAAGGATCCTTGCCAACAATTTATGAGGACAGGCTGTGTGTGATCTCAGGAGAATATTTTGCCATCAACATCAGATGAACCTTAAAGGACCGAAGGAAATCTTGGCTAAGGGCAGCAGCAACCTAGGCACAAGGAGATTTTTTTTTGTTGTTGTTTTGCAGCTTTGGGATACCTCTTTTTTAACCAAACTAGTACAAAAGTAAGAGCATCCGAAGTATCACTGTTTGGAGACAAGGTTAGAGGTCGTAGTTTGCACAGAGAGCATCAAAGCAGGCTTGCTGCAAATGCTTTCTTTATAAAGCTTAAGGAGAGGCTGTCCAGGGGAGGAATATGGGCAATAAATTGCCTGCAAGTTTGCAGACTGCAGAGTCCCTTGATGATGGCAGATGCTGTGCAAAATAGTCTGTTCCAGTGTTCTGAGTGTTGTGCCAGAAAATCAGCAAGGCAGCAGCAAAAGTAATGAAATTCTGTGGTTGAAAGCAGCAGAGGGAGAGTAGTTTGTGCTGGGTGTCATTTTTTTCTTCCAGATTACTATTTTTTGAGTCTTCTGCACTCTGTTGTGCTTTGGTGGACCTAGGCAGTTTGAGTATGGGCTTTTGCAAACTTGGTGGGCAGAGGTGCTTTTGGTTCATCTGTTGTTCCAGAGCCTGTACATAGCCCAGAAAATGGGTGAAATTCATGAAAATTTAGTGTTCAGACTGCTGCCTTTTCCTAAATCCTTTCACAAGCCCTTGAAGTATCTGATCTGAGCCCTATTACTTTCTCTTCAGTTTGCCTCTCTGCAGTTTGTCTTAGGGAGACCTTAGATAGTGATGACAAAAAGCCACAAAAGAAATATAAAAGGGCGTTAGTTTGACAGGAGGGCTTATACCTGCTTTTATCCTTTGTAATCTGGTGCACAGGGAACAGAGTTTTGGGGAGTTTGTGGTTCCCTCACTAAAACACATTTGATCTCACGGTGCTGTCAGAGAAGCAGAATCCACTTATATTTGTCCCTGGTTTAATGAGGAATAAAGCTGATGTTTCATTGCCCCGAGTAGAGTGTTGGACTCTGGCAGTGCTCTGCTGTCCCTCACCACAGTGGAATTCTCTTCAGTGGCCCCATAACTGCTGCAGCAGCATGTGGAGAGCTGCCCAGCTCTGGCTCCTGCATCATTCCACCTTCCAGCACAGGAAGGTGACAAGGTGTGACTGCTGTGGGCTCTTCTCTGGCAGCAGATGAGCACGTTGGTGCATAAGTGCTTGTCTCACACCTCGGTGCTCAAATCAGCATCACAGCGGAGCCCGGAGAGGTCCAGATGCTCTGCAGGATTAACCAGGATTTAAAAGTGTTTGGGTTTTTTCTCCATCCTGGGCATGCAGTAGGTTTTGCATTACCTGTTGGAAAAGCCTGCATGTGCCACTCAGATCCCTGTCCTGCGTCTTCAGCCTATTTTGGGATGGCCTATTTTGGGATTGCAGCACAGGTGACGTGCCTGGGAAGAGCGGCGTCGCTAACGACGGCTGCGGCGCTGCTGGCAGGATGACACCTTGCTGTGCCTCTGAAGTGGAGGGTTTAAATGAGTCACTGCCTTGTGATTTATTGGAAAGTTTTGGTTGTCATGCTGGTTCTCAGCAGCTGACACAGAGAAGGAGAAAAACGTCCACCCCACAACAAAACCCTGCTAGAGAAGAAAACTGAATGGCGCGTTCTATCCATTGCAGCTTTTGGTATAGGATGGGGTGATTCTTACACTAGTCTAGATAAAAATGTAATGCAGTTACATTTGTGGGTATGTTTGCTCTCAAAAATGCTAATGTTAGTTAATTAATCTTTTTTTTTTGCACATGTATCCTGCCTATCAAGTGAGATCCAGCACTAACTACAGCATTGATTGATTAGTACCTTCAGTGTTCAGCTCAGTTAAATCTCCTGGTTGAGAGCTGGTCCTAAAAACACTTCTAAAGTTATGTCTTGTTATAAATTATCTAAAGCCTGTTATTTAGCTGTGATTGGTATGTATGTGTGCAGAACAGAACGTGCTTTGTTTATTGAGGCTTTTATTCCCCAACATACTGCAACTGGATTCATGTCCCAGGTCCCACACCCTGCCCCAGTGAAGGCTGGCCAGTATTTGTTCAAATATTCTGTTTATTGGCCATATCTTGGTGGTTTGTTAAAAGCAGAAATTAAGATGTTTTCAGTCACATTCCCCTAAGTTGTCTCAGGCTAAGTGAGGCTTGCAAATGATGTGCTGGAATTAAATCCCAATTACGTTAATAAGGAGAAAGCAATTGGAAAATTGCATGTGGATCTGTGCTGGGGCACTGAGGATGTTGTGTGTCAGCAGCAGGCATGGGGCTGGGGTTTCAAGAGCCCTTGAGCTTGCAGAGCTGCTCCTGTTAGTGCTCACAGGAAAGTTTGTCTCTTTGCCTTATACTGAGACAACACAAGCAACTTGAAATAGGATAGAAAAGCAGGAGCTGTCCTGTTAGTGCCTTAACATGGTAGTGAAGAGGTGTAAGGTTCCCCGTGGTGTAAGGATGGCAACATATTGCTGCAGAAGAAATCTTGGAAGCAGTAGGAATATTTGTAAACCTGTGCTTGGTGTGAGTTCAGCACAGCCACCCTCTTACCATCCCTCCCTCCCTGAAATCCAGAGCTACTCCTCTCCAATGAATCCATCGATGTGGCTCGAGCTGTTTTGGCTGCAAGACCAAAGCCTGGAGAGCATATGTTTCCCAGAGTAATTCAGAGAACCTATAATGTATAGTGTTTGCAACTGGTCTCCAGTTGTGAATTTTTAATTATGCCAGATCATTTTCAGTAAATGGGACTTCAGGCTCAATTAGGGCTGTCAGATCCAATTTTTCATTCACCTACTATTGAACTCATCCTATGTTGTTTGGAATAATTGCCAAATCCACAAGAAAGATGAGACTTGCAAAAAAGGAATGTCTGTGGTGTTTCCCATTCTCACAACCTCCTTCAGCAGTGTGATAGGAGTACTGGATGCAAGGGAAAGTAATGTGCTTGGAGAGATGTTTAGATTGTTGAGAAGTATTTTTGTCTGAAATAGCAAGAATACAAAGTCTGGTCCTTGTATACATCAAGGCAGTTTGGCTTGCCAAGTGCAAGAACCTGCATCTTAAAAAAATCAGATCATTTCCTTTTAGTGTGAGTGCAGTTTTGTGGGGCACTGGTCTGTTGTGGGGTCTTGGCACAGGACACCAAGCCTGTACCTGAGATGTGATTGTGTGGTTGGAAGGGCTTGACTGGCAAGCTTGCAAGGAGCTTGCACTGGTACTGAGGGGAGCAGTGCTCCTGCCCTGCTCCTCCCAAGGGCTTGTCCCACCCTGGGGCTGCCCCACTGCTCTGGTAGCTTCACTGGAAGTGTGCTTGCCCTGTGCCTTTCTATTTCTTCAGCTTGCTCTAGCTGTTGTCTCTCTAAAGCAGAGACAAGGAATATGCCCAGATAGCAAAAAATCGTTTTGCTACAGCCTTTGCTGTATAGATCCATGCAATTTTAGTTTTGAAAATAAATGGGCATCTCTGTATGCAGTGACCTAGAAGAGGCTGGAGATTTCTGTTTACCAGGCTGGAGCTGTGCAGGGGCAACTTTCCTCCTGCCTTTGGCTCCTGGGGCACCACAGAGCCACGAATCCATCTTCTAAAATAAACCCTGAGCCTACAGAATAGTTTATCCCTCACAAGCTGCCTGGTGCAGGTACCTGTGGGGAGACCCCCTTTGCTCACCACAGGGAAGTGGGCTGTGTATCCAGACTCCCTGTCTGGATGCAGAAGAGCATGGAGAGGTTTATTTGGAACAGAAAACAGCACACAGAAATAGCAAACTGTCTTGGGTCAGCCAGCTCTGCAGTGGGATGCTCAGCTGTTTGCAGAGAAATTGCACCCAGGCTCTTTGCCATGCTCCTTTGCTGTCTTTCTCATGGATAATGTGAGCCTCTCGGCCACATCTGCCAGAGAAGTGTTTGAAGCAAAGTCCCTAACAGATGTTGAATGGTGCAGTGATGTCCACTGCATTCTTCCTCAGCTAAAGGCAGCAGGGAGCCAGACTGGCAGTGCTGTGAACCTGCTCTGAAGAGTGGAAAGCCTGTGGATGTGCGTGAGTGTGCTGGGTGTTCCTGGGGACTGGCTGCCCTCGCTTATCCCAAAAGGTTTGGAGAGGTTGTATTTTTTACTTAAATCCCAGAGCTGAACAAAACCTAAGGAATGGGAAGGAAGGGGATAAAATGAGCTGAAACCAGTGTGAGTATGCAATGTGCCTGTCCTTGTCTGCTCCGTGAAGGAATGGGTACATGGAAAGAAAGGGGTGGTGGGTTGTAGATGGTGGAGCCTTTTCCTGGCCATCCACTTTCTGGCACTGTTTCAGTCTGCTCAGAGACTGCACTGGAATGAGAGCTGGGTTATAAACAACAGCATCCCTGTGGATCACTGTCCCTGCTGCTCTCCAATGATGGCAGCACCGGCAAATGGACCAGGCAGTGTTGAGCAGGGGGTGTATTTATCCAGCCACTTACCTGAGCTCCAGCAATGGATTTAACATCACTTAGCCCTCTGGCAAATTAATAACATGCAATCTCTCCTCATCCTCTTAGTAAAACTCTGACCCAGGTGAAGTGTGTGCTAACTGGGCAGAGAAAAACTATTTCTCCCAGCGAAATGCTGGCACCTACGATCTGGTCCTGGCGCCAGCAGGCACTCTGCTGACTGGCAGCTGTGCTCCTGCACTCCTGTTACCTTGCAGCCAGTTTCCTCACCCATTTCTCCTGTGTGTGTACTCTTCTGACCCATGTATTTTTGTTGCTGAGCCCTTCTCTGTGTTTGATGCCTTTTCCTCATGACGGGGAACAGCCAGTTCTCTCTGCACACTCATATCTTCTCCCTTGTTTGATCCAAGAAAACCATTAAACAACAATAAAAGTACATCAGCAGTGGCACTCAGCAGAACTAGCTTTTCCTACTCTTCTGGCATTTTGCATCTTTGTCCCATTTTTATGCCTGATTTGAGATGACATATCAGCTGCTCTTGGCAGGAGGTCTGTAAAACGTCACTGGCACTCTTGGGACGTGGTGAATGCTGCTCTTCAGCAAAGCCATCAAGCAGTACCTCTGTGTTCTGCCCCTGCTGCATCTGCCAGTCTTCCATGCTAAATATCACCATGCATGTCCATCTCATCTCAGGCACAGGTGACAGGAGACACTGCTGCTGTCAGGCTGACTGCAGCTCCCAGCAGCTCCTGCTCTCCATAGCCAGCTGGGTGTTTTCCCCTATATCTCTTCTCAATGCTTATTTATCTTCCACCCCAATTTGACAGAGGAGTCTCCAGATAAAGGAACCAATTTAAAAATTATGGGGAGTGTGGTGAGAGAGGAGGGAGGTAGACAGTGTGCTCATAAGAGGCTGATTTCTTTAGAAAATTAGACTAAAAATAAGTTTAATAATGTTTTACTGAGCTTTTGCTTCAAAGCAATCTGCTGAGTGTGTCTCACTGCTTCCTGCTCTGGGCTTCTAACTGCTATCATGTTCTTGGCTGTAATTTTCTCTGCACTTTTAGGGAGGCTGTGAGATCTTTGCTAATCACAGAGGGCAGACAAACCTTCCATTTTAAAGGTCTCATAATAAGCAAAAAAAGAGAAGGAAGTCATGCAGTAAAAGGGCACAGAGCTCTAGTGAATCTGCCATGGAAAGATGAAAGCTTGCACTCTGGTAGCCAACATTTGAAGTGGCACCTCTGAAGTCTCTGGCAGGGTGTCAAGCCACCACTGCTGGTGGTGTGAGAGTTACCTGGTAACAGCCAGCTCCCCCTGGCATGTCTGATGTGGGGGTGGCACAGCACCTCAGATCACCACACATAACCAGGGACCAACTCCACAAGTGCAGTAGTGGTGAAAAGGACATGGCTTTTAGTTCCCTTTATAAAATTAGCCATATGGTGCTGCCTGAGTCTCCTGCTTGATGGAAATAAGGATCCAGAGAAGTGAGGAGTCGATTGCATTTTAGAGATTTGAACAGCCTGATGTCTGTGTCCTTTACAAAGCAGAGCACAGCCCCAGTGCCCCTACATCCAGACCCTCAGCTGTGGCATCCTTTCTCACCAGCAGCCAAGTGGTGCTGGATGGTTTTTCATAGAGCATCTTGGCAGGGCTGTGCTGAGCACCATCAGCCTGACAGCCAGGCAGGAAAGCACTCTGGTATTAATTAACTCGTCCTGCCAAGAGCAGGTATTGATTTGCTTTTACAGGACTTTGATGAGTCTTGATTATGATTCTATGGAGGTAGGAAGGTTTCCTGCCCTCAGAAGACTAGAGCAGCCATAATTATAAAATAATTGTGCTTGTTTTCTTCTAAAGCAGTATTTTATTATTTGATGAATCTCTTGTTTGTACTGAGTAGACAGTACGACTTCACAAACGACTTGTTTACTGTCGTGCTTTGATTTATAATTCTCCCTTAAAATTTTAGAGGGTGGGGTTTTTTCCCAGATATGCATTCAAATTACTGTAAAAGTAGGTCACATCATATTCGTGCAGATGTTCCCCTTCCCCTCTCGCTCCAGCTCCCCACTGGTATGGTATGGGCTGATGAGAAGTTTGTGCTGATGACCCAAGGCAGCACTTTGCAAAAGGTGAACCAATCTCATAAATCTTTCACCGTGATCCTGCTGTGTGTTAAAGGCTTACGTGTAGTTCAGAATATTAATTAAAGACAGTTAAACGGCACTTTTATTTAAACTGTGTCCTTAGTGTCTCCTACCTCGAAGAGAGGCTTGTTCTGCATTTGCCTTGCATGCACAGTCCCCCAGTGCTGGCTGGGGTTTGGGGAGTGTGCCTGGTGTGGGAGGGTGCAGGTCAGCCCTGCTGCTGTGCCAGTTCTGATGTCCCCTCTGGGCCTGTCCCCGAGCTCAGAGGAGAATAGCGGGAGGGCTCTGCCCTCCTGCTCTGCTCCACCAGGGCTGCTGCGACCTGCCATGAAGCTGGGGAGAGGATTTATGTTGGTTTGTGTGGAGAAGGGGAGCAAAACCAAGGTAGAAGCACAGTAAAATAAGGCAGAAGCTGGTCTGGCAGCAGCTGCGAGAGCAAAGGGGGTCAGAAGTAGCAGGAGGCAGATTTATGCCACTGTTTCCTCTGCACTGAATAGGAGTTTTCCCTTAGGAGGTTTTTGTGGAGAGGTGCAAAGAGCTGTTAAGTCATTAGTGCAGTTTCCCATTGTGGCAGCATTATTCCCTGTTATCTCCACTTTATAGCTCCTCTTTCTCACCAGTGACTACTGACCCAATAAATATTTGTCCTGACTGTATTATCTGCATCCCAAATGCTTACCTTGTCCTCTGGCATGCAACTTAAAGACATTACAGCCCCTTTTTCTACCTGACAGGGACAGTCTGGTGAGTGCTGGCCGCTAATGCCTGCTTGGGAAACAAATCCTGACCTTGGGTAAGGACTGGGCAAGTTTTCCCCCACAAAAGCACTTTTCTTCCTTCAGCTTTTAAACCCTCGACTCCGAAGACGTCCTTGACAAAGCAGCTTCTAAAGCAATCTCCCTATTTCACAGCACCAGCTCTTTGCCTTCTTTTTTTTTTCCTATTCCATTAACTCAGTGTTTTGCAGCCAACACTCCTGTTAATTAGGTGCTAATTTATTATTCCAGCCAGCTGTTATTACTGTGTAACCCACCCCTCCACACAGATACACCCCAGCCCTGTCTCAGGTGTGGGTTTTGGGTGTTCTTCATGGCATGACTGTAGGCTGGGTGACCAGCAGCCCCAAATTAGCATCCAAGGGAGACACCAAGGTTGCCCTGGCCATGAAGGAGGAAAATGAGGTCCTGTGGAGACCCCGGGGATGTTTTTCAGTGTTCCCTTCCCCAGCTCAGCATCATGCCTGTGCATGAACTCCTACTCCAGCATAGTCCTTTCCAGGCAAACCATGCCCATGAGCATTGACAGGATCTTCTCCTCGGGGGTTTATGTCTCATGGTCAGTTGGTTTTAAAGAGGTGTGATTGCTAATTGGAGCACATGCCATCCCTCTCCCATCTGGACTCCCTCATGTCCATTAAAACCCGACTGCATCTCTGTGGGGGAAAGATGAGTCACACTGGCAAAACTGGACAGCAGTTTTCTTACTCTGTTCTTACAATTTTTTTCTTTAAATATTCACAGGAGCTTTTTTGATGGAAAATTAAACTAGTTAAAAACTCCTGAAGAGAGGAGTAATTATCCAGCTGGCTCTTGTTAGTCTGTTTCATAGCTATCAAAAACAATGTTCTCCTAGCTCCCTGCCCTTGCTTCAATTCATTAATTAGTGATATTAATTAGTTGTATTAATTGCAAGCTGATACTTCTAAAGCAAAGGAGGCTGAATGCAAGGATGTGGTTCATAACCTCTCTGTGGATGAGTAAAGGTTTCTTTCTGAATATTGGAGGTGCCCTGGAGAGTTGTGGAAATGCCTGCCAGGTAGCAAAGGTGGCTTTGTCCATTACTGCTAGCAGGCATCCTACAATTTGGGAGTTAAAATACTGATTTTAATGATGTTGTTTGTATGTACAGCTTCACAGTTGCTGTGCTGCTGTCTCCCAGCTCAGTGGATGCTGTTCTTGCCTATGTGTTGAGGACATTTCTGTTGCTCAGCATCCTAGTGTGCCCTTCCCACCTCCCCTCTCTTGCTGTGGTGCTCTGGGGGTTTTGTCATGCTGTGGTGAGCCCATGTGTCTTGAGGGCTCTGCTGGCTCAGCTGTGCAGCTGGTGTTGCAGAAGGTGGTGAGTCCTCCTGACTCCACACCACTGCCCCAGGAGCTGTTTGTCATGGCTCCTTCTGAGCCATATCAGACTGAAAGCCTGAGTCAGCCCCAGTTCCCTGCTCCAATGCCAAGAACAGATCTGTTGTCGCCCGTCCTGAAGGTCCACAGTTCATTTCCAGGTTTGTTGCCAAAACAGCAGCCTCCCTGCAGCACGACTGAGTCAAGTCCTTGTGGTCTGGTGGCGTCAGTCGTGTCACTCGAGGATACAGCACAGTGTCATCGAGCCCTGCAACGACTCAGCCTCAGCAGCGTGGTTGAGGTCATTTGTGTACCCAGATGTGCTGAGGTTTTAAGACAGGCTGGCGCTTGCTGTGAAGATGTAAGGGTGTATCATGTGATTTAGGCTCTCAGCTCTTTTGCATATGTGACAATCGCTTAAGAGGATCGTTTTTGGCCAAGGAGAGCATGGCACTGCCATCAAGGAGGAGAGCTCTGTGGAGATGGGCATGTGAGGAGACGGGTCACAATGTGGTGGCAGAAAAGGCTGAAGCTGCAGATTAAAAAAAGATAGATTGGTGTTGGATTAAGCAGTTGTTCTTCAAGCAGTTCTTTTGCCCATATAGATTAATGGCCCTTTAGACCAGGGAGTTGTGCACATTTTAGGGGTACAGCTTTTTGGGGGTCTCTTTGCAAAGGGCTGCTGAGGTGGGACCATGCATCTGCAGAGTGGGGCTGCCTGTGGTGTGATCCTGCTGGGCTGTGGTGTGATCCTCTGCTGCAGCTGGGGGCATGCTCAGACCCCAGAGCTCAGTAAATATTCACCTGACTCCTTTCAGTGCTGATCTACAGGCAGAGGCTCACTAGGTAGTTAACACTTTCCCCCTGCTGTGTGCTCTCACAACTTGAGGTAATTTGGTGATTTGACAGCGTTTCTCCCTCCTGCAGGATACAAATCAGCATTTGGCCCAGTCCTGCAGGACTGCAGTGCTGCTGGGGCAGAGCAGTGGAGTGGGTGCTGTTAGTGTGCAGCCACCGTGCTGCTGGCATGCTGAAACCTGAATTTCTGCAGTGTGCCAGCCCCAGGAGAGTCATACTGCAAACAACCCCTCTTGTCCTCACAGACCTTGGGCCCATCACCTGGACCAGACAGCGGGTGGGTGCTCTGCCCTTCCAACTCATCACTTCTGCATTGGGGACCAGCTCATCCATGAGGTGCCCTGATGGCCTGGTGTGGACACAGGAGCCCAAGCTGCCCCACAGTTAATTAACTACGAGAACCATGAATTCTGTAAGGCTTCACAATTAATTTCTTAGTTTCTTTTTTCTTGCTGTTTTTGTTAACGAATTCATTCCATGCGCTCATGGAAGTATCCTGGTGAGGCTTGAAGAGCTGAATTACAGGGGGAAGAAAGCCTCTCATTTTGCACCAGCATTTAGCTGATGAAATGTAAAGATGCAATGAGCTGATTAGTGATTCTGGTAATGTAATTAATGCCTCTGTTCTTTCATACGTGCAGAGCTGGAGGTCGAGCTGAGCGCTCAGTGAAAATTTGCCCTGAATGCGCAGTTCAGTGTGCTCAAAATTATTGCTCCCTCGTTATGATTCCTCCAGTAATTCCAAATTAAAGTTGATATACTTGTAAACAAAAGCAGGGCATGCCTGTGAATTGCAAGGGCTGGAGAATTCAGTTGCAGGATGGGAATGTTAATGCTGTGATCCGCCACAGACTGGGCAGGGCGGGGCTGCAGCAGAGCAGACACCTTGGTGGCTGTCACTCCTGCCAGATGCAGAGCTGGTGGTGGGGCCTGTCTCAAATCCTTGTCTGCACTTCCCTGGCTGCTGCAGGCAACCAGCCTCGTGTGGTTCTTCAGTTACATCTTCTTAACATCCCAACCATCGTAAGCCACTAATGTAATTCGCAGTCTGAAACCAAGCTCGGATGAGCTCATTTTTCAATGCAACATGATTTTGACATGCCTTACATGAAACTTTTATCTTTTTTTTTTTCTCCCCCATTTTTAATAAACATCACATTATCAAAATATTAGTGACGCTGGATTTGCCACCGTTGGTTTACCATAGATAACAGCATGGAGTGTTCTTCCTGTTCTGATTCAATAGTGCATGACAAGGGAATCCAATTTGTTCAGATTTAGATGACATGCCTCCAATTATGTAATTCCATTAGGAGGTGCCTGCAGCCAAGTCTGTGCTCACAGTCTCAGCAGACATAACTCTAATGGGACGTGTTGCAATATTGCTGTGTGGTGAGCACAACTTTGATAGAGAGCACGACCTGTCTCTCCCAGTCGTGTTTGTGGGAATGGAGAACACGAAAAATGACCCAGCTGTACTTGGGGCTCTAATCTGGCAATAAGTTATGTCACTACAAGAACAAAGCTTTGCAATGGAAGGTGAATTTGCAATGGCTATATATTTAATGTATTCAAAATCAGTCAGTAAATGCAGCACTTTGAATATGATCTTGTATTCAATTCCATAAATGGAAGATATATTGGTTGCAGTTTTTTTCTCTTGAATACCATCTCAGATTCCTATGTACTTGGGAATGTTGGATATTTATGAGAATATAAAGCAGTGATGAAAACATAAGACTAAATCTTAGCACAGTTACAACTTGCTTTAAATTATTAATCTTTAAGAAGCATGATAAAAAATTCTGCTATGCAAATTCTGTGGCACTGGAGTTGGTGTACATATCCATTACCACAGAGCTATCTAAATAGTGGTTTTAAAATAATTGTGTAATGGTGATGCAGAGTTACAGTTTCTGCAGGCAGGAAAAGGCAATTCTAGTGGCAGATCTGTCTCCCCAAGAAGTGGGATGTAACACCACTCATAAATAAAGCTGTTTAGATGAATTTAGCATCACTTGCAAACCAGAAGATTTCTGCAACGCCTTTGGGTAAAATGGCTCAGGCAGGGTTTGGCAGGGCTGAGCTCTCCAAGGGCTGAGAAGGAGCTGCATGGGCCGTGTGGGGTGTATTTTTGGTAGAGGGTGCTAGACCTGTGAAACTGAAGAAATTTAAGTGCATTTAATAGCCATAAAAAGGTCAAAGCTCTGACAACCGTGTGACATCTCTTGCTCTGTGTTTGGGCTGGACCTGCAGGCAGGTTTATTCTGCAGAGCAGGGATGAGAGCTGTACCTCTGTTGGCCAGTACTAACCAGGGTTTGGCCAAATAGATAGTATTTAAATATATCACTTTTATTAAGAAGAAAAGCTCCCTAATCCTTGCTCGGGGGAAGTATGAGTGATAGCATCTCTACTTTCATAATCTTTTGCAGTTCTCACATGAATATATGAAAGAATTTAATAATGTTCTAGGTTAGAAAATGATCATGCATATGCATACATCTTTAAAATCTGTCTTCTCTGACTTTCTTTCCCCTTACTTAAGTCAAGAGAGGAAGCCAGCAAACGATTTCAATGTATGATGCATCCAATATCACCTTTCACATAAACAGAAAAAATATGCTTCCTCTGTTGATGTGATGAGACCAGGATGCATTTAAGTGTCTAGGGAAAGTGTCATTTTGTTTAAAATAATGTGAAGAGGAGCCTAGTCGCAGTATGTTGAAATGAGTTATGAAGGTGCTGCTGTTTTAATGACAGGATGGGGGAGATGCAGCTGAAGATGCTGCTGTTGTGCCTGAGTCCTGGCCCAGATTGTCACTGCTGGGATCCCCTTTGCACCTGCTGCTCTTGTCCCATCCCTGCACGGATGCTTTGCCAGAAAAGTCCACTCAGGTGGTGTTTAGCTGTGCTTTAATCTGGCCCCTCAGTGGATTGCTTAGCCTGCAGATACAATGGAGTATATTAACCTCAGTTCAAAACCCAGTGTAATTTTGTGGGAATGAATTGTTCAGATAAATTTCGTTGAGCACAGATTCTTAATCTGCTAAATGGGGAAAGACACTGCTGCCTGCAGTTTGGGAATAAATTAGATTATTCTAGATTAACCCCTCCAGGGATGAAGACATAGGAAGAAGCTGTTGCTGCTCAGACAGTCGATTTTCAGGTTTATTTATGGCAGCAATCCAGCTGCCAGTGTGACTGAGAGCAGAGCCTGAGCTGCTGCCATGCACTTCACCATGCTCTGGAGCTCCTGTTTGCTGAGTTCAAATGCAGGAGCATCAATCTGCTGCCAGCCAGGCCACGTGCCCCGGCCCTGGGGCGCTGGACACTGCTTTGGCTTCTCTCCCTGCAGACAGAATACCCAGGCATGTTTCCCTGGGGTTTCAGGAGTTCATTGGAAGGTTTTGTTAAAGCAGCTGTGCTCCAAGACAAGCTCAGTCCTCGGGTCCCTTCCGATCTACGAGTGCTCTGTTTGTTTCCCTTTAGGAAGAGGTTCCCAGGTGGGCTTAGAGGAACACCACAGACCTTGCCACCTTCACCCTGGATGCCAGCGTGGTGCTGGATTAAGTGACAGTGAGCAAACCTGCATGCAAGAGGCAGAGCTCATGTTGCAAATGCTTTTGTGGCTGAGCATCGCTGCCTGTCTGCAAAGCTGGCTTTGGTCCCTCCACCCCCAAAGCTCCAGTCCATTTCGAAGCAAAATGGGAAAAGTCTGGCATCCAAAAGATACATGCCTTGGCCTGTGCAGCATCTCCCTTTGTCTGATCCTTGCAGGAGTACTTCCATGTCCCAGGGGTGTCTGCAGAAGCTGAGTGGTGAGATCAGAGCTGGTGGTCCCAGCCCTGTGCCAGCACAGGGGCTTGACAGGAGGGGTGCCCTTCCTTGGAGACCTGGCTTGAAGCTGATGCTAACGGTGAGAGGAGTTATTGCTCAGCACTGCCAGTGGTGAGAGGAAATGTTCAGTGTATTACTTTCTGGGACACCTTCCCAGAAAACGTTTCCTTGTCATAATTGCAGCACTGATGCCATAAGCCCCGGCAGCAGCTCCCTTTTAGTGGAGATGAATGGAGTGGAGTATCAGGAAAGCTTTCCAGGATTCAGTTTGGTCACAGCCTGTTAAATCAAGAGCCTGTTCAATGAGGGCATCATGTGCTCTTCAGCCTGGCCACACACAGTGAAGAGGGATAGCTGAAAACTCACTATGTTTGCTACTTGAATCTGGGGATGCTGCTACATCTGTTCCCCAGGAGTCTCTAGACTCACACTCTCTCCTAGTATATTGTCTGAACTGGATAATAAAGCTCCTCAAAGCAAAGACCACATTTACCATGGTGCTGTCAATCCAGGAGATGAGTATTCCCAGGTCCTCCTTGTCCCCATCCACATGTGTGGCTCCTGTGTCTTGAATTGTATTTCATGTTTTTTAAGAAGGGGGAAATAAACACGTGAAACTGCAACTCTGATCTGAAGCACTGAGGGTTTTTTGGAAGGATGGTAGACCAACAATTAATGGAAAAGCTTCTGTCTTTACTATTCTGTTGTGCCCTGGTGTTGTGGGACTTGGCACTGGTGGGTCCTGAAGGGACACTCACTCCATCCTGTCCCCTCCCCTTGGGGGCACCCTCTGAGGGGGCTGCTGAGTACACCAGATGGGTAGAGAAGTAAATGTCAGGACTGATAACTGATATGAGTGGAATTCTCTGAGGAAGAGGATGAGATAAACAAATCAGGTCCTTCATAGAGGTGGAGGTATCAGGATCACCTCTTTGCTCGCTTGAGCAGGGCAGTTCCTCAGTGCTCTCCCACTTCTTACCTGCCATGCTTTTCTGATGTACAGGTTGTGCTCCACTTTGTTTCCTCATTGGGAGCATTTTGCTTGGAGGAGGACAGCTTGGGTTGAATTTCCCAAGATTTCCCAATTTTCCCAAAGCTGTGCTCTCAGCATTGGAGGGTTGTGGTGTTTCAGATGGGTAGGGGAGATGCAGTAGAGACAAAACTTAAAGCTGATGATTGGTGAACTGTAAATTTGAGCTGGAAAATGTGGCTGTACTGTAAAATTCAGGACACCATCTGTTTCATTGCTTACTTGCAGTAACATTTGTACTTGATAATTAAAATGTCACACACATTTTTAGCCAGAATAATCCATGGAGGAGTAGAACTATGTCTTCTGAAAATCTTTCAAGAGATACTCAGAGATAGGAACGAAACTGTTTTGAACCATCTCTTGCTGCTCATGGAAGAGTTTTTCTTCTTGGTTTTTTTTTGTTTGTTTTTTTCTTTGTTTGTTTCCCTTTTTTCTTTCATATTTTGAGGACAAGGTTGGGAGAGTGGGAGCAGTGGCAGATCCTTTTGGAAGGAGCTGTGACCTTAGTGAATAACCCTACATGTCATGTGATTTATTTTGCTTTAGGCTTATCATACCGGGTTTATCATGTCCCTTCTGGCAGGGGTAGGATATCTTTGGCTTCAGCTGAAATCAGCTTGGTTTTAAGGGTTTCTCAGCTAGCCTAAGCAGGACTTCCCTCCAGCTGAGAGTTCAGTGTGCTGCCTGCTTGTTTGGCTGTGGGTGGTGAGGGCTGGAAGCTCAGGGCTCAAGAACTGCAGTGAGAAGCTGCTCAGAGAAAGGTCAGATCTTGGCCCAAACATGTGATACCCTGACAGTGAGAGAACCAGAGTAAAGGATGAAGCAAGGGGCACTGTTCATGGGCAGTGGAATTAGATGCCTTTTGCATAGCAGTGCCAGTCCTTCAGCTGGCACAGAGGGGAGCTGGACTGCTCTCATTGCCCAGCCCAGGTTGTTGCCTCTCTGTAGTGGCCTCAGTTCAGCTGCCACTTTGGCTGGAGTTTGCTTCATGGCACTGAAAAGACAGAAGAATTGAA
Source organism: Hypocryptadius cinnamomeus (assembly GCA_013400635.1). NCBI lineage: Eukaryota > Metazoa > Chordata > Aves > Passeriformes > Zosteropidae > Hypocryptadius > Hypocryptadius cinnamomeus. The sequence continues at coordinate 131,056 of VYZP01015088.1, read as the reverse complement.
TTTGCTTTTGACTGTCTGCAAGTAGGATTTTTAATGTCTTAATGCTACAAATTAATTAAAAATATAGGGAGCATCTGAAGTCCAGAAAAATGCAATGTGTCTGAGCTGATGTCCGTGCTGAATGTGCTGTCACTGACTGCCAGGAAAGCATCTGATGAGGTTTTGCCAGCTCAGTCTCCAGTTTCCAGACACACCACGAGCTTGGACTGTGTGGATAGTCCTTCTGAGCACGACACAATGGACACATCCCTGGGTTTGTTCAGGGTTGTTGTGTGAGAGGCTGAAGTGTCATTTTCTGTTAACATGGCTTTCTAAGGGCATTGTCCTCACTGATTCAGACTGAGTAAGATATACTTTTACTAAACGTTTGGGGTGGAACTAGGAGATGTGGAAAACAAGATGTTCTGCACATCTTGTAATGTTTACTTAGCCTTGCTTGCTTAGCTGATGTAAAACCCCTCCCAGCTGAGCTTTGACACAACAAATGCATCCGTGGAGTTTTACTAGAAATGCACTCTGCTGTTCCATGAAAATTTTAAATCCAGTTATGTCAACTGTGTGTGAATACAAGTTTTAAACTCCTGGTCTGCTGGGAGCCATTTGGAGCTCAGAGTGTTACGGTGCATCGGAGTGTGCCATCAGTAACAAGTCAGGATTAAAGATGAAGTCTGCAGAGAAACCACAGCCAGTACCTCAGAAACACTTCCCAGCCAGCCAGGTGCTTTCAGGGCTGTCTCCCATCTTAAATCAAACATCCCAGCATCCATGCAGACCTTGTACGTCAGAGCTCAAGATGTATCCTTGCAGGATGAGGTCCTGTGCTTCTGCCAGGAGACTGTATTGTAGTGTGTGAGGGAGGGCTTAAAATATTCTAATTGTCTGCTATGAAATTGCAGTTTTGTTCCCTGGAGTAGAAAAGTGAGTTTAAATCATTAACGCCACAAGTCTCAGTGATGATTACAGAAATGTTTGCAAGTGACTTAATCAGTATAGTTTGTCTGAGTGGCCCATTTTAATATTATTGCACTGATTAAGTTTTCTTAGCTAATATGTGTTTCATTTCCAATTCAATTAAATGAGAATCCCCTTCCATTACATGATATTACAGTAGTGCCCTAGTGGGGCAGGAACACACTTGGTATTTTCAATTGATACAGATTTCTTCATTATACAGTCTCATGGTGCTCAATGGAATCAATGAGAGCTGAAATTAAAACTGTAGAAGTTGCAGCTGTAAATACACTGTCCATTCCTCTATCCCTCTTTTGGCAGCAGGCTGAGAATTACATTAGTATCAGTTCATTAATTACATTGCAAAGATGTTTTCAATAGATGCTTGCTTTTGGCAAAATTTTAGAAAGACTGGGAAGGATTTTCCTGGATTTCTGTATGCGCAATAGTCATGATAAGCAAAATATAAGTTGCACTAATGTGCCTTTTTTATATGCTATATATCCTCTGTTTAGTTTTCAAAAGCCCTTTTGTATAACCTATCGTGGGTTGTATTAACTGGCGTACAGAAGATTATCTGCAAATGGCTTGTGAAGGAATTACATTCTTTCGTGTGAGCCAAACCTCCTTCTTTTATGTATTATTGAAGAGAATTGATTGAGCTCTGATATAGTAACAAATGATTTTGTAAATACCTCTCTGGACTTAATTTCCCATTGTGGGAGACACAGAGCTCTTGGGGTTGATTGTGTGATCTTTTTCTTGAGAGCTCCAAGGTTTCTCCAGCGCTGAGGCAGGGATGTTCAGTAGTGGCTACTCTTGTGTGCAGAGGAGTTGGGAGGGATGTTCAGGCAGCAATTATGAATTTGCAGTGAGTGCTCAGGATATAGGATAAATCACAACTTCTAAACACACACTGATGTGTTCATAAAGAAGACAAGTGTGCGTGCCAAGCTGACACTGGAGCTCTCCGCACGCACTTCCTCCTGGATCATATTGGCCACAGAAGTTGCAAATGAAGTACACAGGGTTCAGTGATCTCCTGCTTCCCATGGGTGGCAGGTGGCTGGCAGGACGGGTGTCCACAGCCCCAGGGGACCTTGAGCAGGTTTGCTGTGGCAGCCCCTGCCTCATTTCTCTGCTGTTGTGCAGCTCCGTGCAGCCACGTGTCAGCTCATGCCCTCTGCTTGCACACACAGAGCCTTACTGGTTTTATCCAATTACTATAAGTATTTTCATCTGGTCAGAGAGAATGTGGCTTTGCACATTTAAGATATAGCTAAAATATATATGGATATAAGGATAAAGCTTTTTTATTGCTAAATATATGCTTTTTATAAACAAGAAGTTGGATTTTTTTTTTTAGAATATAATAAATATTTTAGCATAGTTATTCTGGCTCCATAAGTGCAATGAAAATGTTAGCCTTGGCATATCAATCGCACTTTACAGATGACTGTAATTTCCTGAATGTCAAAACTCCAAATTTCTCTACTAAGCAAACTTTTCAGTGGCAAAATAGATTGCCTCCATAATATATCACTGTGTGCAAGAAAAAATGAAATCTTTATGTACTGTATTATGAATCAATGAGGCATTAAGATTCTTGGAAGGGTGAGTGGACTCTGGAAAATGAAAAACTGCCACTATTCCATCTCTGTAAACCGCTGCTTATGGAGTGTAGGCTTTGCAAACCTCGATCTTTGCCACCGCAGAAATATCAGTTACACGTTGATTCTAATTCCTGCAGCAGCATTTAGATGGGGTAAATACTGTTGTAAAGATCTGATTTATAGCAGCATCCTGTGGTTATTCACCAGCTCTGTTGCAGTGGCCTCCTTTTTGCTTCAGGATATCTGCCATGCTTTTTAATGAATCCATAACAGCTCTGTCATCGGGGCCGTGCTGTACCACGCCTGGAAGATGTGTGTGGTGTTCCTCCAGGAGCTCCAGGGGACAGGGACAGCTCCTCACACCGGGAGTAGGAAGGTGCTCCTGGCACTCTGTGGGTGCCAGAGCTCCATGTTTCAGAAGACATCGCTCAGACCTTGACTTTTCTTAGTGTGTATTAAGAGCAAAATTCAGCTCTGCCTCTGTTTATTAAGGGATAATCGCCCTAGGCAAGAAAGGCACTTTCCAAAGCCAAGGCCTTGCATGCTGCTGAGACCTCACAAACCCAGTGTCACCTGTGCTGCAGCTTGTCATCCAGCACGATGGAGGCATGGCACACACTGATCCTCCTGTCACCTTCTCTCTCCTTTCCTTGCGTTTTACCTCCCCTGTCCAGCCTGGGGGCTCCACACCACTGCTGCCCTCCACCCTGATTCCTCTGTCATATAACCAAGCTCGTGAGATGGGAAGCTTTACTGCTCTAGGTAGGCTGTGATGGAAGCTGGGTGTTTCCAGAGGGCAGCTCAGTCCTTTATCCAGCAGGTCAGGTGGATGGGATGGATGGCCCAGCATTGCCACCCTTTCCCATGCCAGACTCCAGGGTGGAGGCAGAGGACTGGGAACTGGCACCAGCAGCTGAGTCACTCTTCTGTTTGCTAAAAACAGAAACTTGCTTCTCTTTTTATGCACTACTGAAAAAAAAAGTAATTTAAAAGGTCACTATTCTTGCTGAATTGGTTGTGAGCGGGGGTGTCCTGCAGAGATCTTAATAATACAGGCAATTATGAAATTAATACCACTCTGGCAGATCTGCAGGGCCGCTCTCCCCTCCGCAGGCAACACTGTGGACAATTATTTTGTGCGTGAGGGTAGCTGGGAGCATGTGTGTGTGTGAGGCTGCATATTTTTTACTTATTTAAAGCCTTATTTTCATTATCTTTGTTTGCATATGCCATGCCTGCACATATATGAATGTGTACCTTGACCTGCTAAATCGCTGTCTTCCTCTGTGCCTGAAATGCTTTTTTTCCGCAGATCTTTCATATTTGGTAATTTCACGGGCAATGATGGGCTGATGTAATTGCTGTTCTTGAAAAATCCAGCTCCTTTTTATGGGTTTCTCTGGCACTTCTCTCCTGCTGCCGTTGCTGTGGGTAGGCTGCTGGCTTCCTACCCCCACCATTAGTGTTTCTAGACAAAACATCTCTGTGATTCATTGGGTGCTGATAGAAGTGAAAACATAATGATTACTTAGAGGAAATGTAAATTTGCATTTGCTAACAGCTTTAATTCGCAGTCCTGAAATACTTATCTCCTTTCCTTCCAGGCCCTTTTTCAGAGCTAATGCATTATTTGCTTCTGCCACCCTGAGACCCAGAGTAAAGGGATATAGTCTAGGTAGTCTTGCAGGCTGCTGCAGAGGAAAGGGGTGTTTGTTCCTTCTCTCCCTCCCCATAATCTTTATCCATCACTTCTTTAATGAAGAAGGGATTTGTTCATTTAGATTTTAGTGTACTTTGAATTTTGGATGAGGTGGACCTGGAAGTTGGGTTTCATTTAAATGCCTGAATAGAGAGAGTTCTCGTAGGAGCAAGTAGTAGCCAGCCCAGGGTCCAGTTGGGCCTGAGGTGCACTGAGGTCTTTGGGGAGAGGAGAGAAGGGGAACAGTCCATACCCCTGCTCCATGGTCACCTCCTTGCAAGAGCTGTGACAGTGGCAAGGGAGGCCCTGGCATGGGCAGCCAGGCTGCAGATCCAGATCCAGGGCATGGAGGCAGCCATGGAATACTGGGAGTGAGATCTCCCTGCAGCTCAGGGAAACAGAACAGCCCCCCTTGCTCCTCTCCCACTCCCAGACAGGGTTTGTTGCCCTGTCTGTGGGGCTGGGAGGCTTGGGGCAGAGCAGCAGTGTGGGAAGCCCATGGGCCATGAATGCATCTCCACTGCTGCCACTGCCATCCACATCACGGCTGGGGAGCATCTGGGACCAATCTAGAGTGGATGCAAATGTTTGATTCCCAGTGCTGCCTCAGTAAACTTGCCAAATATTTTGGCCTCATCTCTGTGAATTGTGCTGTGGGAGCAGCTCTTGGCAGGGAAGAGGCGTTCTCGTTTTGGGGGGAGGTTCCAAGCAGGGATGGATGGGGCAGGAGAGGCTCTCACCAGGATGCTCACCCCTGTCCTCCTGATTGTGTCTCTAGGTGACAGAGTTTGTTAAGAGTCAGGATGAGTCACAGTATTAAATGAACACTTTGTTTCTCTCTGAATGATCTCCAAACAGATGCCTGACTCCAACAAATTAGGCAGCAGCGGTATTTCTCTTGGAGGAACAATTTGTGGTATTAGCAAATCAAATTCTCAGTGGGCCACTCTTGATGGGAATTAACCTCAACTTCTGGGAGCGAAGCACTCGGCGCCCGGCAGGGCATAATTGAGTTTGACTTCTCAGAGAGATGTGGTGGCCATGATTGATCGGCTGAGGACCCTCTGCCAGAGATTAAAATCCATCAGCAGCTTTGGAGCCCACGGGGAGGGTTCCCGAGAGCGCAACAAGGAATGTGAGACTCACACCATTCACGTTCCTGACCTTCCGTCATTGTCCGTGACTTTGCTGTCAAATAATCCTGAGCAGGGACATTTTTCAAGTGGTGTGGGGTGAGGGAGAAGTGCAGGACACTGCCTGTGACACAGTTTCACCGTTTCCCCACAGCTGCTGGGAGCAGTGGAGGAGAAGGAGATGGGATCTCAGATCTGTGCGTGAGGCCACAGCGTAGGAGCATCTTCGTGTGGTCAGATGAGCTGGGACAAGTTGCCATCTCAAAAAAACCCCAAATTACTCAGCTTTTAAAAGAATGAGTATGTGGCTACTCTTTTATGAGCGAGCTCTCTAGATTTTTATTCAGCAGCTTGAGGAGTTTGTGCAGAGAGGGGAAGGACATGGATGTCCTTGTGCTGCCTGCTGGCTCTGGTGATTGTGCATTGTTTCTGGTGCTGAAGTGCCAACCCTATGATTATTTTTCTTTTTTCAGTAGCTTCATCCTTAATCCTTTGCATCATATGCAGAATCTCTGCTGCAGGGTTTTAGTTTGTTTTATTTGCATTTCTGCTGGATGTGGCACAAATATGGTCTATCCCTTTGCCCCTGCACCCTCAGAGTGAACTTTTCTTTCAAAATATCCATCTCCACCTGGAGCAGAACTTGGTATCACACTGGCCTGTTAATGTACCACAAAGTCCATGAACTGGGGAAAAAAACCCACACAGATTTGGAAACTTAACAAATTTCCTTGCCTCCCCCATCTCCACTCAAAGAGATGGAGACACTTGTATAAAATTGCCTCCCATTCACTGCACAAGCCCCGTCTGTGACTCCAAACGTCCTAGCCAGGCTTGCCATCTGGCTGAGCTTGACCCAGATACAAATGGGTGTGTTTGAGCCAGCTTAAAGCATGGCTTTACTTTTGCATGGTGAATGGGACTGCCCCAGTACTTTCCCTGAAAATCATAGCTCTGCTTCCTCAGCCCTGTGCTGAAGCTGTGTTTTCCTGCATTAGTTTGCCTCTGGGAACAGCCTGTGGGGGAGATGGGGATGTTTCTGGGGCTGCAGTGCTCCCTGTGCAAAAGCTGTAGGTTTCTTACCTTCAGTAACCTACAAAGCCCTTCTTGCTACTGCCTCATTTCTCAGCAGAAATGGGAAAAGGTCACTCAGCCCCTCACCTACTAATCCACTAATGGATGTAATGGTGAGTGGATGTTCAGCTTTCAGCTCCCCTCTCCAGTCCTTACCTCATAGTTCCATCAAGCTGGGATCAGGTTTCCAGGCTGAAGCTATGGCAGCTGCCAGCATCTGACCTCCAGCCTCCCTCGACCTCAACAGGCAATTAAACAGTGGGGCAGTGGGGTTGGGATGAGATGTGCTCTGACTTTGGGAGATTCTGACCCATTTTGATGCATAATTAGAGTCCCCCTCACCTCTTTAGTTCTGCACACAATGAGCCCCCTGAGCACTATGGTGTGGGTACCTGTATATCCCTTCCCTGGCAGCTTCTCCACACTCTGAAGTCTCTGGCTTTACTCAGTGTTGTCATCCCTTGGGGTTTCACAGTTCCTTACTTGGACTTCAATTTTTTTTTCTTGGTTTTTTTGGTTTTGGTTTTGGGGTTTTTTGGGGGTTTTTTGGTTTTGGTTTGTTTTTTTGGTTTTTTGGGGGTTTTTTTGGTTTTTTGTTTGTTTGTTTGTTTTTGGTTTTGGTTTTTTTGGTTGGTTTTTTTGGCAATTAGAAGTTTGATGCAAGGATTCTTAAAAAAACTGATTAGGTTGAAAAAAGGGAATCTCATTCTGTCCCTGTGCAGAGGAGGGGAAAGGGCTGGCAGGAATGGACTGTGTGACCACAGGATTATCCTTCAAAGCAAACAGGTGCAGCATGGGGAGCAAACTCAACATTGTGGGACTGTTCAGTCCCTGCATTCCTCAAGGAATAGCAGTGCTCAGAGAGAGACCAGAAGCAAGTCACTGTCACATCATCCCACATTCCTGATGCCTCCAGGGTCAACCTACTTTGTGAGTTGCCCTCGAGCTCCCTTTCTCTGCTTCATGGCCCCCAAGTTCATCAGAAAAGCCATGTTCTGGTGAGTGCAGCTCTGAGCTGCAGGATGATTCACAGTAATTGTAGCTCTACCTGCAGATGTGTTGTTTTGGGCTCTGAAGCACACGCTTCAAGGAATGGGCAGGAACTCAACACCCCCTTGGTAAGACAGCAGAAAGAACAAGCTGTTACCTACAGAGCTAAAAATAATTGCAAAGCTTTAAGTCTTCCTCAGTTGCAGCAGAATGATGCTCAAAGTGCTGATGGCCAAATTCATCTCTGGCACGGCTCTGAGCTGAGGAGCATTAAAGCTTTTGTGACTTTCTGAAGCTCAGTTCAGATGAACACAGAGCAGCACAGCTGCTTTCCTGGAGCTGCCATGATTCCTAACTCAGAGGAGAGGCTTGGGGCAAAAGCTAATGTTCCCAAAAGGGGCAGTGCCTCTTTTGGTAGAATTTTAATAGGTAGGAGAGAAATGCATAAAATTCCTGAGAAAGGCCCAGCAGCTGACAAAGCATCTCTCTCTAAGACATCTCTTCTCATTTTTTGAAAGCAGGATTCATCTGGGAAATAACAAGGTGGAATAAATAACAGCTGTGAGCCTGTTTCAGCCCCTGTTTCAGCTGTGCTTAGGCCAGGGAGGATATGGGCCCTGCCTGGGGCATCCCGTGAGTGTCCCTGCCTGGCATCCTGAGCTCAGGGTGCTGGGGAGGCCCAGACACCTCCGTGCTCACTGTAGAATTCAGTGAGCATCTTCACTCAGCCTCATCCCCCCAGTCTCCCTCAACTGCAGCATTTCCCTGGCAGGCACAGATGGAGATACCTGCCCAGATGAGGCAGCCCAGGCTGACAGTGCTCTGCTACAACACAGCCTCTTCCCCAACACACGAGTTTTTATTCATTCTTTTGTTTTTACAACAGCAGCCAAGGGAGACGCTTTGTCACTGCCTGTGACCAAGGAGCACAAAGGGAGAGTGGCTGAAGAGTTTGAACTGTAATAAAACGCTCACTGTATCGATCTTGGCTCAGGATTTGTTTCCCTTCTTGCATTAACTCCCCATCGATTTCTGTGATGACCTTAGAGCATACAGTCTGCTTGGCCTTCTCCTTCAGCTGGTAGCACCCCTGTGCCTGCACCCTTCTCCCCTGAGCTGAGCTGCTCATGGGCCAGCTCGTACAAGGGGCTCTGGGGTAAGCAGGGCTTTGCTTTTGCCCCCACGGTCGTCAGAGGTTTGTTGCTGTATCTTAGTTGCTGTAGTTAATGTAGAGGTTAGTGCTGTATGGTGGGGTCATTATTTTAGTGCAGTGTCCCAATAAACTAGATCCAAGGCTCAGGAGTCCTGGCAGAAGGTAAAGAAGGGGCTTGGGTTTGTCCCAGAGAGGCTCCGTTTCCCATGCTGGGGATCCTGACAGGGCTGTGTTGCTGCTGCATCAAAGGAGCCTGAGGCACAAGCATAATCAGGGACAGCTCCTGCTCATTGGAGCGGCTGGTTGAGGTGGTGCTCATGGAAAGCCCTTCCTCTTTGCCAGGTTGGGTTCTCCAATGGTACCAGAGACCTGCTGAGATAGGACAGAGCAAAACTCTCCCCATCTCTGCAAGGGACAGTGCGGGGTTAGCAGCTGCCCCTCACTCCTGAAAGTGAGCTTAATTCTTGCTCCCTCTTACCTCCAGCTCTCACAGTGAAATCAGTGAGTGGCATTTCTGTGGAAAAGGACTATCCTTGCAATTGTGGTGGGGACTTTTGCTGCCTTTGCCTGTGTGAATCTGTGGCCAAATCCCTCTGAGCAGGGGGGTGGCAGCAGTACCACCTGAGGTGAGGGTGAGGATGGGGGTGGTGCTGAGTGTGGTGTCACAGCTCCAAGTGTTGAGTGCTGTTGTTTCCAGCCACTGATGCTGTACTAGGCTCATTGGCTTTATTTGGCTTTGCATGTTTATTGTACTTTCTACTTACTTAATTATTCATGAGTGTGGATGCTCTAAATAGGAAGAGGAGTGGTGATTCTCCAGGTTTTCTTTCCCTGTGCAGTTGGATCCTTTTTGTGCTTGTGATTCACTTTTTAGTCCGTTCAAAGACAATTTTCTGTAAAACATTGACATCTAGTGGCTTTTCTGCCAAAGGAAACAACAGGGAACAAAAGTGACTGCAAGGTGACCAGTCACAATGTCACTTGAGAAAGAAAATGAATGTCCTTCTCCTCCTTACACAGTACCAAGGACATGGCAATCACACCCCAGGGGCTCAGGGCTCCTGGGCACACACTCCTTGGTGTCCTCCTCCTAGAGGAGTGTCTTTCCCTGGCAGGACAATTTACTTATTGAGCTACTTTAATTCCATTTGCTTAAGCAGATGGCTGGTATGCTGATGGTGTTCCTCCAGCATCATCCAGGTGAGGCCATGGTCATGTTAGTGGAGGTTCAAAGAGCTGTGTCCATCTTCAGGCTGTGATGGTGGACAGCATGGTGTTTGATGGTGGATATTAATGTGCAACCCAGAGTGAACTCTGGGCAAGTTCTGTGGTTGAACTTGCAGCTTTTCCAGCGAGTGGCCTGATGGGTTCCCTGTGGCAGCATGACCCCCATGTGTGCTACTATCCTATTGCTTCAAACCAAAGCCAGCACCTCCCTTGAAAATGTTTTCTCTTACAAAATGCTGTAATGCATGCTTTAATTTCTTGTTAGTCACTTAGCTCTCCTCTCTCATCATTTCAATCCTGTATCAGATGAAGGCAGGAGAATAAAACAGGATTTAACATGGGCTTTGCCAAGGTACTTGTTAGAGTGGAAGTGGTTTGGGGCTTCTGGGCACACCCCATTGATCTGGTCTGCAAAAGGAAAGGTCCAGTAGGAAATGCCTTCCTCAGAGGTGTTATGCTGCTCTGGGGCTCGTGCAGTTGAGACCCACAGCTGCTCATCAGGAACCTAGCACGGGCAGCTCTTTGCTGTCTGTGGAAACCTGTCAGTGCAGCTCTGTTGTATAAGGAAATTAAAAGAGCCAGAGCTCTGTGTCCTGCTTGGGTCGTGGCTTACATCCTGGGAGATACTTCAGGTATTCTCCCAAGGTCTGGCATGACCATCAGTTGGAGCACCAGCAGGAGCCTGTTGCCACATGGACAGCCCAGCACAGAGGGGAGTCTTGGGTTCCCTTGGCCTCTGTAGAGACACCACCAGTTAAACAGAGACAGCTCTGTGTGTGTGCAGGTAGATGCAGCCCTTCCCACTCGCCCCGGGGATTTGTCAGCCGTCCTTCACCCTGTGGAGGTGAACTCACGGAGGAGCCTCTGCAGCAGGGCTGCTGAAAGCCTCTTAAGTGCATCTGCCTGTGTGTATTGATTTTGAGCATTAATGTGCTCTGTGCTGGAGACACACAGGACTAAACGCTCTGTTTTCCTCTCCCCTTGGCAGGAATTTCTACTACATCACCATCCTGCGTGACCCCGTGTCCCGGTACCTGAGCGAATGGCGCCACGTCCAGCGGGGAGCGACATGGAAGGCGTCCCTGCACGTCTGCGACGGCCGGTCCCCGACCACCGAGGAGCTGCCCAGCTGCTACACAGGGGACGACTGGTCGGGCTGTTCCCTGCAGGAGTTCATGGACTGCCCCTACAACCTGGCCAACAACCGCCAGGTCCGCATGCTCTCCGACCTCAGCCTGGTGGGATGCTACAACCTGTCGGTCATGCCCGAGGAGCAGAGGAATAAGGTTCTGCTGGACAGTGCCAAGGAGAACCTGAAGCGCATGGCGTTCTTCGGCCTGACCGAGTTCCAGCGCAAGACTCAGTATCTCTTTGAGAAGACTTTCAACATGAACTTCATCTCGCCCTTCACGCAGTACAATAGCACAAGGGCCTCCAGCGTGGAGATAGACAAGCAGACTCAGCAGCGCATCGAGGCCCTCAATTTTTTAGACATGGAATTGTACGATTATGCAAAAGACCTGTTCTTGCAGCGGTACCAGTACATGCGGCAGAAGGAGCACCAGGAGGCGCGGCGGAAACGCCAGGAGCAGCGGAAGATCCTGCGGGCGAAGCAGGCGCACCTGAGGGAGCAGGGGGAGAACAGCTCCAGCACTGACTACACAGGGAACGTGGAGCGGTGGCGGCGGTAGTGGGGGGCACCTGCCGGGCAGAAAAGAAGCAGAGCCCAACCCAGCCTGCAAACCAGAGATGGCGAGTGATGCTTCTCAAGGGTCTGAAGCAAAAAGAGGTCAAAATGTTGCCTTTGCAGTTGCCTTTGCAGTAAATGTTGTACTGTACGTGGAACACTTAATCTTAGCGTGTAATTAAATTGTCCTTTTTAGGTTTGTTGGATTATTTATGAAATACAGGAGCCATCTCGGCTCATCGGAAATGTTTGCTTGGACATTTATTTAAAAGAAGTGAAAGAAAAAAATCCTTAAATTAGTTATGAGTACAAAATGAGATGCTGGAAAATGTTTATGATGCTCGGCTGAAATCTATCTGGGAAGCAAACTCATTTCCTAATAACGAGCATTTAGCATACTCTCACAATACGGTGTATGAACAAATCCTTTTCCTTTGATTTTATCTTAATTTTATTTTAATAATGTGTTTTCAAGGGCACCAACTGCTTATGATATTTACCAAGTTAATGAGTGGACGATGAAGGGAACAGTAAAGGTCTAGAAAAATTATTGACTAGTTTTATGTATAATATTGGCTTTTAAAATGAATAGAAGTAATTTCTCTAGTTATATAAATATTTAAAATTTTAAACTTTTTCTACCTACTGCTGTTTAGAGTTTTAAGCTTGGTCTATCTCATATTAAAAAAAAAAGAAAAAAAATACATACATACTTTTCTGAACTCAATGCCAACGTTATAAGACACTGTTTCCAGAATTTTTCAGGGCAGTATGATTTTAACCATTCTGGAAAAGTTGCAGCACATTCTCATGTCTGTTTCATAAAGCCTTCTCCAAGTTATAATCCTGTGACAGTGTCTCATTTTAAGTCTTTCTTACCCATTAGAATACATAATGCTGAATTTATCATTCCTTAATAATTGGTGGTATAAACTAGATGAAATTACGTTGCTGATACTTGTGTAGTGTCTTTAAAAAGTCATAAAACTCTCTAATCCCAGCAATATTATAAAGAGAATTGCTCAATGGAAGTAGATTTACACTTGAATTAGGATTTACTTCCAGTAAATCTTTGCTACACCAGATAAGAACAGGGCTTTTTTTTTTTGCCTGTGCTCTTGAGCCCTTCATAACGATGACAGATGAGGACTGGAAACGACAGAAGCCAGTTTTTCCATAGCCATAGTTACAGGAGGAGAAGGAGGTGTGGTGCATGGGGTGCACAGCTTGCTCCCGAGCGGGCTCTGCCGGGGCTCGGGGTGCGGAGCCGGAGCGGGATCCCCGCAGCCCTCCGGCCTCCCCCAGACCCACGGGAGAGCAAACGGGACACGTGGTGCGAGGGGCTCCTACAAATCTCTATGCAAAAAAAATACAAACCTCTGCAAGGCTTGGGCCAGACTTTCAGCAAGCTCAGAACATTTGTCCTGCAGTGCTCCCGAGCTTGGCACTGAGCGCAGGCAGCCGGGAAGGGCCCTCTGTGGCCCCAGGGACAGGATGCTTACAAGGCTCACTTGCACTGTTGCCTTTCACCTGTAATACTCTATACACCAAGAAGGCAGGGGGGCAGAAAATGAGGCAGAAGGCTTTAAAAACATCTTAGGGCTCCATGCCTAAGTTACCTGGAAGTGGTTTTACATCTGATGTTGTGTGGCTGCCTGGGGGCAGCAGCCCTGCCAAGGGCAAGGGGAGAGCAAAGCAGCAGCAAACCAATACCCTGCATTAGCAGCTTTGAGAAGAGAATAACTTCATGTACAGCAATTTTTTTTTTTAAATGAGAACTGCAGTTGCCAATATGATGTCTCAGTTATATTTTGGTTTTCACGGGGGAAAATAATTCATTCTTGAAACTGAAAGGCACTGCTGTAAACAGGACTTAACTGTGGGTGAGCTGGAGGCCTGTTGCAGGAGGTGCATCTTGTTTTTATGCTGTGGTGTGCATGGTTTACAGAGACTAGTTGCATTTTCTTTGTGTATACTGTTTATTGTATATAGGGGATGTACGAATATAAGGATACCATTTTGTCATAACCATATCAAATTCTACTGATTTCCACCGTAGACGCTGTCTTATTGTGTAGATTTACAGGCCAATCCACTGACTTTGATTGTGTCATTTAACAATAGAACTGATAAATAAAATTTAACTACAGACTTCTGATTTTCATGTGATTATTTCTTTTTCTGATGATGTGTTGAGAGCTGCACAGTTGAGAATAGATGGTAATTCCGACATGAGTGAAATAGCAGTTGACAGCAAGTATGTGAATTTGAAGTCATAGCTTTTCTAAATTGTATTTAACTACAGCTTTCAAGGGCAAAACCACTTGGGGCTTTTGTCTGGTTCAGGAGTTACTGCAGAGGTTTCGACTTCTGAGCAGCCCTCAGAAAAACAAGCTGTGGTTTCTGGTGATTTTAAATATGATTGTTAGTGGTCTGAAGCATTAAGGAATTCTTTCTCTTTGTGTACATATGTGTGTGTGTGTATGTATATGATTTATTTTTTATCCTTTATGAGATAGCCACCCTCTGTGTTGATTCTGGAGGATGCTGCCTAGCCACTGACTTCCAGTGCATCCCACTGTGTGTGTCCTTTTGTGTGTCCTTTTGGGGACACACAAAAAAATTGACAGGGACACCTTCCACTGTCCCAGGTTGCTCCAGGCCCTGTCCAGCCTGGCCTTGGGCACTTCCAGGCATCCACAGCTTCTCAGAGCAACCTGTGCCAGGGCCTCACCACCCCCACAGAGAGGAATTTCTTCCTGATATCTTAGGTGTATCTCCTGTCTTTCAGTTTAAAGCCATTCCTCCTTGTCCTATCCCTCTATGCCCTTGTCAAGGACTCCCTCTTGTCCAGCACCTTTAGACACTGGAAGGAGTTCTGACATCTCCCCAGAGCCTTCTCCAGGCTCTGCGTGCCTCCAGCTCTCTCAGCCTGTCTCCAGAGCTGAAATTCTCCAGCCCTCTGAGCATCTTCTTGGCCAGAGATGCCACAAGTTCGGCAGTTTGGATGGAGGCTTTTTCTTCTTGGTGTCTATAAAAGGTCCACAAGTTTGTCAGGCTTGCAGCAGGACAGTTGACATGAAGGTGTCCACAGGAGACTTTGCCTTGATCTGCTGGAGTTCCCCTGTGAGGACAGAGCTGCCCTTCTCCTGTGAGTACCTGCAGGGGCATCTTACCTCTGTGAGGCTTTTTGAGCCCTGGGGAGCAGGGGGTGGAGGGGTTTGCCAGCAGATCTGCATTTGACTGGCTTTATAGACAGGTCTGTTAGTGCACTGAGAGAATGCTGCAGGAGCAGCTCATGGGATGGAGGTCATGTGAGATGCCTCCCTGCAGCTAAAAAAGCACCCAGCAGTGAAGTCTGGCATAAAACCAATTGGGGTTGCCTTTTGAGGGGACTAATTTGACAGCTGAGAAAACTCTTACTGCAGGAGGGGAAGGATGGAGGAGAGGGGGATGTGTTTGGACAGACAAACTTCAGAGGCTGAGGAGCTGCAGCAGTGAGTCAAGTAGCTCTCAAACCTCTGGCGAGTTTTGAAAAGCCTGGGGACACGTTAGGAAAACTCTTTGGAGCACCAAGATGCCTCTTAAGTTTCCAGGGATGGGAAGGGATGTCAGCACCTCTGGTACTGCTAGCACCCACCCGGGCCAGTCAGTGTGGAGCCCAGGGCTGTTGAGGAGATGGTGACGTGCAGTGCTAAAATTAATGATAAAGTCTTGGTTCCTTTTGCCCTCCAAAAAATTGGCAAGTTGATAACTGTGAGACCTGTTTGACCTTGCAAAGGGCTGTATATGGGTCTTTGAGTTTGGGACTAAAGCTTTCCTAAAGGGTACCTGGTATGTAAAGGCTGTTGGGCATGAGCTGCTCAGCTGATTTTTGTCAATGACCTTTGCATCCTCTTTATATGGCAAATGATCCATTTTAGTGTGCTATAGTACATTTGCTTTCAGTGATGTAATTTTTGAGTGAAAATGAACTAATGGGCTTTTTTGTGTTTCTAAAATTCACACATTATCCCAAATATCAGAGCCATGGGTAACACCTGACAGATACCAGTCCAACTGCTGTTTCAACTGTTTCTGCTCATGAAATCAGTGAGGAGATGAGAAGAAAACCTGATACATCTCCTCTCTTAAATTTGAGCCAGAAATATCAGGTAATTTAGGAAACCTATCAAGCTAATGCAAACCTTGAGCTGCAGCCCTGAGCTGCCAGGCTGGCCCAGTACTCCCAGGGAGGCACAGAGAGCAGCTCTGGGTGGAGAGGTCATCCTTACAGAGATGTCTTCTGCAGGAGAGGTGTTTTCCAAGCAGGGGATAAATTTCAATCTTTCACTTACTAGAAACATCCCCTGTCTCCAGAGCATTTGGGTGGAGCTGGGGGTGGTTTTGTTATTGCTGCACCCTGCTGGGGGGGCAGTGCCTGGGAAGGGAGAAGTGGAGAGTCCTTCACAAGTGGGAATGGGGATGCTGGGATGGGGATGTGGGATATCCTGCCTCCAAAGTGGATGGAGCACTGCCAAACCAAGCAGTGATCCGAATGAGGGTGGGCTCCAGGCTCTGGAGGCAGCTGGCACCGTGTCCTTCCTGCCCTCCTGGCAGCTGTGGCTCCACGGAGGAGCAGCCTGCACAAACCTTCCTGAGCAAATAGCCCAGCATCTGAACTCTTACCTATGAAATTCAATTCTGGGTTTCCTAAAGCAATCTCCCTGTTCCACCAGCCTCATCAGGGAAGAGTGTAATTTCATTTAATCCATTTCTTGAGTTCAGAGTGAACGGCGTTGCCATCATGCTAATATCACTGCTCTGCCATCTCTAGAGACGGGCTGACGAGTTTGGGCCTGAAATCGAATTTAGCTCTGAGCTTCCAGAGGATCTATCAGCCAAATTACCCGTGGTCTCTACCCAGCAGCTCTGTCATGCAGTTTAGCTCTGTGAGGATACATTAGGCCAGGCAGGAGAGGTTATATCACTTTTTGTTTGGGGAGCAATGAAATGCTGAAACAATATATATGCAAAACAATCAAAATAATTATAGTGAGAGCTGAGTGTTCATTTTCACGACAGTACAACCTTTTGGTATCCTCAGCTATTTTAATCTGTTCCCTCATATGACTGCAAATAAGGTTTTCACTTGATAGGATGTGCACAAGCAGTTGTGGACATAAACCTCTATATGAGCTAGAGAGATTAATGTCAAATATATGTATTTTCTGATGGGCCCTCATGGGTAGAGGGATGCAAATGGGTCCTGGCACAGCACTCACTTGAGCCCTCATCCTGATAACTGTCTCAGCCCCACAGTATCAGTTGGTGGCCAATGGCACAGTACTTGTTTTGCCAGTGAATAGCAAACTTTCTGATACATGAAATTTGGGAATTATGAGAATTATAGTGGGAAACAGATGAGTTTGGGAGATTGTGGTAACTCAGAGGAAAGGTGAGATTTTAGAATAGCTATATGGTTTGAGGTTCTCAGCTCACACTTCATTGTCCCTCTTTGAAACTACATTCTTTTTTAAATGCTGTCTTTAGATTGTAAAGGCGATCTGTAATGAGCTCAAATGATTCACAAGCTGAATTAAACGTTTGATTTCAGATTAAATGGTTTAGCCTGACTTGGGATAGAAATGCTGCGACCTTTTCCTTTCAAAACATCCTACAAATGTAAGATACTGGTTTTTGGGTGGGCTGTGGCTGTAAGGGATCCCTCTCCTCTTTGCTATCATTGCTTGGTACTTGATATATCAACAGCTTTGTAATGTTATTAATATTAGGTGAAGCACATGGAAAGCCTTCTTTTGTGCCATGTAAGCAGGTGAATAGGGGGGTTATGCCTCGTGGGAGATGTGTGCTCCACTGGGGGAGACTGGGAATTTCCCCTCTGGGCATGGCAAGCTGGGAAGCATATTAATAGACATCATTACATTAGAATAATTGCTGTGGAATCAGCAAGCGCGTACATAATCTTTAATGCCTGGGAAATCTCACACAGTTTCAAAATAATTAAAAGTGGGATTAATCTAGATGCCAGACAACGCCTGCCTAATTACTAATGAATAAAGCTGTCTGAATGGCTGCAGCACCCTCAGCAGCATCAGTCTCTGAAGTCAATCCCCTGCTAATGGGTGACAAAGCAGGGGCCCGGCGCAGTCCTTGTTCCTGTCCCCGCAGGCTGTGACTGTCCGGAGGAGGTCGGTGAGAGCCCACCGGGGATGCCCTGGGGAGGGGACACACGGGACAGGGGCCCAGCCCTCCTGGAGCATCCCTGGTTGTGCAGGTATGCTCTGCATGTGGCTGAGAGCTGGCCCCGAGCTGGCCCCACGGCAGGGATTTGGGGACAGAGAGGGGTGCAGAAAGTGATTTTTATGGCTGGGTGAGAAACCACAGCTGGGCAGGGGCCCTCAGCACCAGCTCACATCCCGAACATCAGCTGGGCAAAACCCCTCCTGTCCAACCCCAGGCTGGCTGTAGCTGGTGCTTGCTCACGACTCACAGCCTGGGCCAGGCAGGAACTTCTGCTCCCAGGAGCAGCTTCACAGTTTTATGGGGCTGTAAATACACCAAGAGCCAAAATTCTCCCTGCAGGGAAGGTGCTGTGGTGCACATCCCCCCTGGGCACACTGGCTGTGTGTCCGGGTCTGGTGGGTAGAAGCCACTGCGTCCAGATGGACCCCAGGTGCCACTGCCTGGTGCCCAGTGTGCCCCATGGTTGTTTGCAGACACCAGCCACAGATTTACAGTCATTACCAGGATTTTGGTGTTCTCTGAAGAGCTGCCACACCTGGAGTACCTCCTGCTGCTGGACTGAAGGCCAGGAATTCCCCTTTCCTCAGTTCCCAGGGCTGGTGATGATGTGGGATAGCCTCTGCTGCTGCTGGGAAGTGCATTTACTGCTGCTGCCTTTGCCCCATTTTTTGTAATCCTTTGAGGTTTTCTTATGGACATGTGTTTTGTTTATTTTGATTCGATAGAAAATCACATGGTTAGCCTCTCACATCAGAGGGGCTAATTGCTGGTGTGGACAGATGAATGCAATGAGCAGGTCTGGGTGTATTGCTTATTTATATATATAAAAATTACGGGTACTTCCTGGGAGTAATGAATTGAGAATAAGAAGTAGTAATATGCTGAATTTTTAAAATACAGTATTCTTACAATACAAACATATGGGAATAATGAGGAGGGAATCACAGAACTGATTCCCTCAGGTCCTGTGCTCCAGTGCCTGAGTTTGCACATGGAGGACTCACAGCTGGAGGTGGCCCAGGTGGTGCCGGGTACCACCATTGTTGGCAGGCAGCTAAACCAAGAGGTATGGGCAGCTATTCCAGGAGGAATGGTGGAGAGCTCTTACCCTAGCCAAGGAGCCTGGAATGTGACCATCATTCAAAATCACTTAAGATCCCCTCCTCAGAAGCCACATTTGGGACCTCACATCTGGGACTGCTCAGGGTGGGTGGTGGGGGCACAGGGAAGGAGAGTGTCCATGGTGAGTGCTTGTCACAGCCCTGTGCCACTCTGCCCTGCCACACCGTGGGTACCACTGCTGTGTTTCAGCTGCATCCATTCTGGGATTGCTCACGGATGCCCCAGTCCAGTCGGATCCTGCCCAGGGAGCCCACGAGCACCAGGCCCTGCCAAGATAACGCTGCCTGCTGGGGGGCTGATCTGATGTGCCAGGGAGGCACTGCCAGCACCACGCCAGCCAGAGGGGGAATGGTGGGCAGCAGCAGCTTTCCCAAACATCCCTTCCATCGTGTCCTCCAGTTCCATCGTGGAGAGAACACAGATTAATAATTAAGGTTGTCCTGCCTTCCTCCAGTGCCCTTCAGAGCACGTTCCTCACTGTGGCTGCCTGGCTGTCCGTGCCCATGGTGTGTGGGTGGCTCTGCAGGGTCGCTGTGGTGCTGCTGACTCACTCACAGTGCCACTTCCCCTCACCAGCTGGTCACACCATTGCAATGCTGCCTTTTTTTTTTTTTTTTTTTTTTTTAATTCTCTTTTTATGGCCTTGCTGAGAAAATGCTGCATCGGTGTCAGTGTGTGCAAAGTGCTGCCTGCAGAATTCTAAGTCCCTTCCAGGGCCTTTCGGGATGTCACTGCCAGTCTGGAAGGAGTCGTGCTGGCTCTTTGTCAAACATCACATTGATTTTAAAATTACTCTGATGGCTCTTTAAGGCAGTGCACTTTTTGTGCCTTCTGCATTTGTCATAGCTGATCTCTCCCTTTCCCGTGGAAGGGCAGAGGGGTGGCATTATCTGGTTTGGCTGCATTGATTTTCTGGGAGTGGCAGGTCAGATTTCAGATGGGGAGAAGAAGATCAGAACTGAAATGTTGGACTCTCCACTTTTTCCCAGTGGTGCTCAGCTCCTGAGCAGGATGGAACTCACAGAACACACTCTGCCAGCAGAGTTTTTCCTCCCAAGACACCTGGCTGGTGGATAAGGCAACAGTGCTTGGGCTGGAGGTTTGTAAGGCACAGACCATGAGCTGTGATAAAGGGAGAGTGGGGTCCACATACTCCTGCTTCCTTCTTCTTTGCTGAATCTGGCAACCCATGCCCTAAATCCTCACCCCTTTCACCTGGCTGCTTTTCTGTCACTTCGAAGGCCAAACCAAAGGTTGCAGAGGCAATGTTAGAAATTAAGATGTAAAGGTAAGTCATTCTTCTGCATACTGCAGGACAGCCTTTCCATGAGGGTAAATACAATCTCTGTATCTGTATGCTCGGCTGTTAATACTGTAAATGAAGTACAATGTTTTTCAGATTACTGAATCATTGTTGTCAGTAGAACAAGCAGCCCAAGCAGGCTGCCAAGGCAGGAGATGAAAGAAATCATTAATTTTATGTTTCTGTTTCATGCACAAATTTCTGAGTTAGGGCAATTAACTGCTGGAACAAGCCACTGAGGGGAGCAGGGGATCCTCCAGTTCCTGCTGTCTCCAGATGAAGGCTGGCTGCTGCTCTGTGAGGGACACTTTTGCCAGATAAAGTTGCACTCTGTGCAAGTGCAACCAGCTGAATTGTGGAGCCCACCAAGTGCAGAGGCCAAGTGGAGACAATTTAATAATCTCAGCCACCCTTAATACTTGTGACATGCTCTTAGGAAAGGTCCTGCTGCTATGTGGGTTCTGAATATTCATGGGTCAGTTAATTCTGTCCCCTTAAAGAAATGTCTCAGCTGGCACCAGCCTCTGGAGCAGTGGTGCTGTCCCCTGTGCCTGTGAGAATGGTGCAAGAGCTGCAGGTTTCTGTCCCCTGCAGGATGCTGTGCAGGGCCCATTCTGTGCAGCCTTAGAGCCTTCCCTGGAAGGGAAACCCGGGCATGGAGAGTGCAGCACTTTGCTTTTGGGGATGGGAGGAAGGCTGCCCTGAAGGTGACAGCGTGGCAAAGCTGCCTTCCATCAGTCAGCTGCATAACAGAACTCTCCTGCTTTGCAACCTGTTGACCATTTTATATTTTGGTCATTTATACATTGGTCATGATAGACGCCAGTGGTCCTCATCTGACCCTGGTACTGTTCATCTTCCTCACAGACCTTGTGTGGGGGGTTGGGTGCATCCCCTGCAATTGCAGCACCACGGCTGGGAAATTGTTCTGATTAATTCTCAGGGCAGATAATAATTAAGCAGAATGCACTTTGGATTTGCTTGACCTAAGTGTTGGGGTGTGGCTAATTTATTTTGCTTTGTCTCATGGTCAGCCTGGCTCCTCAAGGGAAGGCTCAGCATGCAGGGGAGCAAAGAAAATGCAGTCAGGATATGAGGGGACTTATGGAGCACATCTCGAGGTTGACTTTCTCATGAGACCTCAGAGAAGAGCCCATTTCTCAGGCCCCTGAAACCAAGAATGCTCCTTTCCTTAGGCTGTTGTGTGAGGAAAACTTTGCTGCTGATCATGGGGAACAGTATTCGATGTTCCCACCTGCCAAACTGCAGAGATGCCTGCACATCACCACCCAGCCTGATCTTGGCCCTCATCCAGTGCCAGGATCTCTGCCCTCAGGGTAAAGTTCTCCCTTCCCTGGTCCCATCTGAGGTCCAGGGGAAAAAGAGGCATTTATTGAAGGGATTTCTGTGTGCTGGCCGAGTTCTTCTTGGTATTCAGAAGTGGAAGAAAGTAGGAACCCTAGTATTTACATCCATACTGATTTAGGCTTTAATTTAGGCAATATAATGCAATCTTTCTCTGGACTTTAATAGCTTTTCTATTATTTTGCTCCACAGCTACTTGGAAATGTGAGCTCCTTTACTACGTGACTACTTAGACCAATAAAGGAGCTGTTTACTTTACACATTAGTTTGCAGGCAGCCTCCTGCAAGTCTGCTGGTGGAGGCTGCCTTTGTCCATGGCTGTGAGTATGAATATGCATAATTAATAAATGTTATTTGCTGGACATTTATTCCTGACTGTCTCAGCTCTCCTTGACCGAGAAATTCTGTCTCTTTGAGATCTGATGAAAGGTTTAGACTTTTTAATTTATTTTCTTAGATTAGTCTCAGAAAATAACCCTATTATTCTAATAGGTAGATCAATCCCTGAGGAAGATATGAATAAATGAAAAAGCAATAGGTGAAAAATAGGCCAGAGCTGCTATTACAGAAGAGTCTTTCTGACCTTTTAATTTTTGGTTCAGAAACACAGGAAATCAGATTGTGAGCATGTAAAAATCAGCCAGCTGCTCCTGCAGCCCCAGCAGCTGGTTTTCCATTCAAGAGTGGCAGAATTTCTACTAGAGCAAGCATCTTCTCTGGAAATACATTTTAAGTGCCTGTTGTATTAAATCTAGTTTAGGTTGCATTGAGTACGAAATTCCTTGTCTGTGTTCAATCCCATTTTGGATTGTACACACTAGAGGGAGCCATGGAAAAACCAATCCCCAGCCTGCTGCCAGGCTCCTGCCATTCTCCCCAAAGCCCCGGGCCCTGCCTGCTCCTGACCTCTCCCCTGGGAAAATGGGTGTCTTTGAGGAGTAAACCCCTAAAAAAAAAGAAAAGGGAAAAAAAAAAAAAAAGTAGGAGCAGTTTGTTGAGATTAAAGTGAATTGCTTGAATATGCTGGTGTTGGTCAAAATTTTAGATGGAAAAAGGCATTTATTTCAATATATCTAAATGTTGCTTTTTGAGAATGTCCCAGGTTAGGTGATGTTGATCCTTTTGGATGTTGCCCTGTATTCCTCTTCCTCACAGAAACGTTGTGTTGTTTCAGTGTACACCCAGGAGATGCTTTTATACAGTATCCCACCCTCAGCAGGACAGCCTTTGTTGAAGATATCCAGGAGTCAACTAAAATGTTTCAGGAGACAGGAAATTATTTTTGCAACTCTGTTTCATCTGAAATTCCATCTGTTTCTCCTGCTGCCCACATTTTTGTGTGCCCACCACCCACAAATTCACCTAATCTCTTCCTAAAGTCCCCTGTGCTCCCAATAGTGATTCCCAGAGAGGGGAGTCCTTGGGGCTGAAGGAGAGGGAGCTCCTCTGTTTTCCTTCTGCCTGAGCCCTCTTTGCCTTGGGAAACAGGGAAAGAGATCTCCCAGCTCACGAGCAAATTTCCAGATTCTGGCAGCCTCCTGAGCCCCCATTTTCCTGATGCTTGTTTATAAGGCATGCTTTAGGATAGCAGATATTCATTTTTGCCTCCTTTGGGAGCTGATATTGGGAGCTGGTGATGCAATCCCTGTGTGCTGACGAATCCTTGAGGAGGTTAATGCACTGTGCAAGGCCAGGATGAGCCATGCAGCCACTGCAAGTCCTGCATTTTCACAGTGACTATTTGCCCTGGCAGCTTTAGGGGAAAGAGTGGGGCTGTTAGTGGAACAGGGCTGGAATCAGAGCAGGGATATGAGGATTTAGCCCATGCTGCTGTTAATGGTGGTCACAGCGCTGCATATGTGAAGCCCAGATGATAACAGGAGCAGGCTGTTTGCTCTGCTGCCTTACAGCACAACAGCAGCTTTGTTGGAGCTTTGATGAGCTGTCTCTGCTGCAGCTCGGGCGCAGGCTGCTTTTCTGTCTGCAAGGAAGCATCATCTCTGTTAAGGCAGAAATGTTTCCCTCTGAATGACAAGAAAAGAAAAGCCGAGCAGTGGTCTTGTCAAGTGCTGTTCCACTGATAAAACAGAAAATAGGACAAAAGTTTTCTCCCATCAAACAGGGTTATTCTCAGCCAAGAGCAGACATCTCCCATTTATTTATATCCTCTTGCTCCTGTGCTCTTTTCATACTCCCATCTGTATAAAGTTTCAAAGGGGCTCCAGGCTTGATTCTGCAAGTCCCCAAAAGACCTGTCACTGAGGTAAATAAATCCAGCAACAGGCTGGGAGAGAGTAACAGCCACTAGGTAACTTAAATGGGAAGGCTTTCCAGGATTGCAGCCAGACCCTGGCACAGAGGTGGATGCACAGCTCGGTGGGTGGGATACACACACTGTCACATTTGAGGGTCAGGGCTTGGAGCTGTGGTGGTGCAAGGAGTGGCAATGCTTCCTGGCCTCTCCTGCTCTCCCACAGTGATTAGTGCATCTTTTGTAAGTCATGGAAAAAGAAATATTAGCTGAGTAATACTTAAACAAAGCCTCTGTGTGTTTGGGGACAGTGGGGAGTGTGCAGGCTGGGCTGCCCAGGCAGCCCAAGAGTAGATTTAGAGCGGCTTTTACTTTTTGATGAAGCCTGTCACACACTTCTGCTTGGAGCAGTGACCCTGGAGGAAGAAATGAGAACCCATTTGGAAAAGGGTGATACTTCTATAGATCATCTTATCCTTACTTCCCCAATGACCCAGGGAGGTTTGTTTTAACCTAAGATGGAGATATTATTCTGAAGTCAGCTGCAATGCACACCAGACACAGTGTCTCTCAGTGCTGTGATCTGCAGGGCAAGTCTCCAGGGGGATGGTGCTGGTTGCATTTGGAGATGATTCAGAGGGACACACCAGGGACAGAGTGTGTCTGGGTTCCCCTGCATGCTGGACATTGTCAGGAAACAATTTTTCTGCTTTTCAGATGCCTCTCAGGCTCTCCAAAGGCACAGCTGAGCACTGAGGGGCAGAGTTGTGTCCTGTGTGTTGTTCTTCACCATTGTACCTGGTTTTATTTAGAAAAAAATGCAGCAAGGCTGGCAGAAGCCATTCTTTGTGATATGATGCAGCAACTGAAAGGAGAAACCCTGCTTTTTTATGGCTCTCAAGGAAAGGCTTTCCATTTAGCCCAGGAGTAGCAGCTGTTCTCCCAGTTTACAACACGCAAACAGACGGCATTGTTTTCTGATTTGCCTTTTTTATTACAGCTGATATTGGATGGATAGCTAGCAAAAAAACCACAAACAAACAAACAAAAAATTCCAACAGGGGAAGACTGGCCCAACTAATTCACTTTATGGCATTTGGGAAGTGTAGGAGCCCAGCACATGCTCTTCCAGGCAAACACCACCCAGGTACACCCATGATCAGTGTTGCTTTCTCTGGGTTCATGGGAAAAGGATCTCCTCAGGGTGGGTGGGGCAGTGAACAAGTGGTCCCAGGGGACTTTCTTTTAGGTAGGATGTATGCAAAAGTTGGGAGATGCCCCATGAGCCAGTCTGTAAGGGTGGCTCTGCAGCCTGTTGGGAGCACTGCAGTCAAAAGGGACTTTTCTCCCTCAATTCACCAAACACAATTGCATTAATGTGAGGGAGCAGAGCACTGAGTAGGCAGGGGCCATTTTAACAATGTGGTGATGTCTTTTTATTTATTTATTTCACCAAGATCGCACCTGCAAATGGCTGAACTGATTTCTGTAAGTCAGGCTCCTCCGTGTCAGGTGCTCAGCGGGTATTGCTGCCTCGGCTGATCTTTCTGCAGGCAGCACTGGGTGATTTTTTTTTACAGCTTCCTCAAGCTCATCTACCCTCCTGGCTGCTCTCACGGTGCAGCAAAGCAAAGGGGCTTCTGCCAAGGCTTGCCAGGTAGGCCAGTCCGCAGGGCTCTCCTTTGCCTTCGGGTGACTTGAGCCTCGTTAATTGGCAGCAGGTTCTTACCCTCGCTGGAGGCAGAGGCTGTGCCAGCACGCTGCTTCCTCCAGCGCATCGCCCCGGTGATTACAGCTTGAGTCAGCCTTGCAGCGCTGCTGTTCTTCCCTTCCGAGCCTCTCCTGGGAGCCGGAGGTTTTGGCAGGCACTTCCTCGGTGTAAGGTGTCTCTGGGGACCCGGGTTCACTCACCAGGACTGTTTCACATGTGCCCAAACTGGCTGCAGGCTCCAGCCATCGAGGGAGAGGAGCGAATGCCAGCAGCCAGTGAGTCAGTGCACTCCCATGGTATTTGCTAGGCTTGGGTGGGGTTCCTCAGAAATGCCAGCTCGCTTCCAAAGGAACATAAATCACCACATTTATACGAGCTTCAGTTCCACAGATCCCTGTTTAGCAGTCAGGATGGGGTTTACAGTTAATTAAAAAAACAAAAAAGAAGAGGGCATGTGAAAGCAAGACCCAAATGTCTTTAATAATTATCCCAAGAGCGAAAACTTTCACTCTTCTTTCGGATGATGACAAACACTGGGGAGCAGCCGCTCCCGGAAACTCGGGCCCCTCCTGCCCCCTCCCTTTGAAGCTGGGTTTCCTCCCCCTCGGCGGTGCAGGGACGTGACTGGGGACAGTGTGTTCATCACACGCTGGCACTCGGGCCCTGTGCGGGGCTGAGCCCGGCTGCTCCTACAGCCGCCCGTGTCCTCCCTGCAGAGCAGCTCCCCCGGGGCTGCTGAGGAATGGGGCACATAGGGCGGCTGCAGCCATTTGCTGGCTTCGGAGAAGGAATCCCTCCTTCCCCACCCTGCCTGGCTCTGCACACCTCTGCATGGGTGATTTGTGTGGGCCAGTGGGGACAAGAACACTGCCTTGCTGGAGGAAGGGACCTAGAATTTTTCTGTGGGTAATCCACCGTAACAGTCAGCAAAGAAAAGCTCCCAAACCCTTTTGTTTAAAACAACTGGACCTCTCTAATCTGCTCCACAAACTGAGAGCATCTTTTCCTGCCCTCTTGTTGCTGATCCAAGTCAGTTGAGTGAAAGCCTGGATACCTGATGGCTGGGGTCTCGTTTGCTGCAGGTACCTGATGCTCACAGCCACCCACAGCCCATTGCCTCCTTTGTGAGCCTTGTTCCCCTCCTGTGTTTCTACCTTTGACGTTACGTTCTTTCTCTTGCAAGTCCAAAGAACAAAGCTGTCCTCCCCACGCACTCAGGCACTCCTTCTTTTCCTAACTGAGCTCTGCAGTGCAGAGTTATTAATAAAAAATCACAGCGTCATGTACAGCCCGCACCATCACATCTGTCAATGTCACCACCACGCAAGATTGTGTGTTTTTTCTACCTTTTAATGTTTCTTTGCTGCAGAGGTTGTTTAAAAGGAGGAGGAAAGCTGAGAAATCCCTCTCTACCTGCCAGAAGAAGTGAGTGATGATTTCAGTTAGGGGTGTGGCAGTTTGATGTCATCATTTGTGGTTATTAAAAACTGTTATTTGCAGCTATTCAGCTGCTAAAAAGAAAAGAATTCTAACACTCTACCATGATTTATCTTATTGAAGGTGTTAAAATGATCCTAGTTTGTCAACCTCTTATGTAAAATATCAATTTCTAAGCAGTGCTCTTGGCCCGTGTCTCTGCTCACTCCTTTGTAACACATTTAAGGTTAACACTCAGCAGTGGCCATTAAAATCAGCTTCTACTTGAGCGGGGTTAGGTTTTGAAGACTTCTTTTCAGCATTTCCCATAGTTAGTAGAATCCATACAGAAGTACAGGAATACAATGTAGGACCCTGTCCCACCAAATGCTGGGTTTCACTGCCATGGGGGTGAGTGATGTGCAAAGCAACTTGGGAGCAAAGGCCCCTCTGCCCTGACACATTGAGGAATTCAGGACAAAACCTTCTGAAGAAAATGCTGCAGCAAAAAAATACAACACAGCAGAAGGCAGATTTTATGGTGGGGATCTTTCTGTGTTTTCTCTTTGCAGCATAGGTGGGACCTCTAATGAGTAACCATGCTCCCCATAGCAGAGTCTGGCTCACTCTGTTGATTGACTAGTAGCGAGAAAAGGAATTGGCTTGTGGCTTTCTTAGTACCCCAGAGGATTCACAATCCTGCAGGAATGTGGAACAGGGGAAGGTGTCACAACATCAGCCTGACTCACCAAGCTCCTCCAGCATGGGCTGCAGGGACCATGAGTCTCATGGCCCCCACAAAGGGATCCGCAGGTGGGTGTGAGGGTGACACTGGCCCAGAGAACCACTGCAGCCTTCATCAGCCCTTGGCACTAACACTTCTGAAATAATCTCTTTCTGTACACACGTGCATTGCCACTTGGGTGCAGCTCTGCAATCTGGTTTCTGCTCAGTGCTTGGATTCCTTCCTGTCACACATCCATGGGCAGCCTGTGTGTACATCAGTGGGGCTTTTGCAGAGGACAGGCAGGGCTTTTACCATCGCTGGCTCCTGGGAAGGTGGCACAGGACCTAAATGGGTTTGTTGAGAGCAAGCCAAAGCTGGAATTAGAGTGTGACT
The DNA here is from genome assembly GCA_013400635.1 of Hypocryptadius cinnamomeus. Lineage (NCBI taxonomy): Eukaryota > Metazoa > Chordata > Aves > Passeriformes > Zosteropidae > Hypocryptadius > Hypocryptadius cinnamomeus. Next base: position 102,995 of record VYZP01015088.1, on the reverse strand, counting down.
GTGGTGTCCATGGGGAGAGTAACAGCGGCCCCAGACCAATTCACTGTGTAGGCAAACAGCTGCCGGGAGGGCTTGGTGCAGCCAGGGGAACAGGGTGATGGAGAGAGGGCTGCTCTGGGACTGGAAGCCCCATCCAGCCCTCCTTGTTCTCTGGTACGTGAGGCTGCCTGGGAGTCCCATAATTTGCAGGTTTAAAATCTTGTGGACTTCAGGGAAGAAGGTGGAAACTGCTGTGGGCTAGGCAGGAGGTAGATCTCTTTCAGCTGTAAAAATCTCTGACTGCCTTGTGCCAGCTTATGTGAGTGTCCATTTACTTCCCAGCTGGAGAGCTGAATAGCGAGTGAGGGGGAAGGAAATCCCACTCTGTGCTAGAATTGTTTTGGTCTAGAGTATCAGGGATATTTCTTCCTCTGTTGTTACAACTACCTTACACCATGTGTCACTTTCTGCTCTTTTATTTTGCAGTAAGAGCAAAATGTCACTTGCTTTTGCAACCTGTATGTGCCATGGGGCATAATGTGGGAAGAACATTGAATGTACCTGTTCCTTCTGCTATCCATGGGCTGTTCACAAAACCACGTTAATATCCCTTCCCTCCAGACACCTCCCAGAGACACGAACCTCTCCTGCTTTGTAATTCCTGCCCAGGAGGTTTGGGACGCAGATGAGAAGCCATAGACGAAGGAGCCCCAGTCTGGTCCTCTCTGACTTCTTCCCCTTCCCTGGGGCAGTCCCAAGCAGAGAAGCTTGGGATAGTCCTGTTTCTCCTCTCTGGTTCACCCAGCTGGTCCTCTGACTTCTCACAGAGTTGAGTGCACAACCCAGCTGAGTAGCCAGCATTGAACGCAGCCCCTCTGAATCCACCAGCTAAGCCATCTGCTCAAATGTTGCAACTTAGTGCAAATTCCAGCCCAAGTTTCCCAAGCATGGACACAGCCAGGCTGCCTCGAATGGATGCTGAGAGCAGATCTCACACTTGCACAGTGTGCAAGCAGCTGGAGATGCAAAGCACCACCTCCTCAGAGAGGAGCCTGCCCTGTGCCAAATACAGGACGTGGCATGAGTCAAAGTGAGGGACACCAGGAAATAATAGACTTCACATGAAGGAGAGCAATAATTAGCAGCTGTAAATCACCTTTCATCTACAGATCACAGAGGCGTCTCAAGCACTAATTAGCACAGCCTTGCAGCATCCCTGCCCCATAACTAGCACGGGGCAATGGTTATTCCCTCTGCTGGCACGCAGCCAGGGTGACTTGCAGGCACCAGCAAGAGGGAACTGGCTTGCAAGGTTGGTCCTGTTCCACTTCTCACAGCCGGGCTGGAGGTTCCTGGGCACCTGTGCCAAGGCTCTGCTGTGTGCCCCAAGCCAGTGCAGGTTTGGTGTCTGCTTCCACAGCAGGTAAGTGACGATGGGCCAGGGGGAGAAGAACACACTTGGGATCCAACCCATTTCTGCTTTGGGTTCTATCTGATATTTTCTGTGTGGAAATCCCTACTTAAAGAAAACTTGAGTAAGCAAGGCAAGCTCCTCCAGGAGCAAAAGTCCTCTTTAACAGCATTTGAGCATGGCAGGGAAGTTTACAATCTCCTAAAGTTTTTGTAAATACACGTGTGTGTGTGTATATTTAAATATGAATATTTACAAAACATTTTAAAAAAAACCTAGAGTCCTTTAACCTTGGTAGTTATCTCTGTAATGTTGGGAAGACACACCCAAAGCACTTGTTAACTCGGGCATGAAGCAGAGAAGACAGGTTTGAAAGGATCTGTATGTGGAGTTGTTCATATTTCTTGGAAGTACACAGAAGCCTGGCCAGCCCCAGCCTCAATCTCCTGCTTCTCTGAGTGGAGTAATCTTTTGTAGGAAAAATGAAATATGCTTTTCTTGGAATAATTTAAATGTGAGAAAGTAGCATACTCAGGAAATTTCCCAGTTAGCTGAAGGTGAACCAGACCCATCTTTCTTCCCCCTGGGCTGGTTACCTACAGCACACCAGCAGCACCCCAGTGCCTGAAGGACACAGCATGAGTCTCTGGGTTGCAAAACTTGCTTATTTTGAGTTTGCAGTGAGCAAAATGAAGCAGAAGTTACTGGGCTTCATGTGGGAATTGAAATGTACGACTGTGAAATATGGAAGAGGGGAATCAGACTGGTTAGTCTCTCTCTGCATTTGAAATGTCTATGAATATTGTTGAAATAGTGCGTGTGATCGTTTTGCATGGTTGAAAATAGCTCTGCAAGGTGCCGGGTGGCAGTGCAAGCCAGCCCTTGGCATCACACAGCTCCCAGCATCGCTTTATTGTCACACCAGGAGCTTTGCTGTACAAAGAAAGCACAACTGGAGTCTGCTGCATTGTCCATGCTACAAGGAGGTAAATTAAAGGCTAGAGAGATTTTAATTTGCTTCAGGACATAAAGAACGTCGGGGCAGAAGTGAGACCTGCAAGCCCTAGCTGACAGTCCCTTGCCCTGACTTCTGAATGATGTGGGATTCATTTCCTTCGTTAAAAATAACCTTGTTTATAACCTCTCTTTCATGATTCAGCTTTTCTGCAGTCATCAACTGATCGCCATCAAAGCAGGGCAGCATCAGATTTCGGGAGGAAGATGCAATAAGCTGTTGCAGCTCAGGCGTGCTCCTTGCAAAGGGCAGTTTGATGGAGGAAATGAGGGATGCCTTGTCAAAGGGCTGCTCTTTTTGGAGAGGAGTTCTCCTCTGTGAAATCGCTATGCAGCTGCCTGGAGTTCCTGCTGTGCAAATCCCCACCCATGGCTTCTGCCCTGCCAGAAACACCAGTGCCTCATCACCATGAATTGGCCCCGTGCAGGCCCAGAGCTACAGACAAATGTGGTTTTCCTGGTTCCTCTCCTCCTTCTTGCCTGTAGGTCAGAGCATCAGACATGCGCTGCTCTACATGCGGCGACCTGGGGCCCTACCAGTGGCACAGCTACCAGTTCTACATTTAAAGCAAGACTCATTGCCAAGAAAAATCTCCTAGAAAGTCCCACACACCCACTTTTTTATTCCTTGCACTCTGGTGTGACGTGTCTCACAGGCAGTACAGCTCCCCAGGCTTCTAATGACCATGTTGCGAGGGTTTGCTAACTGCTGCATTATGTTGCCTGCAAAAATCAGGCTATGCAGCTGCAATCCTCGTCCTGTTTAGCAGACTGGGAAGCAGAGGCACAAAATGGAAAGGACCATCCCTTTCCAAAACCTTCTGGTGATTTTTGGCTAGCTCTGGATTAAGTTGCCATGCTCAGATGGGTCAGCAACTGCTGGTCCAAATGGTGTGCCCATGGACACACAAATAATCAGTAGCAAACACCCAAGCAGAAGCCAAATCCTTGAGACACAATCCTGTGGTGCAAATTTGTGCTCATCCTTCTTTTTTTAGGAGCTAATCCTTTGTCCTTGCAGGAAAAGGAATTTTCCATAAATGTATTTTTTTTACACCTCATTGTGTGTTTAATGTTTAACAGTGGGATCATTATGGTTTTATTAGCAGTGTGTAACGCTTTGTCATCTTCAACTGACTTTGCAAACATTAACTAATTGATCTCAACTATGAATCAGTGGTGGTAACTAGGAAAGGAGGCGAAGTGGTCTGCTGGTGCTCACTGGGGAAGTGGCTGTCAGAACAAGGCACAGAAACCAGGGCTCACGTTTTGCTGCTCAGACCACGAACACGACAGTTTTATTAGTGTTATTTCCATTAGTGCTGCTGTCAGGGAGGGCTACTTTGTGTGCAATAAACAACCCTCAGCTGCTTCTCTCTGCCTCTGGCTGAGTTCATGCTTTACAAAATGTCACCAAACCCCAAAAAATACTGAATTAAGAAAAAAAAAAAGGTGACTAACTTTGTTTTCCTCAGTGGTTGCCGGTTGTTTTCCGCTCGCCCTAACGAAATGCGTAATTCAATTATCTATATTTGTGGGAATTAGATGCTAAAGTCAGAAAGGAGCAGGGCTGCTTGCAGCCACAGCTTGAGAGGTTTTTAAGGGCCACATCGGCAGAGACTGGCTTGAAGCATCCTGAAGCCGGCTGCCAGGAAATTAGCTCCTCGTTTGCAGTATGCAGAACATGTACGGCGGCTTCATGATTTACTCGCTCATCTGCTTCACATTGCGCCTACTCTCCCTCGCGACTGCCCTGGCGTACGCAATCTTCTGTTGCAAAACAGGAGTGAAAATGAGCACTGCAGCGTGGAAGAGCTGTGCCACTGCCCAGGTAAGGGTGGCCAAGACCGGCAGGGACACGGCCCCTCGGGGGAGACGGAGTGACAACAGCTTTGGCGACGGGAGGCTGTGGTGGTGGCTTTGAGGACAGATGAGATGTATTTGGGGGGGATGTGATGGTTGCTTGGGGACAGTGGGGATATGGCCCCTCAGTGTGGGGGTGCAATGATGGCTTTGGACATAAGGATGGGGAGGTGTTGGTGGCTTTGGGGACAGCAGGAACAGAGTGGGAAGGTGTAATAGTGGCCTTGGGAACAGCAGGGATACGGTGGGGACATTTAAGAGTGGCTTTAGGGACAGAGGGTACAGGGTGGGGAGGTATGATGGTGACTTTGGGTACAGTGGAGGCACAGTGGGGGCATATGATGGTGGCTTTGGGGACAGAGAAGGCAGAGCAGGAAGGTGTAATGGTGGCTTTGGCAATAGAGAGGACACAGTGGGGGGTGTGTGATGGTGACTTTGGAACAGCAGGGACACAATGGGGGGATGAGATGATGGCTTTGTGAACAGTGGGGATGCAGCCCCTCAGCAGGTGGATGTGATGGTGTTTTGGGGACAGTGGGAACACACAAGAAGGTGTGATGCTGGCTTTGGGGGCAGAGAGGACATGGCAGAGATATGTGATGGTGGTTTGGGGACAGTTGGGATTCAACCCCTCATCGGGGGCTGTGATAGTGGCTTTGGGGACTGAGGGTACAGAGTGGGAAGGTATCATGGTGGCTTTGTGGACAGAGGGACTACAGCCCCTTAGAAGGTGGATGTGATGGTGTTTTTGGGGACAGTGGGGACACAGCAAGAAGGTGTGATGGCACAGGTGTGTGTGAGGCAGCAGAGACACAGTAGGGACATGTGATAGTGACTTTGGGAACAGTGTGGATACAGTGGGAATGTATGATGATGGCTTTGGGGACAGAGGGGACACAGCAGGAATACATGATAGTGATGTGGGGACAGTAGAGATGTAGCCCCTCAGTGGGGAGATGTCACGGTGATTTTGGGGACAGCGGGGCCCCAGCAAGGAGGTGTGATGATGGCTTCAGGGATACAGAGGACATGTCAGGGAGGTGCATTGGTGGCCTTGGGGACGGCGTGGACACGCCAGGGAGCTGTGATGACAGTCGGGGTTGGAGGGGACACGGCAGGGAGGTATGGCGGTGGCTTGGGGACAGTGGCGATGCAGCCGCTCAGCAGGTGGCGGTGGCTTTGGGGACAGGTGGGCTCTGTATACAGCGGCCGGGCAGAGGTGCGGGTGCCGGGAGGTGCCCGGGCACCCCGGCCAGCGGCGGGAGCAGCGGCCCCGGGCGCGTCCCGCGGGTCGCGGCGGGGCGGGGGTCGCGGGGCTGTTGCCATGGCAGCAGC